>JAOXXN010000001.1:99634225-99647021 GCA_026770055.1 Myrmophylax atrothorax | reverse complement strand
CCCAAAGAACTAGTTGTGTGATTGGGGAAATGGGACTGAGGACATGGGAGAGGGTTGGGGGATACTAAAGAAACAAGAGTCATACTGCACAGCAATAGGGAAAGCAGAGAGAAGTGAGACATCAGGGAGGTGTTGAAGAGAAAAATTCTGTAAATTTGGAGTTGAAAGATTGTCAAAGCAAAAAGATATCTGTTTTCAAGACAAATCTAAGTGAATATCAGGGCCAGGAAACAGTTGACTGTTTATGTGTACTTTTTTCATGCCAAACAAACGAATGAGCCTGGTTTTAATTAAAACAGAACGATAAGGCCTTGGATGACTTTGCATGACTCTGTAACACATACGTGGTGGCCTCCTCTTCAGTGAGCACATTCACCACTGTCTTGCCACAATGCTAAATCTGCCTCAAGCCCCCTTATGGTGATTAATTACTAACTTGGATCTTGCTAGCGATACACTCCTATGACAAATGTCACATTCCTAATGACATAAGTAAAGAAAGGGAGGTAGTAACATGGTGTCAATGACGCAGTTGAATTTTACTTTTCTTTTACAGCTTAGGTTTTATTCTAGCTATCAGGCCTCTTCTAGTCAAAACAAAAAAGAATGCTCCCTCTGCCCTTCAGGGGGAGTGCTAAAATTGATTATCATTCTACCTGCCTATATAAATATCCTTTGTGAATGCTTGCTTGTGATGGAAACTGTTCGTTGTGTTCTGCAGGTACTTCTGAACCTTCAGCTTCTTCCCGCTCTCTCCTTGGCTCTGATTTCTCTTCCATTCTCTTATGAGACTTGCTTTTTCTCAAATGCAATCTTTCTCTTTCTCGTCTCTCCTTCACTCCTTCAGGTTGCTAAAAGGCAGGGAAAAAATAGCTGGGAATTAAAAGTGACCCCTACATGAACAAAAACCCCCAAGCTCATTATTTTATTTCACTAGTAATGTGTAACAAAATCTTCCAGTGACCTGCCTCAGCGTGATCAGCTCCACCATGATGGGCTCAAATTCAAGGCCCAGGCCAGCCACCCTAAAACTCAGCAAGAAGAAGCAAACATGCTTTGATTACACTCTGTGTATGGTAGAAGGGTCACCTGCCCAGCAGACTTGAGCAGGGGAACAGATACAAAGGAAAAACAGAGGAGCTCCAAGATTTCAGCCCAGACTCCATGTTTCTGCCCTTTCACATGATCCATCTTACGTGCCTGAAGGCTGTTCACAAAGATCTCCCTGAAAACAAGTGCTAAAGGTCATGAAGTGTTCTCAAAGACACGTTTATAAGAGAAAAGCAATATGCTTTTCCCACACTTTTCACCTGTGTGGTCACAGTCATTCAAATTGCACCCACAGAGCTCTGAATGCAAACAAATGTTCCATTTGGAGGCACAAGTCTAACTCCAAATTTCCTTTCAAATCTCCAGCACCTATTGCTCAGTCCTTTGAGAGCCTCACTTCCTTCACATGTCCCAAACTTCAATGGTGACTGAATGAATGATGTTAAAATACAGCTCAGCACACCTCACCGAGGATTACAGAAGGGAACTGGAATGTATGTTTTGACTGGAACTGAAGCCATATTTAATACATTATGCTCGCTATACCTATCATGTGATTCCTACACACTCACAGACTTTCTAGCCATAGACATTTTTGAGAAATTAGAAATGATAAACCAGACACCCACTGGTGAGCATTGACACATGAGGCAATGTGAATTTCCAAATGAAATAAATTGAGTAGTTCCTAAAGTGGAAAAAGAAGAATAGAGAATGCACTTAAAATCTTAATAATGTCATAACAGTGCTGCCATCACCATAATTCTGCATATTCTTAGAGGACTGGTCATGCAACAGCTCTGATTGTGGGGTTGGTGATGTGATAATGATGCTTATTGAGAGACTTTTTTCTCTCTTGCTGCACAGAAGGTCTGCAAAGAAAGATGAAAATTACTTTTCCATACGAGCTGTCAGTGCCAATAAACTGGAAAAAAAAAAAGAAGATACTTCCTACTGTGGCTATTTGGTGCTGATGCCAAGTGTTATTCAAGCACAGCTCTTTGAATGGGGTGACAATTTGATGGTGTTCTTCTAATATGTAAAAGTGATCTAGGATTTATTACCCTTCCTTCCAGTCTGTGATACAGTAGATACTATGTATTATAATAATAAAAATGTGTTAAAGTGTCATAGACAAAAGGTTGTTATTGGCTACTTCAGTAACAAAAACCATACAAAAAATGCTTATGCTTCAGGACAGAATAATGGGGAAAAGGATGAAATGGGGCGAGAATCTCCTGCTGCCTGCATGCAGTGAAAATATGTTCAGCCACTTACAGCAAAAGCTGCTGCTTTCGGAACACTACATCAATAATCGTCACACTAATGATACAACTTTGACACTGTTTGTGCTACTGTAATAGTTTGAGACCACAGAGCAAGAGATTCTAATTCAAGCACATTTCTGCACTTTCTCCAGCAAAGCCACAGCAATTACAAAAAGGATAAAGTTGGCTCGCTTTGTCTGGGCTTTTTCTTACAGAGTGATCTTAAGTTGGTTGTCACCTACCAAAGAAACGGAGCGCTTGCTTTTCAGATGCAATTGCTTTTCAAAGGACTCTGCAAACTCCTGAATGGAATTGGATCTTGTCTCTGGGCCTGAGCTATCTGCTGAAGGTGTTCTGCTTGCCTTCCTGTGGCAGTGGCATTTGACATCTTGGTCTTCTTGAAATTCCTTGGAGCCCTTGAGATGGCCAGAAGATGAGCCTTTGGTAGAATCATGAAGTCGCGTTGCATGGAAGGAGGAAAGCTTGGCCTGAAAAACAAAAGGTCTTTGTTGAGCATTGAATATTAAAACAGAGCACATATGGCAGATTTTTTTCTGCCACAGAGACTTTCCAAACAGTGGTGCAGAGCAAAGGACCCTGCCCAGATTCCTGTATCTTTCTTCTTATGTGCAGAAGAATCACACTGCCAAGAACTTGCTTTCTGGAGGCAACAGCAGCAGAATTTCCAATTATTCCTGTTTTTTGAATATCTAAACTTTGACACCCAAATGAGCATTTCAAATGTCAATTTGTTGGGCCCCCTTAGTGTTCATGGGCACTAAAAGGAACTGGAACCATTCATAATCTCAGAAACTCAGGTCTTGCTTCTGGTTGCAGTAGGACTCTCAGAAATCAAAGACCCAGCCTTTTGTGGACAGAGGAGTCAGACACATGGTTTGACCCATGGGTGCTCCAAGTGTTATCAGATGTTTGAGTGAATTTGAGTGTGACAGCAACCATTTCTAGCTCAGTTCTGTCAAGTTTTCAGCATGGCCTATATGCAAACAAGAAGCTTTATTGCCCAGCTTTTAATTTTCTGCTGCTTTCTTGGGCACATTTGTCCTGAACTAATGAGGGAGCACTTTCAGGGCACTGAGGGACAAATTCCTACCAGAGAAGTGATAGAAGACAGATTCTTACAATTACATTTATAGGGCTGCAGTGAGGAGAGAGTAGACAGTTGTTCAGTTTCTGTATGATTCAACTTTCCCAGGCCTGGCATGTAGATTGAATCTATTGATCTGCATCAGCTGTGTTTAATTGAATGTCTGTAAAGGAGATTAAACTGATACAGAACTGCTGTGTCCTGCAGAGTCATGTGTTGGTGTTTTTAGAAATAGACAGACCTGTAGATGGGATGGGTGAAAAGGACACTACAGAGATCCAGGGATGGCCCAAATCCTGTTGGTTGCTAATGCTTTAACAGTATGAGTAGCTGAACACTGGTAAGGTGCAGGTGGTGAAAACTGAGACACGGGAGATACTGAGAATGACACCCCTGCAGGTGTCAGGTTAGAGCACTCCAGGCACCCAGTTGCTGCATACGTGTTTGAATGCGTATATGTTTTGGACATCATGAGGAATTTCTTCACAGGAAGGATGATTAGACATTAGAATAGACTGCCCAGGGAGGTGGTAGAGTCACCATGCCTGGAGGTGTTTAAGAAAGACTGGATGCAGCACTTAGTGCCACAGGATGGTGGCATCGTGGTGTTCAGTCAAAGATTGGATTTGATGATCTCAGGGGTCTTTTCCAACTGAATTGATTGTATGATTCAGTGATTCTATGTTTTGTATAAGCCTGGCACTAAGCCTTCAACTATGAATTGACCCTGAGAAGCTTTGCTGCCTTCGGGGGAGTTGTGATTGTGTAAAACTATCTAAGGTCTATGCTACAGATCCTGAAATGCTTTTTAAGAAAGTCCAGTAGAAAACTTAACACTCAGAGTAGGGTTTGTTCTGGAGGGGGATGTGTGTGTGGTGTTTGTTTTGGTTTATTAACAAATGGAGGAAAGCTAAACCAACTGATACAATTGCCATCTGAAACATGTCCTGTACACAGTTTCATTTACTCTGACCCAGATGCCATTATATGTGGATAAGCACGACAGGGACCTATGCAGCCTTTCTCTGAAGAGTGAGGCTGTGCATTCTTATGGTTGTGGTTACACCACAATAGACAGGCTTGGTGAGAGCTGCGAAAATAACAAATCCCACATCCGACAGAAGTACCTAATATTGAAGGTACCTAATATTTTTGAAACATGGTACTGGTTTAATTTTTTTTCCAGACATAAGCTTACTATGGCCAGTATTATATGGACTGCCTCTGAGAGTGGTGTTAATGATTTCTGCCACACTGTTTTCACTTTAGTTTCAAACCAATCAATACAGCTGAAAGTTCTGTAAGGTCATATTGTATTGTTACTTTAAAAAGCATGAAAGCAATCACATTGTGCTTGAGGGATAGGAGCACACATGCCATGCCAAGCTCAACAAGCTAAATGTCTTCTGTGTCATTTTAATGACCTCAACATGTATTGTTTCCTGGAAATAAAAACTGTCTCACAGAAAAAATCACTGATACATGTTCTTAGAGGGTTTGGGAGGAAAAAACCCCACAGGAGGACAGCTAAAAAGGGGGATTGTATTCCATCAATCCTGTTTTGAAATGTTTGTAAATGTTTTCTTTTACTAAGATATTGGTTTTTAATTTCCCTTCACAGAGGGAATTACAGTTAAGACCTTATAAAAAGACTATAGTTCACCTATAGACATGGCAGCAATGGTCCAGAAAAGGAACAGGTTTTCCTCTGAAATGCCTATCTGCCTCAGTGGACTAAGGGCAAATATCTGTGCAATCATATTACTGTCACTGTGCCCTCTCTCACAGTGCCTTTTCATGGTACATACCACCAGAGCTCAGGTATGTCAGAATGTTGCTATGTTATGGACACTACCCTACAGAAGACAAGAGACTCACCACAACCCTTCAGGCATGAACATTTCATGGCTTTTATCTAACACAGTACATTAGTCTTCTTTTATCTAAGATTGACTCTGTGAAGAACTGAAATAGTTGTAAAATGAAGTTCAGCGATGAAGCAGATCTGGCACTGACTTTAGATAAAATCCAAATGGCTTTCTTCCTGTTTCTTAGACTTAACGCATGCATTAATACACGTGTTTAATACCAAATTGAAGGCTTGGTAACACTGTAAATAAGAGGTATGAAGACTACATTCATCTATGCTTTGCCTTCCTGAAGCCTTAGCAGCTGCTGGCAACAGAGATTGCCTCTGTCTGCACTCCCAGGTGTGTACCCACTGCTGTGGTTGTGCCTTGGCAAAGTTCTCTGAGCACAGCCTCAATATCTGTTCTTGTTCTTGTTTCAGCAGCTGACTCATGCTACATCTGGTGCCTCTTTAGTGAATTCACCCTGGTGTCTGTCTCCTCGGATCTGACCTCAAGTAGTTCTTAAACTGGAGAAGTGGGGAGGAGGTGAAACAAGGGAAAAGACAAGGGAAGGAAGAATGTTAAATGCTCCACTATATCAAAATGGGGATTTTTTTGCCAGTGCTGGGAAAACCAGAAGCACCAACGGATCTCAGGAATTGTTTCTCACTCCCTTTAGTACTCCTTTTTTCTGACTTTGGATAAAGGCTAGTCATGCTCAATTTATCTATTTAGAAAACAGCTTATCTTCTAATTGGCCATCTGGAACACACAGAAAATATACAAAAATACTTCAGGAAATTGATGTCAATACAATTTGCCTAATCTCTTTCTCAATTCCTGTTGTAGACCACCTGATTGCTTGCATCTTTTGAGCTTGATCTAAGGGCTTACACAACTGTCAGAAAGAAAATTAGTCTCCAGCGTGCCAGCATGAATGTTCACTGCTACTGAAGTTTACCAAATGACCCCAGTATTTTAGGGAATTTTGGAATACTGGATTTTCTGATGCTGTCCCATGGCTTCCTTTCCTTCCAAAAAAGCTTATAAACAAGCATATATTCCTTAAAAATGTTTTGCTCTGGGCTCCAACTGATCACTAGTAACAATACTGTGATAGATGTTCAGTCCAATTTTAGTTTAAATTAAATGTTAGCAACTTCAACAGCAGTCAGTTGTTCTGCTCCCACTCTCTGCTGCTCTTATCAAATTTTCTCCTGTGAGCAGAAATGTCTATTTGAAGGTGGATACATGTATAGGGTTGTAAAACTATCAGTGCTCCTTTGCCTCCTATCTTTTCCCCACAACAAAATGTCTGGGAGGTAAGAACTGTCCTGAACCAAAATGATGTAGGATAACTAGAATGTGTCAAGGAAGTCATAGCTGGAGGCTTCAAAAAGGGTATGACAGTTAATTTGTCTGAAGTTTGCCAGAGGAACAAGCTAAATAGAGGAGATGAAAACAGATGACTTAGTTCTGCCCAGGCGGTTTGCACATTCAGTGTTGGCCCACGGCATCATCTGCAATTCTGATGCTTTTCAGGAGAGTGGAGTTGCATGTTTTAGCCTGACTCGCCAGTGACCCAGTGAAGGATAAATATAGTTTTGTGTTCCCATCTGCAAAATGGGAATAGCAATAGCAAAAGCATTTTGTGAAGCTCATCTCTGTAATGTTTGTGAGGTACACCATAATATTGGGGAAAAAAACAAGGAAAACTTGTTAGTTTGGGAGTTACTCTACAAAGCTTTCTGCATATTTTGGGAGGGCTGTGCCATGATAGGATGCCACAGAAGTTTATGCTTATGTTTGAGGTGAGAGCAGTGGCTTGAATGTCTTACTACAGCAGAGGAAAAACTACAAAGACCAAGACACCAATTTGGAGCTGAAAGGGATTTCCTGCATTATGCAAATGCACCTTTTGAGTGATACTGTGAGCGTTTTGCCATGTGATAGCCAAACACTCCTGGTGCAGCTGCAGTTCATGTGAGCAGGACTGAGCTGCTGCTGTGTATCAGTCTTGGATACAAGACAAAGTGCTGTTTGGGCAGTACCATTGTATCTGCACAAGGAACTTTTGTCAACAACTGTTTCAGAACTTGATGACTTGATTTTCACCTGGACAGTGGAGTTACCTTGATTAAAGGTGTTGAGGCAGAAGAAAGGGTACACTGTTATCTGCTGTGGAGGTAATAATTTACAGAAGAGATGCTGTCTAATTTCAGTTATTATTCCTGCCGATTAAGGGCACTGTTCTGATAAAATGAAGACAATATTTAAATAACAATAAAAGTGTTTTGAGTCTTACAGTAGTTAACATTTGCAATAATGAATCTTACAGAAGTTATAATTTGTCATAACTGTAAAAAAACACACATCCAGGTGCAAGAGCAAGTTGTTGCCTCAAAACCAGATGCTCTTCCTGAAGGTATTTCTAAGGCATCATTAGTGTCCATCTGTTTAATTTCTAGCTTTGGTTAAGGACAACATGTTTTAGTGCTCTTTATTACCAATCAGTCAACTTCCAAGTCAAAAGTTTCATCTCAGAATTTATCCATGAATCATAAAATCCCCAAACAGATTTTCTCTTCTCATTCCTCCAATCAACTTCTGGCACTGAGAAACGAAGCAGTTAAAATTTATATCTTCTATATAAAACTAGCGGAGTAAGACAAATTTGAGTGCAGCATTAATGCAAAAGCCAGACGTAACTAAGTGCACATGATAATTTTTGCTCATTGAACTGAAATGTCAAAAAAAATCATTCTTTCTGCCAACTAACTTAATCAAAATTCAAGGTATGGATTAAGGGACACAACTATAGCAAAGTATTTGAATAGCTACTAGCTAAATATTTAAATAGTTTTTTGAACAAACTGTATATAAGAATATGATTCAAAGGAAATGTCTGTGCACACACAAATACAGACACAATATATACGAATATACAAGAAGTTGTGTTCAGCACTTTGCTGAATGGAAAGTGATTTAAAGTACATTCTTATACTTCAGTCTGTATTGAGGCCTACAGAAATCACATATGCATAGATCTCTGAAGGAAAAAAGTAATATAGAGTAAAATTAATTTAAAAAAAAACCATCAACACTAAAATCATTATGTTTCCAGCATTCTGATGAAACATATGAGCAAAGCTCTAGCTCAGAGTCTGTCCTGCAATCCGTGGCCAAGGTGAAATATAACAGTAAATAACAAAAGTGGCTGATCAGAGCACAAGTTATGACTGAAGGTTATCTCTGCAACTTGTCCATGAATCCAAAGAGAGAGGAGGTGGTTTTGGTTTTTTAGCCAATTTTTTTGAAAATTAAAATCCCACAGCTAGAACATGGCAGTTCCAGTGGAGAACTTGCAATGTGAAAACACAGCATGGTATCAAAACAAGATTAGCTGTTTCTCCCCAATATATTAACATTTGCTTTGTTGCAGCCAAAATGATCTAAGTAAAAAATGGTTTTAAGGAAACATAGTGTCTTTGTTAAGCCAACTGATATTGCTGGGAATAAAGAGAGAGATTTGGACCACCTAAGTATTCTTCTAAGAGCTGAAATAAAAGTACAGTCTGAGGAAAGAGCAGACTGTGAAAGCTGTTTTCAGTTTAACTTAATTTTCATAGTCAGACAGTTGTGTGCAGCCTTAAAAACCTGATTCTGCACATGAGCCCTCCCCCTTTCCAAACTATTTGGTTAGTCTAAGAATAAAGAATGTACTTCTACCTTAAAATCTTACTTCACAGTTTAATAAACTTTGTTATGTATCGTATCGTTGTTTGCAGAGTCAGATGTTTTAAGCCAGGAGGGACCACGTCCTCTAGCTTTAATTAGAAGTTACACCTGCAAACAGCTAAATTCCAGGGAGCAAAAATTCCTAGAGACAGTAGAGTTGCAGAATCAAATCCTCTTAATACCTATGGAGTGATATGGTTTTACACAAGAGAACAGACTCATTAAAAACAGTCTTTCTGTATGCCAGTTGCAAAATGTTTTGATTTCTGCCAGATCAGGCTAAGCAGACAGAAAAACACTCTAATACATAGTTAGGCAGCTATTACACTCTTCTCCTTACATTTCTGGTCCTGTCATCACTTATCTTGGAGTTTGCCAGTTTTCCTGTATTCTAAGACACCAGAAGCCTGATCCTGGAAGGCAGCTAAGTTCAAAAAGCAAGTAGCTGTTGCCAGTAGGAACTGAACTTACTTGGCAAGATGTGCCACACTCATCCTCATATGTCTCTAGGGCCATTCTCCTGGGGATGGAACTTATATTTTGCATAAAGCATGGGCACACAGAGAAAACTGCACGCAGCTCTTACCGGTAGGGATGCTCTCCTTTCATTACAGAATCGTATCTGACGTTTCTTGTGGCCTCTACCCTCTTTCTCATTCTCATCGATCAAATTGTGGCCCCAGAAGCTGCTCATCCATTTTGCAAAGAAGATATCATCATCCTCATCATATTCCATGTACAGATGCTCCAAACTTGGGGGTGGGTTTCACAACCAGATAAGGAAAAGCAGTGTCAAATTCCACCACCAAGCCAGTAGCTTCACACTGTTCTGCCAACAAGAGGAAGCAGAGACACAATTTCAACCACTCTTTCTGCACAGACCCGTCCCACTGCAGCCCTGGGCACCGTGTAAACATGAAGTCAATCCTTTCTCATTCCTTTTCAACAAGGTTTCTTTTAACCTTTCCATTGCAGCGCTGTCCAATATGACACTGCCTCAGGGGGCTGGTGGGAGGGATGTTGGCTGCTCCCTGTGTGTTGCTGTTGAGTGCACCAGCTGTCAATACCAATGGAGAATTGCCCACAGTTACATGCCTGGGAGGTGCATACCCAAACCCAAAGTAGGCTTGTGATTTTGAGATGCCGAATTGACGTATTGATGTTGGTCAGAAACTGGCAGGGCTGCTTGCAGAGACCTAACTGGCTCTGTAGGGGGGGAGCACAAATGGCCAACTCTTCCCATGTCGCCCTCCCTTGTGACTTCTGTTGCCTCTGCTCCTCCTTCAGTATTTAGGAAATGTGGTCTGTCTAGGTAGAAGAAAGCAACTGCTTGTTCATTTTTGGGTTATGACAGACAGTGTAAACTTGGGTCAGCTGCTTTTCAAGAGAGTAATTTCATCTGCCGTAAAGGGTTATGGGAGGCACTTCCTCATTTGAATGCACAGAGGGTAAAATTATGTCTCATTCGTCCTCCCCAGCCCTGGGTGTAACCCATACAGGCTGTGTCTATACCACAAACATAATAAAGGCAGGGACTGTTTTCTGGCCCTGAGACCAAGTGGTTACACTGATCACATGTACCCTCCATGGTGTTTGTGCTGTGGGTCTCCTTGAGGCTGTATGTACTGTGCTGTGGCTGTAATACTGTGTTGCAATTTTTGTGTCTTTTTTGCTTTAAATTATCTGATATAACATAAACCCTCTGTTGTGGTCCATAAAACTGTTGTTTGTATGCAACTGGAAGATGCCTTGGGACATGGCAGGAGGACAAGTAGGAGGGCTCTAAGGCTGTGGAGCCTGTTGGGCTAGTGTTAGAAAACTGCACGTGAGGAAACCCCCAAATTTAAATTCTTATTGGAAGCAGTCCTTGGTGTGTGCTACATGTTCCTCCTGGTGCCTAGGCATTGCTGTGGAGATGCCAGTTGGCCTTGGCCAGGAGTCTCCCAAAAAACTTGGTAATTTAGCATTACAGAGAATCAGTTGTCCTGCATTAAACTTTGCCTTTTACCCAACCTATTTGGGAATACAGATGTAGTGACAAACTCCAGTTTCATTCATCTGGGTGTAGGTGTAGTGTGAGGTTTAATTACAATGTACAACTCTTAATTCTGAGTAATACGGATAAAAGGACCAACTGGTCATGGATGCCCAAGTTTTACCTTGTCCAGGGCAGGCAGGACCATGATTAGCACAGGAGCCTGGAGCACATGAGTGTGCTGATGGCATTGCCTCAAATGGTATATATGAGAGCTTGGAGACACAACCAAACCTGCAGCAGGATGCTTTCTTGGCAGAGGCACAGGCGGGGAGGAGTGAGAGGAATATGTGAAAAACAGGACAATAAAGGCATCTGAAGCAATAACAGGGATGCATAGGCTGATTCTTCAGGTGGGTAAGAATACTCCTGGACAAATTCTGACAGCCTGAATTCCACTTACATCCTTGAGGCCTCCCATCTGTACAGGCAAGGTCCATCTGAAGGCCTACAGTAGCCATGGGAAGCATCATGTGGGTGGAATTGAGGCTGTCCCAGCAGGAAGCTATTGACCTGTGGGATATGTGTTTTCTATTGTGTGGTTTGAGTTTCTTCTTTTCTGACATGCAATACAGAACAGCAGGCTGTTGTATGGAACAGGAAATGCTTCTGCCATGCTGAGACAGGTGACAGGGAGAAGTGAGAGAGAGGTTGTCCCACAGCTTTGTCAAAATATGCTTATGTAAATAGTAATAATCCATAAATTAAAGGATACATCTCAAGCCATTTGCTACCTGGCACTCAGATATACTGACTAAGAGTGCAGCAGGGCAAATTTTTGTTGGGCCTCTGAAGTATTTGCTTAGCAATCTTACTGTTGTTTTTATTTTCAGTCCTTTTTTTCTTCACTGCAATCTGTCTTACATATTTCTTCCATTTCCCTGCCACCTACAATGAAATTTCTAGGCATGAGTTGACTAGAGTTATCTGAGTATAAAAGCATAGCAAAGATGACTGCTCTTCATCCTTAGCTGAGAGCTCCAGGGGAATAAGTGGAAGCAGAAACGTAAACTGCCTCTTCCTATAGGTAAGGATGCTAAGCAGGCATAGCCACACATATACAACATGTACAAAATTACAGTATTACATATTAAATTATTTTTATGACAGACTCAATAACTTAAAGACGCCATATATAGCAAGGACTGCTTCAAAATGCTCCAATACGAAGTCCCAGAAACTTTAGATCTGCCATATTAGCTGAAACTTCACATAATCACAGACAGGGTCAGGCTGGAAGAGACCTCAGTGGATCATCTGGTCCAACCTCCCTGCTCAAGCAGGGTCATCCCAGAGCGCACGGCACAGGATTCTGTCCAGGCAGTTCTTGATTATCTCCAGTGAGGGAGACTCCACAGCTTCTCCAGACAACCTGTTCCAGTCATCCCCACAGTTCCTCATACTCAGGTGTAACTTCCTGAGATTCTGCCTGTTGCCTCTTGGCATCACCGAGAAGATCCTGGCTCCATCCTCTTGGAGCCCTCTCTTTAGTTATTTATACACATTGATGAGGTCCCCTCTCAGCCGTCACTTCCCAAGGCTAAACAGGCCCAACTCCCTCAGCCTTTCGTAGAATCATAGAATTGATTGGGTTGGAAAAGACCTCCAAGATCAAGTCCAACCCTTGGTCCAACTCCAGGCCATTTACCAGATCATGGCACTCAGTGCCACGGCCAATCTCATCTTAAAACCCTCCAGGGATGGGGAATCCACCCCCTCTCTGGGCAGCCCATTCCAATGCCTGATTACT
>JAOXXN010000001.1:99609042-99623750 GCA_026770055.1 Myrmophylax atrothorax | reverse complement strand
AGTAAACAAACTTTTCTCTTCCCTGTTTGTTTTAGAGAAATTATACTACTACACTTTTGCAGGTGGAGATACATGGTCAGAAACAAGAGTATTACAGTCATTTAAATTCCTTGGACAGGTATTAGAGGGAAAGCACCTTCAGCTGCATTTGTTTCTGGTGCATAGCTTATGAAAATTAAAACCCATTGTTTTTTTTTAAACTATTAATGCAATGTATTTGGCAGAAATTACTGTGTCAAATCCTTCCAAATACTATCCCTAAACAGAATACATTTTGAACTGTCAGGAAGATGTGACTGAGAAGCCATGGAAATTAAGAACTACAGGTCAGGTGTGTTGTCTCAGGGCAGTTTTCAACTACAGTACAGTGCTTGAAAGGACTCATATAAATTTCATCAAGTGAAATCATTCCTGCTGATGTAAGGTTAAAAGGCAAATGAAATTTTCAGCTGTGCTCATTATCAAAGAAGGACAGAAAATAAAGCAGTGCTTTGACTGGCAAATCTAACTTAAATTAGCTTCATTATGTGTAACAGCTGAGAATTAGGTCTGCTAAATTAGAAGGTAAATAAGATGTGAAAATTTGATCTATCTGTCTGTTTATCTGCTGGCAGAATGCCTTTATTCCCTTTAAAACTGTAGTGAATAGAAAAGGCCAACTTAGATCATTTAGTGTTCTCCTTTGCAGTCACTGTCTGTCAGATGCACTTCCCAAGTGCTGTAATGAAGTGTAAAACCTGTCTTGCTGTGACAGACTGCCAGCTGATAAAAGCCTCAAGAAAGATCAAGTGTCCCTGTGACAGTAGGACAGCTTTTAAATGTCACTTCTTTTTAATGTCAATAGCAGTAATGTTAGTGACAGTTATTTCAGCCTTGATTTGTGTTTGATTTTTAGCTTGCAGTTTTTTCAGATCTGAAACTTTCTTGCTTTTTGTGACCTACACATTTTCTGCAATTCTGCTTTTCCCTGCCAACCACATATGGCCAGTAAAATCCCAGGAAATAGGGTGTGTCCATGTAGTGGAGGAAAGCAAAACCAAACAAAGCCCAGAAAACCCTTCCACTCCCAGCAACAAAACCCTCCAGTGATCCCTGGCAGTGTGATTTGGGAAGGTGTTGCTGCTGCACTGAAGCCTGGGCACTGCTTTACATCTGCCTGCTTTGGGCAGGGCGTTTCTGCTGAGGCTACAGCTGCTCTTTCAGGGTGTGGCGTGTTTTCCCAGGGACTCTGATGTGCATCCTGGCCATGCCAGAGTTCAGGGACTTTCTGAATAAATGATGGCTTAATAGTCCCTATAGCAGTGTAGAAGTACAGAAACTATTAAAACTCCACAGTAAGACATTTGCTTTTCAAGCTTATTCAGACAATGTACTGCTTGAATTTCAAGTCCAGACTCTGTTCCTGTTCTCTGATGTCTAAATGGAAATTAAACAGGAAAAATCCATGGTAGTTTTGCATTAACAGGAGGATGCAGAGGAAGAGTGCACTGTAGGAGTGCGTTTCACATGGCTAAGCTTGACTCAGGCAGCAGTGGGTTAACTTTTGCAGGGGTTTCTGTGTGTGAATGAAAGCAATGTGGTGATACAGGCTGGCACTTTAAATAGGCCAGCAAGGTGTTTCTCCTTGCTCCATTCCAAAGTCATGGAGGTGAGCAGAAAAATTTGAGTTATAATATGGGAAGATTTCTTAAACTAAGGAAGTGAGATGGGAATGAGACTAATGGGGAATTTTAAAAGTGGAAAAGTAAGACAAGTCCCAGAAGAGAAGCTGTGTTAGCACTTTTAATGCGAGCATGTAATGAACATAATTGGTATCCTCAAAGTTTCAGAATGGTGAAAGCCCCTGATGGAGGTACACATTTTCACTGTCCATATAAGTGTGTTTGTCTCTAGAAAAAAACATGAAGAGAAAAATAAATGTAATTTCTTTCATTCACTGTCATGAAGTCCTTTTATCCCAGGAAGAACATTTTGGATACAAATTCCTGTCTTGGAAAATAGGTTAAATAAAGCAAACTGGAAGCAGGCTTTGCTTTTGCCCTCAAACAGGCCGTGTTTGTTGTAACAGTGGCACATTTTTCATATTCCAGTGACTATCATAATCTCTTGAATCTCATTTTTGTGTGCTGTTTCCTAGATGTCACTGCAGTCTGCATTTTAGAAGCCTTCCAAAACCAGCAAAGTATGTTATTAGCTGATAAAGTTCTTAAACTCCTGGGAAAAGAAAAGGCCAAAGAGAAATACAAGGTAGGACTTGTGATGTTGCTGACATTGTTATTTCACCTTCCTGGTTGTTGAAACGTTGGTTGTTGGCATTCTGTCTGCTGTTGTAAACAAGTCACTGTGTTTGTCTGCTGAAGTGTAAGAAGGGACACGAACTGTTTGGTACAAAGCTGCTGTTGTGCCAATGTTATTTTCCTTTGGGACCTCTCCAAACTTCATGAAACCTCAGCAGGGAAGAGAGATCTACTTCTAACAGTTGTTTCCCTTTAATAATAAAATTTATTCTGACATTCAGGAGACACCCTAAGGTGTGCTGCCCTACATGGTGCTTTTCTGAACTTGCAACTTAATGGTATGTTGGAACAGATATCTTTGTGTGAATGTTTGCAGATTACGGAAAAGAGAACTATGGAAGCATGGGGATAGTCAGAAGCAGTCATTTTAAGTGGCTGTAGGTTTACAGCGGGTATTAACACATTCTTGCTTGTTATTATATCATTATTCCTTGTTTTTTTAAGCGGTTGAAGTACTGAAATCCATGTTGGTTTTGAGACGCTGAATTTCTTTCCTACAGAAACTCACATCAGTGTGTGGTGTTGAGGTAGCAAAAATGAATTGTGCTATTAGTGTGGTGATGGCAGCATCACAAAATAGGTGTGCTTCAGAAGAGTGCATTCAGTGTTTTCTTGCAGGAGAGATTGAGTTGTAATGCTTGTGTGCAGTGTTTATTTTGAGCAAGAAATATTTTTTGGCTGTAGAAAGGATTCTGTGACTGAGAGGTGTTGCTTCTGTGACTAAGTAAAATGTGTGGTATCTGGGCCAAGTTCCACACAGAACCAGGATATTGCCTCATTAGTCTCCATTGTAAGGATAGACAGCAGCTTCTCTTGGACACATGGGAGAAAAGAGCAAACTGCCATTCAGAATCTGCTTGAATTTGGGTTCATGCTTAAACCACCACCTTGCATTTTTCACCCAATTTATGTGTACACGTACTGCTTTAGTATATCTACTCCATGTCTTAGGATATCCTAAGAGCCCTCATTTCTAGCCACATATGCAGAAGGATACTATCTCCCTTCCCCCTGGAATATCTGCACTTTGCTTCTACTGGTGATGGGTATTGCATTGTGATCTGAAGCTTAAAGAGTCCCTAAACGTTAAAGTGGCAGGTCAAAAATACCAGACTATCCAATGAGATAGTGAAAAGTCATACACTGGTTCTTTCATCAATTTTATTTTTAATAATCACATTTGTTATCCATTTTCTTCTTTCCCATCTGAATTTCCCATCTAATTACTTGAAATTACATTTGTCTGTTTCAGAATCGTGAGCCTCTGATGCCCTCACCACAGTTCATTAAATCCTACTTCAGTTCTTTCACAGATGATATAATCTCCCAGCCCTTGCTGAAGGGTGAGAAATCAGATGAAGATAAGGATAAGGAGGGAGAAGCTTCCGAAGTCAAGGAGAAGTGAGTGTACAGTACAGATGGGAATTGTTTGGTATTGGAATTAAGTGTTCAGTGATTTGGGCATTTTGTTCAGTGTAAAGTGCTGCTGTTTTCATAGTACTTGGCAGGGGAATCCTGTGATAAATGATACCAGTATTAAAAATGAAACCTTGGTGAAAGCTGACTGTCCAGTTCCAAACTTCCACTAAACAGAGGAAGGACAATGAGATTGGAAAGTTACACCGAATATTTACTGCAGTATCATAGTAAATCTTAGGAGATGGGAGGGCTGGAGAATGCCAATGATGCTTCCAGAGAGAGGAATATTTTATACTGAAGGAGCATTTACAAGGAGGAGAGCAAGTTAGCCTTTGGATTGGAATGGAGCAGAAAAGCTAGGAGAAGGGTCTTTTTAGATGAAAACTATGAATTTACAGCAACTGAGGCTGAAAGGTGTTTTTATCTTCCTGGAATCAAATTGCCCATAAATGAGAAGTTTGTTCTAACACAGAACAGCTTGAGGGTTGTTTTGGTTGGTTTTTCTGTGGAGCTTGAGCACCAAATAACTGGTTCTTTAACTTACTGTGCCACTTTTGAGTTTGTTTTTGGAAGGTCGCTCTGCTGTCAGTATGGAAACCATTGCAAACAGCATTATGATTTTTTTTTTTAAGTAAAATAGAATGTCCTGATCTACAGGCAGACTCACTGAATCCAGGACACAGCTGGGAACAAGGCTGTGCTTGCTGTAGTGTTTGCTGTGAAATCCTTTCTTCCACATGGATAGGTTTAATATTTCACTTTTCCTCATCTGGAATTCCACCCCAGCCCACTTGTTTTAAGGCAGAGATTATTGCTGTTCTTCACGTGAAAAAACCCCCCAAAATTCAGGGGACAAATTAAGCTCAAGTTCAAGAGCTTTAAGACATTTTTCTTCTTTATTTCCAGTGTAATTTGGCTGATCTTTGTCTAAATTGTTTTCCATCTGTGGTGGCTTCATCCAGGAATGGATGTTCCAATGGAACTGTGCTGGTTTTATGACAGCATAGCAAAAGTTAGTATTTGTAAGGGTGTAATGAAAAATCTGAATTGAAATTGCAATGTTCAGTGAATGCATGTGTATATATATACAACTTTCTTTACATCATTTACAGCTCTGGCTATTTGAGAGCAAAACAATATATGGAAGAAGAGAACTATGACAAAATTATCAGTGAAAGCACAAAAGAAATTGAAGCAAAGGGAAAATACATGGCAGAAGCTTTGCTGCTGCGAGCCACTTTCTACTTACTTATTGGCAATGCAAGTGCTGCCAAACCAGACCTAGATCAGGTCATCAGCATGGAAGAGGCAAATGTGAAGGTAAGAATCTGTTGCAGCTGGATGGTAATTTGGGGTTGAGAAGTTAGATGATAAACCTGCAATTATAGTTCAAGGAGTTGTTTTCCCAAGTTTTCAGATACTTTAATGGAACTGTTCTTGTTTATTTACTGCTTTGTCTTTTTATTTCTGACAAATTATTTTTTTCAAGGGCTTGTTGTTTTTTGAGGTGCTAAGTACTACAAACTAAGGAACAGGGGAAGTTGAATGAATTGGAGATTTATCCACTCTGAAAAATCAATTCATAGATAAGTGAAAAACATTAATTTTCACTGAATATGTACAGCATATTCAGCTGCTTCAAAAAGTATTGATCCATTTGTAAGCAGAGGAATTAAACAGGCATTTTGGGGGGTCTGGAAATCCACTGAGGTAAAGCATAGGCTGACATATTTGAAATTAAGTAAGGGAGTTGATTTATTTAGGGTCAATATGAAACTTACTCCTGCTTAGAATAATTGAAATCTGTCAGTGGGAGAAACCATGAAGAATTTACTGTAATTGAAATGAAGCCTTTAATGTGGGGGGACACTGGAGTGGCTGATGCTTCTTTGAACATGCCTTACAGCTGCGAGCTAATGCTCTGATCAAACGAGGCAGTATGTACATGCAGCAGCAGCAGCCTGTGCTGTCCACTCAGGACTTCAACATGGCTGCTGATATTGATCCTCAGAATGCAGATGTTTACCACCATCGAGGACAGGTAAGAAATATTTCAATATATACTAAAAGGGAAAATGATCAGTACATCATCGGAGACACTTTATACTGTTTGTGGCATTAAAACATGAACTCCCAATTGGGAGCTTTTGTGGAATAAACACATGGTCTGATTTTCAGGTTCAGGCCAGACAGGAGCAGTTTATTTCTGTAGCTATAGGAAAGAACACAAAGCAACAGAGATTCAACCCTCCATTGGTATAAACTCTGACTTAAAAGTACATCACCTGTTCTGTGAAGAGGTCTGAATGGCAGAGCAGCACCTGCATAGGAGAAAGCTTTGTTACAGTGGATGGGATGTGTTCCTGGTAACCCTGCAGGAGTGTAGCCTAGACTTGTCTCTTCCACTCATCCCTGCTGTGTCCTTGACTGATTTCTAGACCTAGAGGCCTGATTCCACAGACCTGTAATGGGAACAGTGCTGGAAGTAAATAGGAACACTATAATATGCAGTTATGCTAAGGTGTATTTGCAAGGAAGACCTCCATGGAACAAGTGTCTTTCTCCATGAATTCATTAGATCTCTTTAGTGCTCAGAAGTAAAAGTCGTGCTGTGTGTTGATTGAAGGGAATGAAAGTTTTCTGCAGATTGAAAATCAGTGTTTTACTGTAGTTTCACAGTAGAGTAAGAGAATGATGAAGTGAGCTCTGCTCTTGTGGAAGAATGAGAATGTCAAAACAAAACAAAAAAACCCCAACCAAACAAAAGAGGTTGAAATGAACCTGGAACAGCCAAAATGTTTTAACGCTGAAATAATCCACAGACATTGACTACTGAGAGGCAAAGTGACTTGAGGAAATATGGCACAGTTTGGGAACCTGGACATAATGGCAGGTAGTAATGGCAGGGGTCTAAAATGCAGGCACTCTGAATCCCTGCACACAGACATGGCCTTTCTGTGTATGTAGCCAGAGCTTCACTGGTGGCTTTGGTATTTTAAGACAGTGATTTTAGTTACGGGTTTTGTAGGTTTCTAGACAGTTCTAAAACCGAACTGGAGACAATCTGAGTAACTGAGATTAATTGAATTGTCACATAAGTGTCTGAAGCACAGATGAAATACAGAAATAGGATTTTCTTTCATTCTGGGTAGCTGAAAATCCTGCTTGACCAAATTGAAGAGGCTGTGGAAGACTTTGATGAATGTATCCGATTGCGACCCAATTCTGCCTTGGCTCAAGCACAGAAATGTTTCGCTCTGGTAGGTGACTTGCTGGTGTTTCTCTGGGGGTTCTTTCTTTAAAGAGGTCTGGAAAATACACTGTGTTTCTTTGGTTCATTCCAGTTTAACAGGAAACTAGGGCAACAAACATCTCTGTTTTAATAGCAAGGTAAATGATTTGCTGCTTTCCTTCTGAAATATTCATTTGTTCAAACAGTAGGATATTTTTTTCTGGTTTGTGAGAGAGGAACAAAAATCTTCATTCTAATTGGATCACATCAAATTGATTTTAATGAAGCTTTACTATTGTGGAGAACTGTAATATTCAAGAAATTGGAAGCAAACTCTCTCAAGTTAGTGCAATGACTCTGTGTGCATGACACTTCTCAGGGCAGCTTTGCATAGCGTGAACAAGGAGGAATGCTGGGTTTGGAATTTCTAGGCATTTGAAATAGAAGGAGGCTGTCACAACTGTCGGGCCTTATGAATTCCTTCTTTCACCTACTTTCCTCTCCAAGTCCAGAGACTTGGACATGTGGTAGGTTTCCAAAATCAGATTTGGCAGGAAGTACAGGCATGTCACCTTCTTGAACTTACCACAGAATGAGAGTGACCTGGGTTGGAAGGGACCTTAGAGATCATCTTGTTCCCTGGGGACAGGGACACCTTCCACTAGACCAGATTGCTCAGGGCCCCATCCAACCTGGCCTTGAACACTTCCAGGGATGGGGCAGCCACAGCTTCTCTGGGCAACCTGTGCTAGTGCCTGACCACCTTCATAATAAAGGTTTTTTTTCTAATACTAACCTAAACTTGCCCTCTTTAAAGTTTGAAGCCATTCCCCTTGTCCTGTCTCTACATGCCCTTCTAAAAAGTCCATCTCCATCTTTCTTGTAGGCTCCTGAAGCCTTCTCTTTCCAGGCTGAACAATCCCAATTCTCTTCTTTAGATAGATAGATAGATAGATAGATAGATAGATAGATAGATAGATAGATAGATAGATAGATAGATATAAAATGTATATATTTAATTTTTTTCTTTCTTTTTCCTTGAATAGTATCGCCAAGCTTATACAGGAAGTAATGCTTTGACTGTGCAAGCAGCCATGAAGGGCTTTGAAGATGTCATTAAAAAATTTCCAAAGTGTGCTGAAGGCTATGCACTCTATGCTCAGGTATGTTTTTCTCTCTTTTAAAGAAAATGCTGCATTCTCTTGCACTTTTCATCTTGGACAGCATACATTTCTTCAATGTTCAGTGTGAAGATTTTTGACAGAGTTCTGACATAACACATGCTGTCTTGAATAAGCTACTTGCCTTTATGGTTATGGGTGTTCTGAGGTAGAGGAATTGATGGAGCAGAATATAGACAAATAATGAGATTTGAAGGTGATTATTTGGAGACAGGTCATTCCTGCATGATTCCTTCCTTCATGCATGTTTGTGGCATCTCACTTGATGAATGTCAGGGGTTCTCTAGGTAATTTGGGAGTTAAACGTATGGAACTGGGGTAACAGTTCTGTTCTGATACAAGTGGCACATACGGTTAGAACAGCTGCTTAAAGTACACGTGTAATGGAGACTGTAAGTTCTTCTCTAAGAAAACATACTGTTGGTTTTAGTATGAAGTGTGAGATGTTCTGATTTTAAGAAGGGAGATAATAGTTATGCCTTTCCTTTTGAAAGAATTATATTTGAAAAAAGGAAGAGTTGAGGCTTGCATGTATGGACTGTTAGAATGGCTTTATTTGCAGAACACCTCATGTTGCTTGTGGACCTCCCATTACAGGTAGTACTGGGGTCAGTAATTTGTGCACTTAAAGCCCAGCAGTTTTCTTCTAAAAATCCTCCATTTTGAAACTTAACTTTGCTAACTGATGTGCCTGACCTGCTCTGTGATAAGAGAACTGTATCCAATCACACATCATCAATATGGTTTTAATTAGAATTGGCCGAGTGCAGGGTGCCTGCTTCATTTGCTTATTGACAGATGGTTTCTCGTTTGTTGCAGGCACTAACTGATCAACAGCAGTTTGGCAAGGCTGATGAAATGTATGATAAATGCATTGACCTTGAGCCAGACAATGCCACTACGTATGTGCATAAAGGGTATGTATGAGTTTGCAGTCCTTTTGGTGGAGGGCAGTTGGCATGTTTAGGTGATTCAACCTGAACTGAATGTTTCAGCTTTGTGTTGAAGCTTTGTCTTTCACAGAACAATATGTAACAAGTCTTCTTGGGAGAAATTTGCCTTTCTTTAGTGTCATTAAAGCTGTAACGTGGCTTATTGAAAGTCATGTTTATATACATGATTTAAAAGTCATGAAGTTATTAAATTACTGTCTACCCTACATTAGAAATGAAATACATTAGAGATTTGGGATGGTATTGCTTACCATAATCAGGGTTTTGAAAGGAGTATGTGAAGTCTGTTTGAAATTTTCTTTCTCTTCTAGTTTACTTCAGCTCCAGTGGAAGCAAGATTTAGACAAAGGGTTAGAACTCATAAGCAAGGCCATTGAAATTGATAACAAATGTGATTTTGCATATGAAACCATGGGAACGATTGAAGTGCAAAGGTAATGCTGAATTCAGTGTTAAGAGTTCTTAGTTACTTTTGAAATTACAATAGTTCTTTAAATTTCTGTATGGATCATAACTCTTAAGATCTTCTCCCTGGTGCTGTGCAAGGCCAGCTCTTACCAAAGCCCTGATTTCTGTTCTGTAATTCTTAGATAAAGCCTTCCATTGTCTGTGGCATAATTCTGATTTATGATCTACCAGTTTCTCATGTTCACAACTTTCATACTTGCTGGACAACATGCAGATGAGTCTGTGTATGTTTAAATGCATCTCTTCAGCATTTAAAGTGACTTCCTTATTTGTTCCTTATTTGCTTGTATCTGATACTGTCCTTAAACACAGTGAGCCATTTGTACTGAAGATGCTGTGCTGTTCTCTGCTGCAGCCAGCAGGATTGCAGATGGCAAGTTCTCAGGGTACAGAGGAAACACTAATGCACTGTTCTGTAACATTGTATTGCAAGTGTGCAAAAGTCTGAGGTGTAGCTGAAAGTATAGTTCAGTCTTTTTTTACTATGCTTAGTCATCAAAAGGGCAGACAATTCAACTATTGCCATGAGAAATTTTGTGAGCTTTTCCTATTTACATAACGTGCTTCTGTCTGTGCTAGTTTTCCTCATGCATACAATGTCTTTTGAAGGAAGATGAGAGTTCATTCAGTTGTCCCAGCAATATCTTTGTAGTAGACTGGGTGTCCTGTGGAGAACATTTTATGTTGCCCCACCACCTGTGGGGGCCCTCAAGAGGAAGGCTGTTTAACAGCTGTCCTTAGTTGCTTACGCTGAGTAACAGCTTCTCTCATCATCATCACACATTCTTATGGTGGTTCCTCCCAAAGTCCTCTTAAGTTATTAGCAGGGAAGAGTCTGGGTCCTGAAGGATAAAAGATGTTGCAGAGATAAAAAAATTGCTTTGGCATTCTTAATTGGACTAAATTTTCATTTATTTCAGAGGTAATCTGGATAAAGCCATCGAAATGTTCAACAAAGCTATCAACCTGGCCAAATCCGAAATGGAGATGGCCCACCTCTACTCACTCTGTGATGCTGCCTATGCCCAGACAGAAGTTGCAAAGAAGTATGGATTGAAACCACCGACACTGTAAAGGAACAAGGAGGAAATGGCATGCTAAAGTGAAGTTGCCCACTTCAGCCAGCCCTAAAGACGCTGTTGCAGACCACGCTGAATGGTGGAACTTAGTTTTTTCCTGTTCGTGGTGTTGTCATTTGCTACATCTGTTAAATGTTTAGGTGTTGTGGGAGTGGTTGTTCAAGGAAATATGCAGTGCTGCATCTTGTTCCTTCTGCAGCAAAAACCTTAAGGTGTGTCAAGGGAAATAAAGTTGCAGGGGAGCAAAAGGAAGACATTTTGGCCATGCAAATAAAAACTTCACACTGGTTCATTTTGGGTGATTATGTTGTGGGCAATTTTTGCTTTATCAAATAATATTACAGCATGTGGGTTTTTTTCCTGTTGATTTTAAATGTAATACTAGTCAGTGCTGTAAAATAGATTTCTTTTTTATATCCAATTAATCTTTGAGGGTTGATTTTAATTTTTCAAAAAGGCAAAAATTAATTTTCAAACTTTAATAATAGAGGGTTTTTTTAAGTCAGTAGATGTGGAGAGAATCCTGTAAATACATGCAAGCATGCACAATCTTCCCTTAAATTCCCTTCCACCCCCTGCATAACATACTTAGAAATAGTCCTGTGGCAGCTATTAGGGAATTAGTTTGATAGCCCTTATCTTCACCTCAGAAAGCCCTAGTGAACTGATTAGGAGAGCAAGTAAAAAGGTTGGCTGGGGAAGGAGGTCAGGTAACACTGCTTCAGCATAGACTTTACTGGAAGGAAGGCTGTGTTCCTGTGCAGCAGTCCTTACTTGAATGTCATGGGAAATTGTTCTGGAGGGTTCAGAGAGGCTTTCAAGAACAGAAAGTACTTCTGGGAGTCAAGCTCCCAAAGGTAAGGTCATGCTTGCGTGTAGTGTTTGTAATCTGTGATGCTTTTGCTTAAATGTAACAGACCATCTAAATTCTGTTCAGTCTCCAGAGACGGCTTGTTATGCTGCTCCTTTTAAGAACCCCTTTGCAGGATTAAGTGAGATAAGGAACAAAGCATAGGCTAAAACTTCAAATAGTGGATTTGGAATCTGCACTGGTTTCCCTGTTCCATAGACCTTGTCTTGTCCAAGATTACAAATACTGTAGAAAGGAAGCAGCTGTGCTGCAAACAGCAGATGGGCAAATTATGAAATAGTCTTCCTCTAGTTAGAAAATTGCTTTGGGCTGATCTTTCTGGTGTGGAAGTCAGTCAGTCCATCTTCCCTCTCCCTGGATTGATGTGGCTGGATAAACCTCATGCAAATGATGTAGCTTGATTTATGACACACTACTTTGGGCTTCTTTATATCATGAAATCATAGATTTGTTTGTGGTGAATTGTCTAATGTATTTAATCTTTTAAAGAACTGAATGATGCTGTAGTCAAACTGTCTTGTTCTGTAGTTGTGCCACCATACAGCAGCAGCTTGCATTTTCCACTTGACCTTCCTTTTCCCCAGCAACTACAGTTGAGAATTCAAATGGTGGAGACTAGACATAAAGACTTAACCGTTCTATTTTAGCTAGCTCAGTAGCTGATCTGAAATCATAGCACTGGTGTAGAATTGAAGGTATGGGAAGGTACTGGCAGCTTCCAAGGGCACTGCACACAAGTGTCAAATGTATTCTTGAACTTCCAATCTCTGCATCAATTACCGAAGAACAAAAAATAAGCCAGACTGAGGAGGCCTGTTCTCCTGAGGAGTTTTTATTCGCATGGCCTTATTTACATTGGCATTTTCTCCTCATCACCCCACCTATACCCCATTCCTTACCCCATCCAATCAATTAAGGGAAAAAAAGCATGTGCTGTCAATTACTAGCATTCCAAATCATCACAGACTTTTGCCTGTTCTTGAACTAGTTTGAAACTGCACTGAAAGGATGCATTGTCTGTAATTTTTTTGTAAATGACATATCACCTGTAAACTGAAAAAATAAATACTACCTTCAAGTATCTCTCTCTGACATGTATAAGAACAGGTTTTGATGGAAGTGTTCTCTGCAGTGGTGAGCTCTGTGCTTATCTGATGTTGCTCCAATCTAGGAAGAACTGACTGACTCCTTGTCGTCTTCTCTCTCTTCAACCTTAAGAAATGAGGAGATGTGGAATCAACAAATCTGATCTTCACTTGCTTCCATCACCCACAGAGGTGTGATCGTGAGAGCTGAAGATTACAGCAGAAAGGAAGTTTAGCCAGGAAATCTGAGTAGCTGACATCCTGTTCATGTGTGTATGCAGGTGGATCCCCTTAGTGAAAGGGACTTTCTTTAAATGGCTGATAGAGCTGAGGTTTTACTTGAAGCCAGGTGTGTATGTGAACTTTGAGAATCGAGAGCTGAAGTGAAACAAGTATTACTGCTATTTAAAAAAAAAAAAAGTTGAAATGATGTAGGAATCCAGTACTGAAGACTTGGGTAAACCTGGTGTATCCTAGAGGGATACTCTGGGAAGTTGCTTCTATATACAGTTGTCTGGCAACTTAATTTTGATCATGTATAATTCCTGTCATTCACAAGGACAGCACTCTCAGGCACATGGTGTGATCCTTGGGGTGTCCTGTGCAAGGCTGGGAGTTGGACTCAATATCCTGATGGGTCCCTTCAAGCTCGGCATGTTCTGTGGCTCTGAGCTGTGACTTGCATTACGAGGATCTGACTGCAGATTGACAGTGAGGGCACTGACACACTGAAGAGCTGTACTGTAACTTACTCTGGAACTGAAGAGCAGCTTGGACATGGCTGCAGCCAGCCCAGTGATGCTAACACTGCCCAATACAACAGTTTCCTGCCATTTCTTTAAAAATAATTTAAAGTCTTGCAAGCTGAAATTCTGGAGCTATTTCAGGGTTGTTTGTTTTTGGTTTTCTATACTTAGAGAATCCTGGTGCACATGTATAATATGACTACTTAAAAGTGCCTGTTTTCTACCAAGACAGAGGTTGAGTATTGGCTGCTTTAAGTATTATATCTGACGGTACTTTTCTTTACTGAAACCCTCCAAAACTCACAGTCCCATTTGTATCACTTATAAGTGGCACACACTGGAGCCCCTACTAAATATCCCACTAAACCAAGGTGCTTAGAAGTTGTCCTGACAGACTGAAGAGGACTGAGCTCATGTCAGCTCTTCAGCTGAGTTCCCCAAAGTAACTTGTGACAGCTTTTCATCCCTCCTCTCCCTTTGGGATTCTGGGAGTGGAGGGTCCAGGCCCCTGAGTCTGGTGGCTGTTGCAGACTGCACTTTGCATTTTTAACATTTCAGTGGTCAGCCCATGAGAGTCCTGCACTACTTCAGTCCTCCAAAGGTAGTATTTAGTTACTGCTGCATGTTAGATTAGTGGAGAGAGGGGAGTGAAAGACAGAATAGTTTAGAAAAATGGATGCATAATAGTTAATATGATTTAGAAGTTGAAGCCCAGCAAGGGCCCTCATGGATGCAGATTGTTGAGTATGTGGGAGGCACTAATCTAACGCAGGAGACTTGGCTTAAATGGTAAATTGTTAATTTTTTAATATTTATTTTCCAACAAATAAATCTTCATTTCACCTTATGCTCTGTGGCTTGTTTCTTAAGAGTTCCAGTCCAGTATGTACACCAAAATGCAGTGAAAAGTACAGACCAAAAAAGACCGGCTGAAATAGTTAATGCCACTGAGTAGAATGGTGGGACCTGTCTTTAGAGGGGAAGGATGGATCAGGGTTTGCCTTAATTCAAGTGTTAATTTTCCTCTATAAATCACACACCTGGTTCATTGCAGAAAAGCCAAAATAATAATAATAAAAACAATAATACCACAGCAAAAACCAAAACAACAAAAAAATGCAAAACAAAACAGAAAAAAAACAGCTGCAGGAAGAGGATGATGGCTGAACGTGAATAAAAGGTAAGATGGTTTGAGGGAAAATATGGTTAGCCAGAGCAAGACAAAACCTCTTTCTCCCATTTTTGTATTTTGAAATCTTTAGCCTTACTGCTTTTTCATGCTGCTGGAAAGCAAAGCCTATTGGTAAAAGCTGAGAGTTGCTTCTTTTTTTCATTCCAAGGAACGAAAAAAAGGCCTCATATGCAAATACATTTTAC
>JAOXXN010000001.1:99548112-99558327 GCA_026770055.1 Myrmophylax atrothorax | reverse complement strand
AGGGGGCAAGGACACCCCCCCCGCACCGCAGGTCCTGCCGCGGGAGCTGCTCCCACCGGGAATGGGGCAGGGACACCACCCGCACCGCAGGTACTGCCGCGGGAGCTGCTCCCACCGGGAATGGGAGCAGCCTTCCAGACAGCCAGCCCCCGCCTCCTGCTCGGCACTCCATCCTTTTCGTTTGTTTTTTCCTCCTTTTTTCCACTTTCCCCCTGCCTCAAGTCCCCCGCCTTTGCCTTCTCCGCTTTTGATTTACTTCTGCAGGTTTTCCGCTCTCACTCTCTCCCGTGCCTGCTTTCCCTGCTCGCTGCCGATGGAGGGTTTGCTCCAAGCAGAGCTCTGCGGCCGGGTGATGTCCGATCTGTGCCCCTCGGACCTGGGACAGGCGATGGATGGAGCCGCAAAGGGAATATCAGTACCTGGGTAGCAACAGGGACCCACTCAACAGAAACACATCTAAGCGAGGTTTAAAAAATGCAGTGGAGTGAAGGGGGAAACATCTTGCTTTAAATTCAGAGCTGTCCCCCTAAACTGTATTTGCTTCCAAACCCAGTTTGTCTGAGGAAAGGCTTTTGCATAATTTATGCTCCTTGTTGGTCCCTTCGCATCGGAGTATTCTGTGTTCACTGATATTACCGACGTGAACTTGGAAACAGTAGATCCACAGTAGAGCCTTTGGAGAGAAAAATACCTGTGGTGCTTGAAAAGCATCACCCATGTGCTGACTGGAGTGTGTCACATCACTCTTGCCATGTGTTGTAAAAGGCCAGGACTTAAACAGTGTTTTTCCAGTCATTGCTCTTTGGAGTATGGTACTCTGACTGATTTTTCTGGGTTTTCTGATTTCTATGTTTCCTATACTTTGTGGGTTCTTTAGTGTGTCTTGGAGCCACAGGCTGTGAAAGTGCTTTGTATGTAATGTTGAGATTTAGTGTGGAAATTTAGGTAGATCTAGGCAGCTACAATGATTTTAGGCTTTATAGTGCCCAATCTGATTATTTATTTAAATTTATTTTTAATAAAAATAATAAAAGTATTGGTAAGAGTTGACAGGAGTTGGGAGTTATCTGCACCTCTGGGAAGACTCCACATCTTTGAGTTCTTGATAGTTGCTGCATATTTCCTGTGGAAAGGTACTTGGAGAATAGTTAGAGAGGAAGCAACATAAAAATTGTATGTATGTAGTAAAGGGGAGTCACAACCCTAATATGGCTTCTGAGAATTCCATTTTTATTTTTAGTCTCATGTAAGTCTCCTTAAGCAGTTCCAGTTGCCATGATAAATGCTCTTTGTTAGGAAGTTTTCTTAAGAGCCTCCATACCTGCACATTGTGCCAACTGCAGCTTTCATTTGGGGTAGGTGATTAGCTGATGGGTATAATGTTGGCAGCTTTCATTTAGAAACTGGATACAGAGCAGGACTTTGATGATAAACTTTTGACATGATGGATAAACCGTCTGACTTTGAGGTGAATCTGTGAATGGCAACCCTTGCAGTTGTGTAAGGCTTCTTAGGTTTTGCAATTGCATTTTTGAGCTATTAAAATAATTCAGGTGGGAAGTAACCTCTGGAGGTGTCTAATCGAGGTCTATATACTTTACTGCAAGAATATTCCTTGAATGTGTTGCTAGTAATGATTACAGGTGAATGTTGTGCAAACCATGTACTCTGCTGTCTGTAACCCACCTTTAATAAACTTGTTGACAAGTTCTCTTTGTGGAGCCTGCTGTTGTATTGAGACAAGCCATCAGTAAAGTAAGAACATCTGTTACTTTTATTTTGTATAGCTATTTTTCACATAAAACATGTAAAATCAAGGGTTAATTTGTACTTTATCTTATGAATAGTGTAAAATGCATTAAATCATTTGGCATGAAAGAGGAAATCGGGTGTTACAATGTACAATGTAAGCAGCAATACAAGAAAATTAGTGAGCACCTTTTAGAGACTTGATCAGTTTTATTTCTGTGAAACATCAAGTTTCATTAAAAAATATTTACTCTTCAACTTCAGTTTTGACCTGTTTGAAAATAGCATCTTTCCCACAACTGTAGGTGCACAGCAGAATTAAATACTGATTTTTGCCAAATTCTTAAACCCTAGAATAAATTCTGACCAACAGAACATTCTTCCTAATAATAGTCCTCAAAGTTTCTTAGAGTTTATCAACTTGTAGTTAGAAAAGGCTACTTGTAAGGTGAATATGAACATCTTTCATACACTTCACTTAAAGAGTATGAAAACACAATATACATACAAATATATATCTTAGTATATAGATATATAAGTAATTCTAAATTTGCTTTTGGCCACGTCATTGGAAATCATTATTTTAGAATCCATATTAAAGGTAGTTACTCTCACTTTGAGACATGGAAGTTTACCCTGTTGCAGGTGGTTTATAGATGTAAAAAAACCCCACAAGACCCAAAAATAAAACCCCTGAAGGGATTAGTCATCTGTTTACCTTGTCACATGACACAAACTATAGAACCTTGCTCAGTAACTTCTTCATTAAACCCTTAACTTTGAGAGGAGAAGTGTGGAGAGAGTAGTTAGGGATTATTCTCTACTTAGCAATGTTTAATGTTGCATATGTCCCACGTCATGCAACTGCAGGACTTCCTTACCTTCCTTTTTCCAGATCGTGTCACAGCTCTGTCCACTCTTTAGCGTGATTTTTATATTGCATTCAGAAGTAGAAGTGAGAGGATAGGGAATACTGAGGAGTTTTGTTTGGTACTGGTGAAGGATACCAACTTTTTCCTCTTCTCTTCATGAACAGAAAGAGCACTTCTCAGCACTATAAATGTCCGTATCTTGCCTGTAGCCACCATGCCACATCTCCCAGGCTGTTTGAAGGAGAGGGATGGACCTCCATTTTCCAGAAATTCTTCCAGTTTCCTCCTTTCATGTTACCACTCCATGTCTTTCGTTCTCCATGCTTTCTTTATCTCCCTTAGACCCATAGGAGTGTGGTATCCCTGTTTGTCAGTTTTAGATCCTTAAGAGTCTGTGTGGGCCATGTCCCTCATGGGTAGAAACAAATCATGTCCTCGCAAGAGAGGAGCAAAAGACAGAAACTCTTGTATGTCAGCAATACAAATAGGTGAGAAGTATAATATGGGACCATGGAGGATGATTTGGCAGTGTTTGTGGGCTCTAAAGCAAAGGATGCTATTACAGGAATTGATTTCTTTTGCCAGAGGTTTTCTTTTCTTTCTTTAGACTGGCTGTAAAGGACACCAGGTATCGTTAATTTGTAATGTGTGATTTGCAGCTACAGAGAAGCAGAGTGTTCATTGTAGTGCATTCAGTGGGAGCACTGGGGCTTGATTGGAGCTGAGATCTGTTGGTGGACCTGCATATGGAGAGGTTTGTATCTTTTGGTGGTTTTTGGCTCATCAATGAGTTGCTGTCCCTTATAATTGAATTTGGTCATGTATTTGAAGATCTCTCTGATAAGCGTGCCAAGTTGACAGCAGCTTTTTGAAATATGTGTCTCTTCACATTTATATACACTCAGTTCTGCAGATTTGGATCTGAGCATACATGACATGGAGTCTCAAACTGTAGCTGCTGATTTAATCAGTAAAATTGGAAGCCTTTTCTTTTTATTATGGGAAAATAATTTTTTAATGTCTGTGTTTTGACACAGGTGTGTCTTGTACAACACAAGCTGAAATAATTTTTCAGTAGACTGATCTTACTAAACTTTTTCTTTTTTTAAGTACTTCTAGAGAATTTCTTGTGAACCTGTTGAGAGAGGCATAGGTTTCGTATGGCTTTGCAAAAGTGGTCATGCAGCAGTGCTAATGTGTCGTACTGTCTCAGTGGTTAAGTTAAACTTTTAGCTGTGAAATAAAAGGGAAAAATTGGGTTGCTGAATGCATCAAAATCTTTCCTTATTTCAGCAGAAGGATTGCAATTTTGGCTATGGCACTGTGATCACCACCATCCTTTGCTTTACTAGGAATTAGGATTTGGCAGTTCTTAAAGAAACACCTATGTGAAAGGAGTTTTCCCAGGAATTATCTGTTGACCCATTCAGACTGTTGGAATGCACTCTGTTAGGGGAAGAAGAATGAGGGAGACATTAATACCACAGAAATAATTTTTATATTCTAGAACAGCAACTCATGTTAGTTGATATTACACGATTCCTGTGGGGGACTCCTTGCAGTAATAGTATTTTGTTGGTTTTAACTTTCTTTAGAATAGTGAGAAATTTTCTTGTCAGAGCAACAGTCGCTGTTTTTCACAAAATTGAAAACAGTGGACAAGGGGTCTCTTCTAAAGTTTTGATTTTTTTTTTGTGCATTGGCTGAAAGGAAACTTTCATTGAATTTTAAGTGTTTTAAAAGCAAAAGGGCAAATTCTGTCATGGATAAACTAGAACTGCTTGTGCAAAGAGTTAGTTTAGTTAAAAAAAAACTCCACTAGGAACGTAGTTACATATTTTACTTGAATGTGAGCAGTTGGAAGGAAGGGCAAAATTGTGAAGGAGTGCAAGAGCAAAATTGCACTTCTGTGTAAGTCACAATTTTTTTTAAGCTTGATACTAATTTTGTTCAGTTCCAAAATACTGTTTAAGTGAACTGAAATCTAAATGCTGTAGTCCAGATGGTGAAAGTTTATTTAGCTAATGCAAGTGATATCCATCTTGATTCTTGCATCTGGTTTCCTAGTATAACATCTTCATGAATTCAAGTGGAAATGATCATGCTAGTTAACTAATTAATGAGAGAATTTATCTTAAAACCGTGGTTTTAAAGCGATGCTTGGCACAACAAGGAGGTCTGCATTTCTCTAAGTTCAGTGCATTATGTGAGAGCAGATTTCTCCATGTCTCTCTTCATTCTTTATTTACTACTGAACATAGGATATCCATACTGAAACACTTCTTGACTAGACTCAACTCTGAAGACAAAACGACAGCTCCTGCAACCACTCCTGAAGTGATTGACCATGTTTTTATAAATCTACTGAGACAAACTTACTATTCTTATTTATGAAACACGTCAAAACTGAATTTATAGTAGAAACCTATTTGTGTCTCATACTTCTGTACTGTGAGTGCCAAAATCTGGAATTGCACCAGAGAAAAGGGGGCAGAGCTTGGTCCCTGCAGACATGCAGCTACCTTTGGCTCCTATGAATTTGGCTGTCTCCTGATCTCCTGTCATTGGTGACCATAGACGTGCTGACCCTGGTTTCACATTTTTCCCCAGTGGAAACAACTGCTGTTGAGATTCAGATTGCTTAAGTCCATGTTAATGTCATAGATCATAAAAAATGATTTACCTTCTCCCTCCACTTTGAAGGCAGGTTTTAGACACAGTCCTTATAATGCGTATCTTTCCAGCAGTGCCATCTTGGAGTGGTTTGTTGAGATGTCCATCAGGAATTTTGACAGGTGCTTTGGCTGTGCTCGTAGGCTTTGGTTTGGGGATCCGAGTCGGAACTGAACGACGGAACGCGTTTGTGATCTTGAAATAAACCGAGAAAATAAGCAATGAGTTAGGGAGGAGAAGCAAACTGTGTATTTAGCTTGTTAATGACTTTTCCACTTGGTAAATCTGAATGCATTGCTCTTAGAACTGTTTGCCTGAACTTCCTCTATCTCATCGGTAATGACAGCGAAGCTTTGTATGTACCTTACCTACTTGATTGGTGAATATCAAAGAATCTGAATGGATTGAAATCCAGACTATAAATAAGAAGGATTTCCTGGCACTCCTCGGACTAGAGCATCAACTCCAGAAGCTGAGTGAGTGATGCAGTGCAAAGGCTATGAACTGTGTGACTTCTCTGGGTGAATAATCAGTGAACATCCACATGCAGAAGCAAGTCTTGATTCAGTCCTAAGCGGCAGGCAATACCTAGCTCGCACTTTACTTTGAGAGATCATTCTTTGGCAGTGACCAGTGTACACAAAATTAATGTATCTGTAAGAGAACTCTCCCTTCAGAATCCATCATAGTCATATTTAATTGCAAAAAAGTAAATATCCAAGAAAAACGTTAATATGTGTGCTGAAAAGAGGAGAAGAACTGTCAAGGCAAGGAGCTTACCTGAAACTGGAATTGAACACACACTACTTATCAAAAAACTTTTTGCATCAGAAACCTTTTTCTATACCTTTTTCAGTTGAGCTTTGGGTAAAAGAATTTCAATGAGGTTTTTTTTTTTTTTAAACCATAAACTGGAAATGGTGTTGAAATTTGGACAATAGAAAACAGTGTCAAAAGTCTGGTCAATTAAGTATGAATAAGAACGAGCTAGATCAAAGCAAGTTTTGAGAAACAACTTCCTACTGGCCATAAAGGTCTGCCAGAACTTACTAAAAAAAATAACAATCACAGTTCAAGAGGGTGCAATTTACCTGTGGCTAATTCTATGTGACAGGAGTTCTCAAAAGGATAAAGCTGAGCCAGTTTGAGAACAAAGAGATAGAAAGAATAGTATCAATCCCCCATAACAATGTGCTGTGTTTCTACGAGTTCTGAAGAAGAATATTTTTTAAATTGTGGAATCCTTGTAAGTGGTATACAGTCCACCACTGAAATTGTTGTTAATGCCAGAGGAGTGTGATGCCACTTCAGAGTGAAGCTTCAAAAGAGGTTCTGAAGTACAAGTGCTGAACTGATCAAAGTGTAGAAATGACAATAGGAAATAAGGTGTTCACCCACACGGTTACTAATTTTGTGATGGGAAAACGTCTGCATTTCTTGTCAAGGATAATATTTGCATACATTAGTCAGATACTGTTATATAGGTATATGCTCTCAGATTGTCTGATGAGGAGTGTTTGTGAATGTTCCCAGACACTGTAATTTAAATTGTCAGTAGTGTTGGATTGTTTGAATAGTCCACAATGTGCATCTATCTCTGGAACAATTTGGAGGCATAGCCTGGGAGTTAGTCCAGAGGAAGGTTCATTTTGTGTAGGTAGTTTGTATCCAGCTAGGCTGCCTTGTTGTCTAAGAAAGTTTCCTCTAGTTTGGGTTGATCCATGTCTGAGGGAAAGATGTAGATAAACCTTTAACTTACTATTGCAGGTATGACCATGCAAAGCAAAGTTTGCGTGGAAACTGTGGGAAAAGAAGGAAAGTTCTCATGGTTAAAAAGTGGCAAGTGTTTAGGAAGCAATGTAGAGAGCTGGTTTTGATTGTATTGTGTGGAGAGCATCTAAGCCTCACAGATACCTCTGGTATTCAACATATTCATAAACTGCATGGAAAGACAGTACTGAAATGATAACATTTGCATATGGTATAAAAGGGAGGGTTATTAGAAAAAAGAACTGATTGTAGTTCATGGTATTGAGTGTCAGTTCAGTGTTGTCTAATGAAAAATAATAGATGTAGGGAAAACTAGTTCCATACAGTAGTGACATCTGTTGCCACTCAGAGCACAGATCTTGGAGTCACTGTAAATTGTCCTCATTGCTCAGTGACTGGTAATGGTCAAAAAGCTAACAGGCAGTTAGGAACTGCTAGGAAAAGAATAGAAGAAAACCAAACCTGTCATTTTTCACTGTGTAAATCCAAACCATGCCTACATTGTGAAGGTTTTAAAGAGTTTTGTCCAGACAGCTCAATAAAGGGAAAAATGCAGAAAAGGTGGCAAAGACTGACAGTTGTGCAATGTCTTGTGCATGAAGATTAATAACATACACTAGGCCTTTCCAAGTTTGGAAAATATATTGTGGTGAGAAAAATAAACAACAGCAGAAATCTGGCCTTATGGTGAATAGGGAAATTTTCTCTAACATGCCTGAGAGGGCATTCATTGAAGGTGGGTTCAAGGTATGTGAAAAGTATTGTTAATGAGCTATGAGGGGGTTTGGAACAGGCAGTTTTTGAGGTGATGATATAAATTGGTTTGGAGAGACTTTAGACTGATTCGTGGCATCCATCAAGGACTGCTAAACACGAAGCTGTGATGTGGATTTCAGCTGTGGATGCTGCAAGCTGTAGGCTGCTAGAGGCTGGGTTTGTTACTCTCTGCCTGGTACTTAAAGCTCACAAGCAATTACCACTGGACACCACCAAAGATGAGACATGTAGTCTGAGTGTGTAAAATGTGTTTCCGATTTTTATTTTTAAAATAGAAATGTTTAAATTTGTAACTGCTTTGCTTTTTTTTTTCCTAGTGCATTGAGAAAGGAAAAAGTTTGTCTTTAAAAGTGAATAGGGAAGGAGATGCCTTTTTCTTTGCTGTGTTCCTTAAAGATTTTTACCTCCAGGTGGCAGCAAAGCTTTCCTTTTGCACCGCACCTCAGTATTTTCACTTAAACTGGATTGAAACTTGTCGTTAAATGCTCAAAAAAAAAAAATTAACATGCATTTTCATGGTAGTCTTGAATGTTAAAATTCGTATTGTTAGTATGCACTCCCAAACCAAAAAGCATTTTGCTTCAATTAGCAAACGTAATGTCTTAAGAAGGGGTTGATGTTGGAGGGATTAATTGTGTTCCTGCCATATGCCTTTTCCTGAGTACTGAGTTGGAAGAGTTTGCTTCTGACTGTGTGGTATGGCCTGGTAGATGAGGCACAGAATTGGGAATAAAGTGTTTGTGTGAGCTTTTACTAGCAGTGCTACTGTTTGATGTCATTAGAGAGTGTGCCTGTTTCCCAACTATAAAAATAATCAGATTAGCCATAATTTTCTAAGTGCATTGAGATGAATAAATAAAAATATTTGTATGGAGTCTTGTGTGGTAAAATGTGATTGTATCTCTAAGAAGGCGTTGAGTTTGCTAGTTTGGTTTTGGATGTTTTTCTCTGAGAAGTGTTCCAGGTAAGAGTACGGTACAAAGTGGTTGGAGTATTCTGTCTCTCGCTGATTTAATAGCTCTGTTAGTACTTCAAGAAGATATTTGTACGCCCAGATTTATACAGGTTTTGTGCATCTGAATGTTGCTCAGGCTCTAAGATTTTATTAAACCAGTGGGAAGTTATGTGTGAAAATACCCCTGGCCTATAGTTTGCATCAGGGGTCTGGAAAGCCTTTGGAAGTAACTGTATATGAAGGTCTGCATTGGTTTAGTTGTACATGTACTGAAAATTATTGTGCATTCCTCCTAGTTCCTTCCCTACTACTTAGGGCAGAGGCATGTAAGCAGATACCTTGGCTATACCTTATCTATATGTGGGAAATCTGTGTGCATACCAAGAATCTCTTAGAATGTATGCACCCTTTCTGCCTATTCTCTTTCTCCTTCAAAATTATTGGTTTTTAGTCTCCCCCATCTTTTTTTTTGACTTTCCTTTGTATTCTGAATTTGCTAGCTCTGTGCTCATCATTGGTGCTTGGTTATGACTCCTTGAGTTCCCATCATTAGGCCACTTTTCCTATCTGCTGTCATTCCAAGGGATAGAAGAGGAAATAAGATATGTTTATACTTCAGAAAATAAGCTGAGCTGCCTTCAATGTTGTGGAGATGCCTTATGAGTTCCCATTAATGCTCCTGAAACAGCCCTAGAAACAAAGTGTTACCTCCGAGTGACCTCTCTGAGTTTGTGCAGTTTTCCTTTACTTAGGTAAGCATGGGCAAATAATTACTGTAACAGCAAAGACAGCTAACCCCAAACACATTAAACCAGCCACATTTTTTTAATTGTAAGATTATGTGGTATGTCAGTCTGTAAATATAATGGCACTCGATTAGTTTAAGGCATTAGACCTGGAAAATAGTGAAGTTTTTGTCCACGTGCTTATAGTTGTAGAAATAAGCAGTTAAATCCAATTCGCAAGACAAGAAGCAATCTAAGAACCAAGAAAGCTGCGTTTTTGTAAGGATCTTTTAGCTTAATTTTTAAATTAACTTCTAAAGTAGACATCAATCACCTGTAATAGGAAGTGGCAGAAGAAAAGGTGTTTGAGAACTCAAACACGGGCTGTGTTTGTTGTCTCATAGTGAAGCAGGTACTTCAGGGATGGGGCAGACACTGTACAGGTGACAATTGTGAAATTTTCACACATTAATGTGAAAATAACCCTTCTTGATTTCGGGAAGTCAACTGAGAAAACATTCTCTGAACTACCAGGATGTATATTCCATAAACACCTTCTTTTCCCCCTGACATACACAGAGGTAGCTTATCTTATTTATATGGGTCATCAGATAGTTTACCACAATACAGTGCTTGCTTTCTGGGGAGTGGGCTAAGGCAACTGTCTGTGGGAGTGTCAAAGAGAGAAAATATT
>JAOXXN010000001.1:99530360-99544914 GCA_026770055.1 Myrmophylax atrothorax | reverse complement strand
GCTCTGCTTCCTGATCGAACTTTTTTCATTTAAATAGGGGGGAGCAATAGAGTAGTATTTCTGCTATAAGTTTTCTTACTTGCCTTTCTACAGTCATTGTAGAACTTCATCTAGGAGAAATAACTTTAGATAAGATTCTTTCTCACTGCTTAAATTTTTAGTTTAAGTAATTTGAGCAACAAAGTATAATTTTCAGCCTTAGTGAAAGTTGCCAGAGGATGGTGCTGAAGATCCTTTACACAGAAGTCCACATATCTGTATGTGTACAAACATGCCTCTTGCCAGACTGAAGCTTGTTTCTGGATGACTGAATGCAGTCAGAACCTAAGCCAGGTCTGCAAGTGAGAAGGAGTTAAGATTAAGTGATAAACATGAATATTCTCTTTGGTCTCCAAACCAAATAGCTTTGGTTAGGTGTCCTCAGCTGCACAGGGCATTCAGATATTTCCTTTCCCTTATTTTTTTTTCACTAGGTCCTGGCAGTTCTCTTCTAGGAATCCAAAGTGAGAAGTCTCAGTTGCTCTGCATTTCCTTTTATGCAACCCACCTGTGTGTGTGATTATTCTGAGATGTGTAAGCAGGAACAGTGTAATTCTTGCACTTACTAACCTTGGTTAGGCCTTAGCCAGAGTGTTGTCTTGCTTGGCTCACTGCATTGTCACACCATTATAAACTGCTCAGCAGGGGGAAAATTATTAGTATTCTGTACAGTTATAGTACTTGAGCTGTTAAGTGGGAGAGCAGTTTGGTTTATTTAATCTAGAGAAAACAAAACTCAGAAAAGACGTAATTGTCCTCTAATATATGAAAGTCTGTTGCAGAGAAAATAGTGTTCAAAGTCCAGTGGGGGTATAGGAAAGCAAATACTGGATTACAATTTCAGCAACATAAATGTAGTTTAAAAATCAACAAGCTTCTTAGTAGCAAGGGCTGAAGTAGCAAGGGTGTTTCAGCCCTGGTAACTGTGAAATTGTCATTGCCGAAGTTTTTTAACAACTGTATGAACCAGATTTTTGTTTGGAAGGGTTTAAGTCAAGTTACAGTGATGGAATAGGCTGGAAAATGGTCTGAGGTCCCTTTTAAGATCAATTTTTTGTGTCTTCTACCCTTTTGCTGATATTTGGTCTATTACAGCACTCTTGATTTCAGTATTATGACACATTTGACAGAAAAATCCATATTAATATTAGGAATTATTTCCATATATGTGACAGAATTTGCACTAATGTACTCAAATGTGTCACTGTGCTCTTATTTCCTGAACATCACATTTAAATGTACTTGCTGGTGGGGGGGAAGAGAAGCAGAGTTGGAGGCAGAAGTTGTATTCCCAGTTACTGAAATTCTGTTATGTGCCTTGCTTTCCTTGGGACTTGCCTTCACTGGTAATTGTGATAATCTTTTAAACTTTGGATGGTTTAAAGACCCACAGATAGTTGATAGATAATTGACAAGATGCAGGTAAAGTTATGTTGTGGGTCAGCTCCCCTGGCACAAGGATTTACTTGGGGCTGGTTGACCAGCGTCATCACGGAGCTGGCTGTTCTCTGAAGTGAACAGTTGATTCCTCTTAGTTGTCACTTTGCCACTTGAAAGTCAAAGGAGTCTCAGGGACTTCATCAGGGCACTTGGGGGACCCTTGAAGAGAAGAGGTGTATGGCCTTTTTATAGTCCTAAACACTCTGCAGTAGGAATTCTGTCCTGCAGAGGGTGGTGCTGGCCCTTAAATACTTCTGCAGGTGCTTAACTGTCAGAGGTCTTAGGCACAATAAAATTGTGTGGGATCAGCTGTTCACTTGGTTTAAAGCTGCACTGCCATTTGTTGAGTAAGATTCTTAGCAGTGAGTATCATTTTGTACAGACTGTGTTTTGGTATTTCTAGGTTATACAGTTTCTGAAGGTGTTTGGAGCTGCATTTGTACTTACACACAGCTTTCAATGTGGAAACATCTTTGTTATCAATATTGCCTGTTCAAAAGCTTTGAATATGTTTTCCCCAAGTTAGCAAGTATATATGTTGAAAAAGTTGAGAGGCTTAACCAGATTGGACTCAAATGTGTTCTGCATGGAGAAGGAAAAGAACTGTCTGCTTTTACCATCATGTCCTTTTTTCTGCCTGTGAGCAGGCTGTTATCCTCTGGAAAGACCACATAAAAAGATGTGTTAATCAGAGTCCTATCTTTAGTAGATACATAATTTTTCCAATATATATATATATAAATTATAATTAAAAAACTCTCTCCCTTTTATCCAGCTAAGATTGATGTTTCTACAGGATGAAACATGACTTATGGTGGCTTGAGTATGAGACAGTCAAGGATAAGAAAATATATACACTAATCACAGTCCAAGCTGCCTTGCTCAGATTTTGCAAAAGTCAATTACCTTCTCTCACAAAAGGCATCCAGACGTTAATAGGACTGATCAATGTTTGTTGCATATTTGAAGTGCTTTGTGTTGATTTATTTGCATCCTGGATTTTATCTCATCAGGCAGTAGTGGTAGCACTGGTGATGGGACCAGGGCTTTGGCAGTGATTGCAGTATAAGCTGGTCATCTTTTTTTTTCTTTTTTGCTTTTCCCTTCAGTTATGCTGATGTAGCTCTTTCCTAAAGCTGTGCTGTGTAAGGGGTCCTGCTTTGTTGAGGTTGTTTGGTTTTGTTTGTTTTTTTTTTTAATGAAGATTTGTGGATCGTGGGGTTTTTTTAATATGTATTTTGATTTTGTGTTTGGTTTTTTTTGTTGTTGTTGTTTGGGGGTTTTTGTTGTTTGGTTTTTAATCCAGGTTAGTTTCTTGAGCTAGTTCACAATGCTGCCTTCCTGAACAGTGGTGACAACATAACTGAAAGGGCACTATTTTGGGATATGAGCTGTGGTGGGGGTGGAAAGGGGAGGCAGCTTCTTTTGCCCATCCCAGTATGAAGACCCTGTGGTGTCAGGCAACCACCTGGCAAATGGAGAGAGATTGAATAAAAGAGGTATTTCCTCTTGTGCTAAAAATCTGTTTCTCAAGAGTACTTTGCTTAGTGGTCAGGAGAGAATCACGTTCAGTTGGCAGCTCTGACATTTGAGGCTTTCTGGGTGCCCACAGTATGGTGGGTCACTGGTTGATGTGCTGGCTACAGCACAGAGAGAATTCAATTACATCTTGGGGCCACTGGCGGCAGATTTGTGAAAATACATCATGCTGCCTAAATTTTAGAGGTTGGTCTTTTTTTTTGTGTAATTTCCTGCTTACATTACTTGGTGTTGATTTTAAAACATCTCCGTACACCCACTTGTGCTGTACTTGAACCCTAAGATCTTCCTTCTGTTTCTTGGTAACATAATGTTTTGGTAGTCTTTGCTTAAGCCTGGAGATTAGGCAGTTGTCAGTTTTTGTTTTGCCTGTCTCAATATCTGTTTCCTTAGGGACAAAGTCATCCTGCAGATGGTTACTCCGTTTCCATCACCTAACCCTGCAGCATCCATTCAATCTTATTCAGAAAGTAGTGCTGTACATTCTGTTTCTGATTATTTTTTCCCCAGCGTGAGGAGCACGCCTTCTTAAGCCTTGCATGAAATGCTTACATACAGATCTTTTTTCTTATTACAGCCTTACATTCTGTCCCCAGACACTGTATTGTCTACAGTGGTTTGGATCAGGAAGATTAACTGGCTGCTTCTGTAATTTTTGTCGATTCTTTTTCTTAATTAGCTACTTGCAGGAGGTTTTTAAATAACTTCAGATACTATACTACCTCACAGTTCATGGATGGACACTTTGCTCTCAGATTACCATTATTGCTCCTTATTCTCTTTTTTTGTTTTTCCTCCTTTTCCCTCCCTCCCTTCATCCATCCTCCCTGTAAGGACAAAAATGGCAAGTGTTTCTGCTGAAATATTTAATCACATAAAAAGAATGCTTAAAAATGCTGAGCAACAAAGTGTTTGTGCTACCCTTGCTTGTGTCTATTTGATCACTCACTGAAATAAAACTGAAAAGATGAAGGAAAGTGGGCTGGTAACTGCTGCCATTTTTTAATCAGTTAATCCCTGCTTTCTTTTCCTGGGAACTTAACATCCTGGGAAGAGGGTAGATTTTTGGACTTTAGAGGAGATGCTTGCCAAGAGTTTTGGAAAAGAGAAGGGTTGATATTATGATCTGCTGGAAACTGCTGTTACCCTCTCTTTCACAGCTTAATCACTCTGATTTATGCTGCTTACTATGCGACCCTATTTCCCTTTAACATTTAAGTGAATCATTACATACCTGTCAGACTTTAGGCTTTGGAATAAATGCTGAAAGCAGAAGTGTCTCAGCCTCCAAATTCAGAGCAATACTCACCATTTATGGAATGCTTGAAATTCCTAAAAAAGTGCCTTACTTGAATTTTAGTATCGTCATGCTTGATGTTTTTGTTCAGAGTGCTTGAATCAATTTGCGGATAAATAATTTAATTACTCCTTGGTCTTTCTTTGTCTGCCAAAGAAGCAGGTGGATATTCCCACTCAGCAAATTGGAAATAATCTGAAATACGGAGTGGTGATTGGACAACTTGAGGTTAATTTGTAAATCTGTAATTGGAGTACTTAAGCTGTGCTTTCTATTTGTTGTTTCATGATAAAAATTACAGCTAACTTATTTCTGTTTCAACAGCTAAGTTTCAGCTCTCAGCAAATACATCCAGGTGTTTATTTTCCCTGCTTGGTGCTTTGAAATGGATCTTGGGAATTTGAACATGACGGACCTGTTTTATTCTGCAAACCTTATTTTCAGGCAAAATAATGATTTGATTTTTCATCTGTTGAAATGACGGATAAAACTTGCGCTGTGAAGTCAGTTAAGATCACACAGAGAGTGTTTCATCAGTAGGGGAATCTAAGCATCCCTTAATCCAGGTGTGTTTTTAGGAAATGTAAAAATTTCATTTATAGGCTGTGCTTATGCTTCTTACTTAGGAGTAAATGGTCATGAGTGGCTGCTTCCTTTGTCTTTTGTTAACTGGACAATTATTGATACAGCGTTTTGAGTTTAAGGCAGGGACAGAAGCACTGTCCTGTTTAATGATTAAACTTTTAAATGGTGTGAACTCTCACCTAGGTTTTGTATTCAAAACTTTGCTTTAAAGTCTGAATGTCCTTATTCATAATAGCTTGGTAATTGTCCAACGGACTAAGTGTGTTTATTGCTGTGTCCTGCTGAGTGCTTTTCTTTTATAAGATGTTGTAATAGGTGGTCTGGTGGTTAATGATCGATACATTTCTGTGCATTTTGGAAGGCAAATATGAAATTATATTTTTTTCTGCAAGCTTTTTAAGTCTAACTGAAGAAAATACTAGTGCCTCCGGAGGACAACTTTTAATCCTTTAATTTTTGGAAAATTTGGTGTCTGTTAGGATGCTGGCAAGTGGGTAGTTATGACACAGTTTTCAGTACTGTGCTTGTAATGTCTTCCTGCAGAGATCTTAGGTATGGATCAGCAGGATATGCAATATCCCGAAGAACAGAAGTGCAGAGAATGTGTTTTGAATGTACTGCCTTTTGGTTTTGACTGAGCCTTGAGGTTAAGGATGTACAACCTGAACATCATTAAGTAACTTGTTCATATAATTAACACACTCTAAAATTTTTATAATCTTGACTTGCCTGAGTACTGGCTACTGTCTTGATCAGTAACTTTTGCTGAAGTTTTTGTGAGTTGAAGTTTGCTTTGCACAGTAGGACTATGTCCTGCTTCTGACCCAGGTCTTAGATCTCACTTGTGCCGCCATGGAGACAAAGTGAGACAAAACAAGTAGGAAGGACCTCTTAGGAAGCCTTCAGGTTATGTGTGACATTAAGGTTGGTCTGTGCATGTCCACATTTTGTCTTTTGAAATTGCCACTGCTCAATTGTAATACATATGTTAATATCCATTTCTATTGCATATCTTATAATTTAATACTTTTTCTTCCCATTGTTAGTTTTACTGAGAAGAAAGTGTGTACGGGTGGTGGACTTTGATTTTCAATAGAAACTGTCCTAAAAACAGTTATTACCTACAGTTGTAAACATTCAGATTCCTGTGCATCAAAAATATGATAGAGGTCTCCTTGTTATGTGAAAGCATGTGCCAGAGTTCTTTGCTGAATCTGTTGCTAAGTGATACTGCAGAAATATTTTCTTCTTCTCTGGGTAATATAAGAAGAATGAAGATAAGGGTTTAATGAATGAGGGCTTTCTGCTTACTTGCAAACTTCCCTGTTGATAAGAAGGTTTTGTTTTGTTTTTTTTTTTTTAATAATACCACCCCAAACCCATTAAATGTATAGGCATTTAGCTTTTTAGGATGAGCAACTGTTACAATTTAGATTTACATTGTAAAGTTTTTGGGAAAAGGATGTTTGAAAGTGCATTTCAGGTCTTCTGGAGTGATTTACATTCATTGTGAAATTGGTTCACCACTAGCAATATTTTCTGGGAGGTTAGAATTGGCTGCTTAGCACATACGTAAAGTACAGAACTGATTTAATTTCTGTCCTTTTTCTAGGCACGATGACTGTAACTATTGTTGAAATACCTCAGCCTGTTTTGTCCATTTTTTATGGTAGTCCTATTTATCCCAGACCTACAGGCCTACATGTTTGGAGACTTGGTCTAGTATTGCTTCTTAATGCTTCTGTCAATTCTCTGCCTGTTATGTGAAAAACATGCAGGTATGCCATAGTTTGGTACTTGTTCTTCTTCAGTGTACCTGGGTGACGTATATTGTTTTTCAAACTGATGTCTAGGAGCTTATATGAAATTTAAATATTATGCGTAAATTCATTCTTCTTAATTGTTGTTTAGGAATATAAGTGTTGTTCTGTATTGTTTTACAGTATACTAAATGATTGCAATTTTTTTGTTGTATTGGGAAAACCCCCTTTGTTTGGGGAGAATTATTTTAACATACAAGTTTCTGAACTCAGTTCACTTATAAGAAAGGTTTACAGGAAAGTTTAAAAGAAGTTTTAGCCAAACTGTTAAAAAAGATGGGGAGGAAAAGTGGTGGTTGTACTCTGGAACATATAACATATGCATCATAAATTTGTACTAAGATACAATACATAATATTTTGAGTGTTTGTGTGTGATACACTGATAATTATCTGAAATGAGAGGGCTAGGAGGAGTTGGGAATAGCAGGGAAGGTAATGAATCAAGTCATATCTGAAGTTAGCAGGCAATATTATGGCTTAATTCAAGTTCTACCATACATGCAGAAAAATACAAAACACACAAACCAAACAAAAATATTCAGCAAGCAATGATGAAAATAATCAATTATTTACTGTTTTTTGTAATGTTAAAATATTTTACCAAGGCAAGTTGCAGTCAAAAGTAATGTGAGTTACTTTGAAAATGGCAGTACATAAAGATGCATTTATACAAGTGCAAGACTAAATATTTTACATAACTGTATTTTAATGAGGAGATATACAGTAAGTGCACACTTGATAACACTAAGCAGGCAAAACTTAACGTTAGTTCCATATGCTGTTGTAGTTCATGCATAGATCTTTCCCAAAGTAAAGAGGCTGTTCCAAATCATTCTTGCTGGGATGAAAAACAGGATGGGTTGCTGGTAAGGGTGTCAGCATGGATGGGGGTCAGTTATAGACATTACTTACTGTAATTTGTGATTGCCGTGGAAGAGGAGTGGCTGCTGGTGTGATAGTAATACTGCTGGTGATTTTATTGGTGGGCTTATTAGGTAGGCCATTAGCTAGTGCTGGAGTTCTGTTGTCTTGCACTGGAGTACAAGGGCTGATGGGCTTGGAATTGGTGAGAGCTTGGACATAAGGACTTCCTAAATGAATGTGGATTTTGTTATCCTCAGTAGTTATTACACTTGATCCTGTACTGTTAGATCTCTGAAACTGCCATGATGACTGCCTGTCTGGGGATACTCTAATAACAGCATGCTTGGCTCCCATTTCCAAAGGCTCTGGGGAGAGAGTTTGTTCCTGAGAACTTGAGCCAGCTAAAGCCAAAGGGGACATTGTTCTTTCGGGAGTTAAAGAACCACACGATTCAGGAGTTTGAGATCTTGCAAAAGTAGTCATAGTAATAGGAGAAATTACATGCTCTGGGGTCGTGTAACCTTCTCCTGCTTTTGATTTTACAGGTGTTAGGGAAGCATTTTGAATAATGGTTATTCTTTGCTTTGGAGTGCCACAGTTGGGTATAACTGCTGTGCTTTTGTAGGAGTGAGGGCTTTCAGTGGTAGGACTAGTTATTTCAAGGGTTGCTGTGTTCTGTCCGTGGTCTGGAGTGACTTTTATGTGAAGAGGTTGGCCAGGTGTGTGGCTTAGCACTAGATCTCCAGTCTGTGCACAGTTTCCATTTTGCTTTGTATGTATCTTTCCATTTTGAGGATGGCTCTCTTTGGACTTCATCCAAGGGATCCATAATTTTTTGTTTACGGCATTTGCGCTGGATGAGTTGCCTTTGAAAGACACTGTTTGTTCCTCCTCATTACTGCCTTTGTCCTCATTATCACTGTCTCCATAGAGCTGCCCATTTATGACTGTTCGCTCTAAAGGCATGAGTGTTTTGTAATCAGGTGGTTCACTGTCTGCTGGATCTGTTTGGATTTCTTTAGAAAAAGCTTGCACATCAGAAATTCTCCTTCCATTGTGACCAGGCCTGAAGTTCTTGCTGAAGGATCTGTACCTCTCCATCTCTTTCCTCAGGCTTTCCATTTCTCTCGCCAAGTCCCTGTTTTTATTTTCTTGCTGGAGGAGTTTCTTCTGTAAGACTGAATGATCACCTCGGAGGTGACAGATTAGCTCTTCTGTTTCCATGTATTCGTGCATTTTCTCTTTCAGTGCATCTACTTCTCTGGAAAGATGACTCGATTTAGCTTCCTCTTCTTTGAGCTTCTTAAAAAGGCGCTGCTCCTGATTGGCCTCTGCCTTTTCTGTCAATTTATACCTCGCCATTTCCATTTTCACAGCTTCCAGCTCTTCTGAGAGATGCTTGGCTCTGTCCCGTTCATTGACATATTTTCGTTCTAGAGACTCAAATTCATCTTCAGTTTTCATAAGATCATCTTCTATAGCCTTCATTTCTTTGAGCTTCTGCTTAAGCCTCTCAACTTCTTGAGAAAGCTCTTTGATTATGTTGTTTTCCTGCTGCAAGGAGGTGCTAGATTTGGTACTCTCCTTAAGTTTAGTTTTAAGAAACTCTTTTTCAATATCTTCTAGGGACTGAAGTCTTTTTCTTAGAATATTCACTTTGGAAATAAGATCACTTCCTTTCTCCTCTTCTGCTTTGAGTTTGTTTTTCAGTTCATCTCTTTCTTTTATAACAGTGGACACTTTTTCCTCTGCATCAGATTTTGATTTCAGTGCCTTTTTACTTTCCTCAATTAGTTTTTCTGTAACTGACATCACTTTATTTTGTTCCACCTGAAGCTGTGAAGTTGCAGCTTGAAGCTTTTCTTCTGTTTGCTTTATTTTTTCACCCATAGTTTTTCTTTCATCCACAAGCATCACTGTTAGACTCTTCAGCTTTGTTAAATCTTCTTTGAGTGTAAACTCAGTTTTTTCCAGCTTGCTTTCAATCGCTTCAAGCTCACCAACTCTAGCTTTTAAACCATCAAGCTCATGGGACAGCTGTTTTGTTAACATTTTTTCCCTTTCTAGATTGCATTTCAAGGAGTAACATTCCTGTTTACTCTTGTTGAAAGCATCTTCTAGTTTCTCCAGCTCCATAATTCTTTTGTTAAGTTTATCGACTTCACCTTTGAGGTTCTTGCTCTGTGATGCTTCTTTTTCTAACTTTCTATTAAGTTCTCTGCACTGATCTTCCATTTTTATGAGCTCTTCATCTTTTCCTTCCATCTCCAGCAGTCGTTTCCGTAGTTCTTCCACTTCGGTAATAAGTGTGGCATTCCCACACTCTCCCTTATTTATCTTATCCCTTAGGTCTTGCAGTTCTTCTTCTGCTTTTCTTAAAGATTTGTTGGTCTCTTCCAGCTCATCAATTTGCCGGCTGAGAGCAGTTAATTTTAACCGGAGCTGGCGATTCTGACTGTCTTCATTGGTTAGTTTGGCCATCATTGCTTCTTGTTCTTGGGAAATCTTACTGCTTTGGGCTTCAAGTTCAGCCTCCAGCCTGCTGGCTCTCTGTTTCTCTTCTTGAATTTTTGCTTCAGCAAAAGCCAGCTTCTCGTGCGCTTGCTCTGTAGAAGTGGTTAATTCTTGAATTTTTTTACTTTGTTGATTCAACTGCTCAGTGAGTCTTTGTTGTTCATCCACCACCATTAAAGCAAAGGATTTCAGTTTAGTTAGTTCTTCTTTCAACTTAGCTATTTTCTTGTTGTTTTCCTTCTCTTTTTTTGCCTGATATGCTGTTTCTTGTTCAAGAAGCTTTTTCAATCTGTGGGAGGAAACAATATTGTATTTTGTAGCCATTTTAATGGTGATTTGAAAACACACTTGAAGTATTATGACATGCCAGATGTGCTTGAACATCCACTTGTAACTACAAGCAGACCTCTCCTTACAACACCATTTGAAAGTGCCCACTGGCCTCACTTCCCATTCAGAAGTTCTTCTGTAATAAACAGAACTGAACTCAGCAGCTCCAGTAATTGTGCATCTACATTTTCAGCTTCTGACAGGTACCAGTGCAACAAAACTATTTTGGTGTTCTGCACTGGAACTGCACTTACCTTGGCTGTTTGCTGAGGCTGGGTATGTGCAAAGATATTTTATCATTATAGTGTTTGAGAAATTAAACAGTGCAGCCCTCAAGGGCAGGTGTAATTTACAGCACCATAAGCCTCCTAACTTTGTTACTTATAAACTATCCCGATGTTTTATGATTAAACCTTATGGATATTCAAGGATGTGAAGGAAGTATAGCCTTACTAGGTAGTTAGTCAGGCTGCCTAACGTGAATTTTAAAGCAGCACATCAGGGCAAAATGAAACTGTGTAGGTAAGTCAGTCCTCAGTGAAAATGTAGTATCTGTGACCCTGTATGAAACACACACACACAAATATGCAGTCAGCAGATGAACAGGTATTCAGGTTATGCCTTTTGAACTTAACAAAGCCCAAATGTCTTGATGTCACTTAGGCTTGGATTTGGTCTTATATCCAAACCTTAGAGATATGCCAAAGTGCAAGCCAGCTTTATTGAAGTTTTTTATGATGAGTTTCTAAAATAAATTTTACAAGTTTATGTTAATCCTCACTCATTATGGAGATGCAACATACTTAATTTGCTGGAGACTTGGGATAAGGTTGTGCATTTGTTTAGGTAAGATCCTAAGAAATCTCCAAATATCTCAAGTAATTAGGTTCTTTTGTAGGCTTTCCTTTGCCAAGAAGATGTTTGTGAAGTTGGTGTAAAATGTGATTAGGTTTGGCCTGCACATATGCCTCATTTCAATTACATTTTCCTAAAGACAACTTATCAGTATATTTTGGTATTAAACAAAATTCTTAAAAACCTCGGTTAAAGTAATAAAGTATTAGAATTTGTATGTCTCACTCTTGTTCATATATATGGTACCTACTGAGTTGTGTAGATCATGTGAGGGACCTGCGTTATCAGGACTGTACTTGGACAAAATGACTGTTTCAGCACTCATTAGGTCAGGCCCTTGACTTTAGTTCTGCCTTCTCTGAAATATGATGATGACTGTCTGGAAGTTGCTGCTGAAACATAAGTGTCCTGTTCCACATTTGTCTACAGTCACTATTGTGATGCCCTTGTCCAAGCAATGAGTCCTTACAGCTTCTCACTGTCAAGTTCTTGTTACTGCCATCCTTTTAGCTCAGAGAGAGCATAGATAACAGCCTTCTTTACACAGCTCTTAATTAGCTGTTGGCTGACTGCAGGCATGTATTTCTGGGCAATAGGCTGCCTCAGCAGCATCCCCTTTGGCAGCATGTTACTTTTCCAGCACAGAGAGGAAGCCCTTGCCATTCTACAACTGTCCATCAGACTTGTCTGATTTAATGATGATATTGTATAGAAGTCCATGACTATAAAATGTTTTAAAATATCTTTACAGTCTCTACTGTTTTTATTTTATTGCCTAAGTTGCACTATACTGAATGTAATGAAGTGCTTTATATGCAAAATTGACAGTATGGAAGGTAGCCATAAACAGAGTTTATATCAAAGACTTGAAGCAGTCAGAAATTACAACAGTCAATTAACATAATGGGGAAAACAGACATGAAAAAGTAGAAACATAGAGGGAGAGGTTTTCAAAATGAGTTTAGAGGAATGCTACTGGTTGGCAGAACAAGTAAATGGGGAGAGGACTGCTCCATATTCAAAGGCAGCTTTTTACTGTGTTGGTGGTGTATAAACTTTTATCTACTTTTCAGTGCTACTTTCAGTTTGAATTCTTTTTGGTTTAAAAATCTCTCTTTCCTCCCCACCCTTGACTCTAAATGCTTTAGTAGTGAAGTTCAATTGATGATTTACTGTTACCATAGATATAAAACCATAACAGAAGCACAACTAACAATTTTATTTGGAGTGAAGTCAGGTTTTTTTGTGTGTGTAAAGTTAAGGCATATTAATACAGTTAATGGGACTTACTAGTATTTGATCTATTTGAGCTTGCTTCATTATAATTTATTTTTGTAAGGCAAATTAGCCGTGGCTGTTAATACTTAATCAGTGTTTAACCCAACACTTCCATATTAAGTAGTTGATACCTCTCTGGCCAAATGAAACTAATGCTCGAGCAATTCATGTCCCTTAAATTGCCTTAGAAAGAAAGCTCTAAGGCCAAAGAGTAACAAACAATTTCAATTTTCATAGGAATGCTGTGTAATTTTTTATGATGCAAATAAGATAATTGTGTATAAATAATACATAAGTTGACAGTCAAGTCTGATCAAGTTTGTGTTGCATGAGTGATTTGAACAAAAGTGCCTAAATTACAGGTATCTGGATTGTTGTATAAACTAATAAGGATTTTCAAGAGATTCCGTTTCTTTGGTCATGCTGAATGACTTCAGGTATTTAAAAACGTTTCCTTCATTCAAAAGATTAAACACAGTTCTAAGATTCAAACAGACTCACAAGCAAATATTTGTAATCCCTGACATGTATTTCTTTTAAAAAAATTATTCTATAGAATCACTTGATTGAGGTTAAGAGCATAGAGCATAAACTGTGAGTTAAAGCATTTTCATGTGGTTCCAAAAAGAAAAAAAATGTATGTATTAAGCATGGTATACTTTAATAGTGTTTTATTAAGTTTTTGCACTTGTTTTTGATAACTGTGTGCTTAATCATATATTCCTATATAGAAAATACCTCAACAGTGCTGAATAGATAGGGATTTCTTGGATGGGGTTGAGATTGATATTGGAAGAAGTCAGCTGGGAGTCTGTTAATATTTGTAGAAGAATTTTTCCTTGGCTGCTGAATTCCTGTTTCATGGTTCAGTAGGTCACAGAGACTGTGTCTGCACATATGCCCTTAGGAATGGAAGAGAACCCTAAAATGTCTGGGGGTTTTGGTGTTATTTATTTGTTTGCATGTATTCTTAAGTTAACTGCTTAGTTTTGGTCAGGTTTTTTTTTTTGGTCAGCTTTTTTTGGAACCTGACTTCTGTGGACCAATTGAAGACATGCTTTAACTGATAACAGCACTTGGTGACTTTTATGACAGAGGAAAAATACTTTGTGTTAACTTCATCCAAGATACTCTCTTTCTGAAGAGCACTTTTACTGAAAATATGCAAAAGTAAAAAATTGGTTTAGATAAATAATACTTTTTAAAAAATAACAGCACTCCCCTATCCATTAAAATACTTTTATCATTTTCATTGCCAGTTGAATTTCATGATTGTGTAATTTTGTCTTAGGCAAAGGTAGGTATATCATTTATTCAAAGCTTTCACACAGTTCCAAGCAGCTGACTTCACAGGACTACAGGAACCATTTCTGCATTGAGGCCCCAGAAATGGACACTGGAAATTGTTTTTATGAACGGGACTGTGAGGTAGTTAAACAGAGTCTGGGCAGTGTCTTACCAGTTTTTCTTCAGAGCCTCTGTTATAATTTATTGCTTTATTGTGGCTTAATGTTGTACTTGTTTGCAGTATCAGTTGACTGCTTCTTTATTTCTGAAAGAAATTGTATTTCTCAGCTCTGTTGTGTCCATTTACTTGCTTTCCTCAGTGTGCATGCTGTGGCCTCTTGGTGTTAGTGCCGTGCACTCGGTTGTGTTGCAGGTTTTTCCCCAGTGCGTTACAGCGTCATCCTCACTACAGGATATTTGGCAACAGGATGACTGTGTGTTCTCTACAGGACTGAAGACTCCCATACTAGTTTACTGTCCTGGTGTCCTGTGATAACTTCTTGCCTTTAAGTGGTATTATCCATTTTCCTGGAGTGGCATATATTAAATGGGTGTTGTTTAATTTATGTTTTTACAGGATTCCTAGGGGGTGGCTTTTCCTTTGAGTTTCATGGAAACCAAAGAAAGCATGAAAGACTGCGATTGCAAGACTCTAACTTTTCATTTGTTTTACTTTGTTCTAGAATTAATCATTATTCTATGAA
>JAOXXN010000001.1:99501050-99512479 GCA_026770055.1 Myrmophylax atrothorax | reverse complement strand
AGTGTGCCTGGCTAGTTGGGCTGTTTCTTGAGGCATGACAGTCATTTCAGTATTAATGCAATAGCACCAATGAGTTGTAATCATGTGAAGACTGTGCAGTAAGGTACCTTGGAAAGTTCTGAGTTTCATGTCTGTGGACATGCTTGGGTGTAGAACATATTTTGAATGTCTGTCATTGGTCATTATACCTCACAAAAAATGTGTGCCACTATGCAATTAGTTGCCTACTTTTCTTCATCTATCTCCTTTGAAATTCAGACAAGGAAAGATTTTTTTTGTAGAACTTCAGTAAAATGATGTGGCTGAAACATTTTGAGCTTCAAGCCTGATTCTACATAAAACTCCGTCTCAGATCATTCTAAGCTGTGAATTCAGTCATTTCACTCAAAGTGCTCAAACCCCTTTCTGAGCAGTTTAATTCTTGTTTGAATAAAAACAGTACAGATTTGAGTCAAGTTGACTCAACTTTTTGCATAGACATGAATTGAACATGGTCCCAGTGGTGGATACTCCTTTCAAAGCTTTTATGATATGAAGTAAAAAAATAGATAACATTATTGCAGGTTTGTTCAGTTCCTCCATATCATTCACCATCTCTCTTCCCTTATGCTTTTCCCTTCAGATCTGTTTCTTCCCTTGTTGCTGGGTGATGCTGCTCCACCAATGGCTTGGAGTGCAAGGCCCAGCATGCAGGGATTTGGCATTCAGTGCCTTTCTTGCGGGTTGCAAGTTTTACAGGAGCTTCATGAGGCTTTGAGAGCATGCGCTTGTCAGGCACACACTTGGATGGCTACGGACTTGAATGCAGCATAGGAACTGGAGGAAGGCTTGTTGGCACCATTGGCATTATACAAAGAGGAGTATGAAATTGTCATACTTCCTTTTCTTTCTTAGTGGGTAAGTAGAGAGAATCCAGAATTAAAATGTATCTTGAGTCCTACATTTCATTGTTATAACTCTGTTGAGCAGGCTTCTCTTGCCTCCTACAGATTAACCCAGTGAAAATGTAGCTATTAAAGAGCTTGTTTGAAAGGGAGTAAGGTGGTAAAAGAATGACAGTGGATGCTAAGGAAAATAGACTTTGCAAGGAGACAAAACATTTTTTGCTGGTCTGCCTTGCAGTAGTAGAGTAAAATACAAACCTGTTTTTGGGCCCAGAGGCCCTTCTTTGAGTCTCTAGATGCTCTATATGTGTTACAAAACCTATCTAATAACAGACATCTTTTCTGCTTTGATAAATCTCCCCTGCCTTAGGATTCTTGCTATGATATGCATTTTGAAAGGCTTTTCTTACTCTCTCTGATTTCAGTAGCTATACACTAGTCCCTCTTTAAAGCACTGTGCTTCAAGTTATTGGTGATTTCAATACCTGGTCAAGGAATATGTATTGAAATAATGCAGAGGCAAATGTTTCCTAGACAGGCTGTTTTAGATTGTCAATTCCTAGGGATGTCATGTAACTCATAAAACTTCAATCCCTTTGGGATTCAGAATTGCTGAGCTATCTGATAGATTCATAGTTTAGAAATGTGACTTAGTTGTGTGGTTCAATTCTCTGGTCTGGAAAAGTATTTAGAATTTCTTGATCTCCTAGTGTATAGTCACATGTAGCTCTTTGTGTTAGTCTTGCCCACAGCAGGTACTGTTCAAGGAGCCTCTTGGGCTTGGGAAAATGTGTTTAACAGACTCAGACAGCTCCAGAGTCTGCAACAAAAATTTCACAAAACCCTTGAGTGAGGAAGGGGAACAAATGCAAAAGGGTATTAATTTGGCTTTTTTATGGCAGCTCACATGAGACATGTCAGCCTTAAGAACCATTACCTTCAACTCAGCAATACTGTATTTGTGTCGTATCTGGGAACACTTTTATTGATCTCATGTCTCTGGGTGTTATGTCAACAGGGTGGACTATTACTCAGAAAGTCTTTTAAGAGTTGAACTAAATGCTTGAATAACCTACAGTTTGCTTCATGCTTGAAAATTGAAGTCAAGCACAAAAAACGTGGTTTAAGGAAATCCTGTTCAAGCACCTGAAGGAAAGACAAAATTTCCTTTTTAGTCTCTGAAATCTTCTGGTCTTTTAACAGTCTTCCCTGCAACCTTTCCCACTACTTAATGGTCTGCTCTATTTTGTGCAGTTTTGTGAAGTTGTTTAGTTGTTGAATACTTTGTTTTTAATCTGTTTTGTCCAATTACCTATTTTTAGTCATAAGGATGAAGTTTTTGTTCCTTTTTACATTGTTTCCTATTGGTAACTTAGTTGAAAGCATTCTGACAGAGCATAAATTCTGGCTTCCATTTGCCCTGAGCAATGAACTCAGGAGCTCATAATACCAAAATTAATATTAATTAGATAAAAGATAGCTCAGTCCATACAAATTGTGTTTATAAAATATGTGATCATGATGAACTGTGTAGAATTGATTAAATACAGTGATGTATTGGGTTCTTTCTTGTAGTGATACAATTTCATATAAATTAAATCTGAAGTGGTATCTTTTGCTACAAAACCTCGTAGTACTTTTGATAGTTGCTAATAATTCGTCTTATAAGCAGACTGTATTGTTACTGAAGAAAAAGTTAAATAGGTTGATTTCTTAAATAGATACAACAAAATACTATAGACCTTAGTAGTCTTAGGTGACTCTACAGAACAAAGATTTAAGCATTCTAAATTTGTTGATCTTTGGGTTGTTCACCCCTCTCTCTCCTCCCCAATAAATACATAATTATGTATAGATAAATATTTGTGCAAAACTCCGGCTAGCAGAAAGGACTGATACTGCTTGCAGCCTTTTTGTGGAAAATGACACCCCTTATTATTTGCTTTAACTTGTATCATGCTCCATAAAGAAATGTCTCTGTTCCATGTATAATAAACAGGGAGCTAGAACTAGAAAGTTGCAAAAGAACAAGTATTTTCTGAATTCCTAGTGTGTGTTGTATTGGTTAAATGGCATCCAGTTGTGCATGACCTCTTAGTTTGATTCAAGTTGGCTTTTCCTGCTCTAAGATGTCTGTGTTTTGGGACACATGAAGTTTTTTAGTTCTTTACATTTCTATTTTATTCTATTTTTCTGCTTTTATTTGGTTTTATTTCAAATTTCCATAGTAGATGGGCAGAGGCTGTTCTCACGTAAAACAAATCAGTCCTTGACATTGTTGCTGGGGAAAAGAAGTGAGCACACATGAATCCCACACTACCAAAACAGGAGTTATTTTGCTAGAAGTCTAAGGACTGTCCAGAGTGACATAAGGTTATAGAGGGCTTGACAAGAATAAACACTGAGAGCTACGGATTGCCTTTGACCTTGGGGTTTGGGAACGTAAGTGGAGCCTTAACTTTTAATTATCTGTGTGAAGACATCATGCCCAAAAGATGTTGCTAAGTATATTTTGCTCAGTATTCAGTGTGGGAGGTAGTTGCAGTTCTTGGAGCAGTTCTGGTAGGCATAGGTATCCCTGGAGCAGAAACACTCACAGCTCAGAGGCTTGTGGGAACCCTTGTCAGTGGCTTTGCTTGTGGAGGGCAGGGGCAGAGTGGGAGTGACTTCTGAAGTGCCTCCAGACCATTCATAAATTGTTCTGAAAAGCTTGCATATGCAATTGTATACGAAGGAGTTGTGGATACTTCTGAACTTTTATGGACGACAGTTCCAACAGATTTTGGTTTCTTCCACCTAGTTACTTTTTAGAAGAAGTGACTGAGGGCTGTTTGTGATACCTGAGCTTTAAATGTTGTACTGGTATGTGTTGTGTTCCACATGTGTTGGTGCCACAGAGTTTGAGTCATTTATCCAAATTTTGTTTCATTACTTTTGCTTCAGTATTTTGGAAAATGCTTTTCTGGAAGCATCTTCTCTGTTTTAGGTACTTCTCAAAAGCAGGAAAGCTGCCCATTTTTGGTAGTAAATTCCTACAGGCTTCAGGAAATAGCATTAATATAAGTAATTCAAAAAGAAGATGAGAAAACACGTTTGTGCATCCTTTTGCAAGTATAATTTGCTTCTTTTCATAAGTGCAGTATAGCAGAGAGACCAAGTCACACCGCGAAGTTTGGGTTTTTCTCTCTTTAACTTCTTCACCATCTATTAACAGGTTGCTTCTCTTCTCTTCTTGTGCTATTCTGTGCTAGTCTCTATTTTTTAAGAGCATCCAGGAGCCAAAAGCAATAAAATGGCAAACATTTGTCAGGTGAGGTTCCAGTTTGTCAGGTTGAAAGAAGAAAATTCATTAGTAGATTTGTGCAAGGTGGAGGGAGGACCATGTGAAGGTACCAGTGTCCAATGAAGTGACTGGGAAGGAATGGTTAGAGGTATTTTTAGCATTTGTACTGGAATTCAGGGAGGCTTATTGATTGCACTGTTTTTCCCTTAGGGAGGTCAGTGGGAAAGGAAAGCGGTCCAGAATCAGGAAGTAATCCACACAGAGTCTCAAGCACATGCTTTTCACTTGGACATTCATCTGAGTTTAGAAAGGACAATGGCTGTCTTGCATTTCTGCATGCACTTAGCTTAGAAGTCTTTTATTTCAAGTAGGGCCAACTTTCAATTGCATGGCATTGAGCACAGTGAAAGCAGTCACCTCTTTCACAATGAAGAAAAATGTTCGCTTTGTTTTCTAGTAGAGCTTTAGGTTTGATTTTTTTTTTTTGTCTGTCTTCTTCTGACCCTGACATTGTTCTGTCCATCATTATTCATTGTAATTTCTTAATTGAGGGTAACTTTACTGAGCTGATAATAGTGTCTTATTGTTTTGTTGTGTGATTTTCCTGGTGAATATTTGAATATTTCACTTTTGGTAAACTTTTTTTTCTCTCTTAAAAAGCACTTCTTCATTGACCTGAAATAGGAAAGCTGTGCTATGTAAAAATATATCAGGTGTCAGTCCTTAAAAGTGTATGTTTGTGCACATGGTTTTATGACATTCATAATCTATTACTGTTTCTGCTTTGATGAACAATGAACATAATGGGAATGTGTTCATGTGCTACATTTGAATGTAAATCCTAAGTTAAACACCTTCATACCTCTTAAGCTATGGATGTATTGATACAAGTTGGATTTCCACATATAATTTTTCTCTTAGGAATTGGACAGATCTGGTATGTGTTCTTTTGGCTCATGCCTTTTGGGCATCATTAGGGTTCCTTAAAGAAAACATTTTTTGCTTTCTTATTCATAGGTACAAGCTGGGAGAGGGTTTTCTTCCATTTTTTGAAAACCTGTTAAATTCAAATGCAGTTGGGTTGTTCTGAGTGTTTTTTCTGTGTGACTAGTTTGGAAGAAAATTGTGATTCTGTTCATGGTGTCAGAAAGTTTGTAAAAGCTAAAGAGCAAGCAAACCATCAAGGCAGACGCAGCTCTTGGGCAATTGAGTGGTTCAGACCAAAAAGTGCTTTGGCTTCAGAATTCTCCGGTTCACACTGGGCATGCTCAGATATTTTGTTACTTCCAAAGTAATATTACGTCATCTTAATTGCTAGTCACTATGCTATAGCTGTCTTTACATCCAAAACAGCTCTCAAGTGGGATATCAAATATCTGCATTACATAATCAGAACAAAGCCTTTATTGGTTGATTGTACCCTTAGGGTGGGATGCTGAATGGTAGTTGCATATGGAAGACGGAATCTTGCAGAATGAACCATTTCTTAACCATCCTATCGACAACTATGAAGTGAAATAATAACCTGGGGATAGGACTCACTCGGGAACAGTACAGCTAAAGAAAATAAGATTTTAAATTGGTTGAAAGAGTTCATCTTCTTTCTGTAAATGGGCTTAAATGTATTGAAACAAACAGAACGAGTTTTACGGATATGTTTATAGACTGATTTGCTGAACTTTCATGTGGTGTAATTACTGTTGTTAATGAATTCAAAGGAGGTTGACCAATTTCCACTCGGTCTGTGGTTTTAATTTATTGAAAAATGATCCACTTAAAAATACTGGAAAGAATTTTTTTTGGTTATGGAATATTAAATTTGTCTTTCTAAGCTAATTTAAGCACTTTTTAGAGTTATTCGTTTGTTAGGGGCCATATGTGCAAAATTATTGTTATGTGTCTGGTGATTTTAATTGGTCCAGTTCAGAACTGATCTGGTTTTTAGTAAGACCTTTTCTTGTGAAAGGTATAATATGAAATTTATAGTTCTCAGGCTACATGAAAGTGATACCGGTTTGGTTTTTTATTGATTGTCATGGTATTTTGTGTGATCTCAGTCTAGTTTTAATGAACCTGGATTTCATAAACCTCATATTAAGTAAAATAAATTAAATAAATAGGTAAGTCCCCACTCTGTGGGAAATGAGACCATGTTAAGAAAAATCCAGACAAAAAAAAACACATAAAAAGTCTGATCTTTATGTTATGATGATCTAGATGTGATTTCCTGTGTTGTCTTAATTCAGTTTTTATATGTGGCTTCAGGGTTAAATTGCACCAAACTTTCAAATTAAAACTGCTAGTCAGCCTTTAGGTAGGTGTACTTTTTAGACTGGAAAGTGTTTTTCAGTGAAAATGCTGACTGAACCCAAGGCCGTGGGTTTTGTTTCTGTGTTCCCTCTTGCACTGCTCCCAGACTAAATTAGGCACCAGTATGAGTAATCCATCAATGCTGACTTTGCTTTTGAGATATATTTGTTGAAGAGTGGGAACTTGTTGGCAACTTCTTTTGTTATTGTGCCTGTCCCAGCATATCCTTAGAAATAATAAATTTGATTTGGTCATTTCATAGAATCCCCCCAGTTCTTCTCCAAATCAGTTCCAGATGGTCAGTGCTCCCATAAAAATCTTGGAACAAGATACTGATTTTGGAAGTGTTGGCCTCAAAATACTCGCCTTGATCCTTCAAGGACCACTGGGACAAACCAGTGTGTAATATTGAAGGTCCTCAAGTGAAAAGCAAGGCAAGTACTGAAAATGCTTATTTAAAACTTTGCTCTATTTTCATCCATTGACAGCAGACAGTGTAGTTCTTCACCTTTTGTTCTGGAAATACATGCACAGGACAGAGCATTGATGAGCAATCAGTAGGCTCGGTATTGTTAATGTGCCTATTTTTGATGAGTGTAAGTTGCAGCTGTGACCCGTTGGACGGACAGTAGGTTGTGTTCAACATCCTACCAGTTGCTTTACTTTTACTCATCAGCACCTCTGTTTAGAAAAGTGGAGAGGAGGTTGTGTGACATTTTCTCCCTGATTGTTATTCATGCAGACATCTCTCTGTTTCAGGGTCCCCGTGATATTTATACCAGTTGTGGAGCAGATGCTGGGACAAAGGATTATTAGTTAATTTGAAGAGCTAAATATACTGATGTGTTAAGGAAAACAAAATCGATTCCACCACCACACCCCCCCCCTCCAGATTTTGTCAGAGAAGCATCAGCCTGTAGGATTTCTTTCTTTTGATATGTGAGGCTTGCCAGATGACTTTGCTGCTTTTTGGTCTCTCTGGCTTAAGCCTGAATATTTCTTTTTCTGCAAAAAGACCAAAGAACTTTTTCATTCATTCAGTAACTTTGTGTCATTTGCTCCTTTACCCTGATGACTGTTTCTTTTCTTTACATGATCTTTGAAGGAGGTCAGAATTAAAAAACAACTTTGAAGTGTGTTCTGCCCTTTTTGTTCATTTCAATGATGGAATTAAGTGGTGGAGGTTTTTCTTTTTTTTTTTAAATTTTCACTTCTGAATCACCATAAATATGAGCATTTGTGCTATTTTCTGTGTTTCTGTTCGTTGAGGAATAAGCTAATTGCTTATTAATGTACAGAAAATATGAGGTTCATATCAGTAAGGGCAGAAATCTGTGGCACTGATAAAGAATAAGAACAAGATCACTCCACTTTTGGGACAACTACTCTGAGAATTAATGAAAAGTGTAATGCTCCCTGAATTACAGTTGGTTTTGTAGGACACCTTGGAAGTATCAAACATCAAACACCAGGATGACAATTATGTTTAAAAACTAGGTAAAAATATCCCAACTATGTCCAGGAAGAGTCACTCAGTAACAAAACAGTGTAAATGAAAGTAAGACATGTTGGATAGTTTCAATTGTTAGCATAAACCTATGTCTTTAAGTAATTAAAAATGGCCTTACAAAATTTAAAAAAATATGAGATTTCAGGCTGTGTGTCTTTATAGGTTTCATTGTGCTCTTGAGAATTAAAGGATGCATAATCTGATTATGCAATTTAATTAATTTTCTGACATTCAATATATGATTCCCTTTTTTCCTTTGAAAACTTCTGTTTGTGTTCTCATCACATTAAAAACAATCCAGCAATCAAAAAAACCAAGCCAACCAAGCAACCAACAAAAAAACCCCCACCCAACCAACCAACTAAAACCTGAAACCAACCAACCAAAGAAGTAGCAAACAAATCCAGAAGAGGAAAAAATAGAGTATTACCACATGGCAATTGTGATGTTGATTATCAGTTCAAGAGCACCAGACAAGAAAATAGTGAAGGAATTAGTTTTACCTGAACACAATTTAGTTTAGTAACACTTTTTATTCCATGAAACTTCTCTTGAAGCTACCCAACATGTTTACTTTTAGACTGTTTATCATTGAGTGCCTTCTGGAAATGCTTGGTTATTTTTAACCTGTTTAAAAAATGTATTTCGTGATGGACTAGTTACTGCTGTTTAATGGTACCACGGTAGCTGCTTGCTTCTGTTTTAGTGGGGAGCATTTTTCTACTTTCACAGTGTGCTGAAGATACAGTATCCTAGTGGGCCTTCACTCAGCTGGATTTCCAGGGTGCTGAAGGACCACCCTCGGGAGCATGAATGCCTTGGCATTGTGGGAATTGAAGTCATCAAATCTACTTGCTCTCTTGCTCTTTTGGTTGCTTGTGCATTATTTTCCCCTGCTCCATTCATATTTTACCTTTTTCTTTGCCCACCTTTCCCTGAACAATTCTCTACACGGCTTCATCTTTTCGTGTTCTTCTCTTGATGACAAAAACAAGAGCACATGTAGTGTTATAGATGTTCTTTGAGGTCCACTGCTCTGGAATTGTGAAGTATGTGCCCAGGATGACCCTGGGAAGCAGGAGTTGCAGGGAGAGAGACTGCAAACCACTGGTAAACTGAGCAGTGAGTTTACAAGAAAAGAATGTTGGATCCCCAGTGTTGATGCTTGGGTAAGCAATTCACAAAAGAATCTTCCGTCTGGAAGCTGAAAGGAGAAAAAGTTTATTTAAGGTGGCCTTTAAAAAAAAAAATTGCTTCTCTGGTATGTTGCTGCATCTATATATTTTGCAGCATGAGTCATAGGTGGCTTTAGAGTTCTATGTCCCCTTGCACAGGAGGAACAAACTTTGGCGAAGAGGAAGTTAAGAGAAAACAGAAGTGTGAACAACTGCTAATGGTGCTCTCTCTGGCTCCGTTCAGTCTGCCTTTTCATCATACTTGAAGGGGGTAATTCAGAGATTCCTTTCTTGGCATATAAGTGGCAACATATGTTTGAAACAGTGAGTGGAAACTGTAGGAAAAAAATGACAGGCACATGGCAATAGGAAGGCAAGGAAAAATTTGTTGCCCTGACGTTAGCCACATAATTGGTACACTTAACTTCTGAGGGACTGATTTATTTAAAGTCAAAAATTTATGCTCCATTTATCCAAGTTTTCTATACATGGCCTATGTCTTGCAGTCCCTTTGTAATGTCTGTGCTCTCCGAGAGAGTGGAAGGTGATGGGAGAGGTTCAAAGCCTCAGCCAAGGAATAGAGGAGGAAATCTGGATGCTCATCCACAAACCTAACTTTGTTCATATTCTCATTTTAAAATAGGAAAATTTTTTTACCATGTTGAGTTAGCAAGAATGTTTATGGCTTAAATAACCTAAGATTTTCTGCTCAGTGAAAAGAATAGCTGTTCTGGAAACAGGCATCATCCAAAATAGCCTTTTCCATTGTGAGGTACATGCTGAGGTAACCTGCTGACCTAGTCAAAGAGTTTCTACCCACGCATTCATCTATGCACAATTGTAAGCAAAATGCAGTTTCTCAAACTGTATGTGATGTGGAGAGAATGTAGGTAGCCTGTTCTATTTCCTCAGTTAATTTTGTGCCCTGAGTTACATAATTAATTTCAAGGGAGAGCGTTGTTGGGAAAGACAAGATCAAATCTGGTCCTATCTGTTGACATGCAAAACGTGTGTTTAGGAATATAGTTTAGCCTGAAGCTGAAAACTCTGCAATACAAGTAATATATTCATAAAAAATACTCAGGAGAAAAGCAGTCTGTTTTTTTTTCTATTGAAAAATGATTAATCAAAACCCTGGGAGAATGTCTCCCACCACATTTGCCTTCAGAACTGTGGCCTCTTTTCACAAGAGTCACGGGGCCCTTGGAGAACTGTAACTTGGCAACTGGTTGGTCATCTTATGACCCTTATTCTGTGGGGATCTTAGTCCTCACATGGAAAAGAAAAATTGACTAAATGACATTTTGATTTTGTTAACTCTTCTCTCTGACCTCTTTTGGCTCTGGAATTTTATGGTCTAGTGATTTGAGATGGCAAGTCTTAGGTGAGGTTATAAAGAAATACTCCTAAGTTGTTTGCATTATGCCAACAAATGTGGCTTACTTGGGGATTGTGAAGCACAGATGCTTTACCAATCTTATTTAAATTCAGAAAGTACGCAGTGTTAAACTTAAAAATTGATAAAAAGCCAGCTGTAGCTTGTTTTTAATAAAAACCCAAACCGAAACAGCCTCCATAATTAATACTCTGTGTTAACAAGTAACACTGAAAACTTGAGAAATCTCAGCTAGTTTCATTACCAGAGTAAATGACGTCACAATTACAGTCAGCAGAAGGAATAAAAACAAATGTTTTGAAAGGAAACCTATTTATGTTATGTTGGTTGTCACCCATGTTAGCAAAAAGCCAGGAAATGACATGTGATATTTGTAGAAACCTTTGGAATTAGTTATGAGTTTTCTTTTCTTCCTTTTTATCTGGGGAGGGGAACGAGTACAACAAAGATTCTTAATGTACTACTTGTTTTGGAGGAGAAAGAGGAGACTTTTTTAAAGTTTCAGGAAAATTATTAAAAATACTTTTATTTGGTAGCTACTATATATTTTGTTTTACTTAAATGTAAATGCATTCAATTGTCCCATAATTTGTCTCCTTGTGTTTTTTTTTTTGTTGTTTTTGTTGTTGTTGGTTTGGGTGTTTTTTGTTTCAGTAAGTTGACTGGTGGAATCACTTCTGTTCACACAGAATCCTGTCGCTAATGATGTGTGGACTGCAGTGATGCAGGTCAGAAGGGACAAGGACTTTTAATCCCTGTTGTGGGGCCCTGCTCCCTGATTATGAATCAGTCAGTTCAATTCCCTATGTGGGCCATTGACTTAAGAGTTGGACTCGATGATCCTTGTGGGTCCCTTCCAACTCAGAATAGT
>JAOXXN010000001.1:99484366-99498587 GCA_026770055.1 Myrmophylax atrothorax | reverse complement strand
AGAGTAGATGAGTGAATAATGCGTAGATGTGTATGGAAATTTCACTGAATATGGACATTTCAGCTGAAAGATGGAATGCAGTATAGAACACCAGGGGTGCAAAACTGTAAAATAAAATGTATCTCAATACACATACATGCAAAAATATGAGGATGTATATATGTGTGTGTATGTATATATATGGATCTGTTTCATCTAATGCGTTAATGTCAAATTCCCAGAAATGCGGTGACGAGAGAGGACCTTTTTAGCTCATGTCAAGACAATGTGCTTTGGTAATTTCTCCATCCCTGGAGAGCTTATTAAACACTAAACAAAATGTCTCCGAATATAACTGATTGAGTGTTTTAAATTATGCACTTTCCTTTGGCTCTTGGCCAGCTCCCATTGCAGAGGGCTGTGGCAAACAGAACCTGTAATTTACACTGACAGTATCATGCAGTTCACTCTGCTGGCTTCTCAGCTCAGAACTTTCATAAAGTAAACATTCAAACAAAGCTCAGGTTCTTAATGTAAACACATTTTGTAACTCTAAACGTAGCCAAACAGTTAAGAATCAAATAGTGGTTGTATTTTTTTCCCTTTCCCGTGAAAATGTCATTATATATTTTTCCTTTCCTTTGCTGATAAATAGGGATATCCCAGTGTGAATAATGAGAAAAGACAGCAGTAATCAAAGAACCCTTTTTCTTTCTCACTTTTTTTTTCAATAACCATGTGAGTTTAGCACCAATTTCCTAACCATTTTATCTTTTCCTACGAAGTGTATCCTAGTGAGGATTGACAGAAATTCCACAATACATGGCATATATGCTAATCACACTCCAGTTGCTCCAAACTCAGAGTGCAGAATGGAAGTGGACTTCTATGTGTAATTTTCAGATATTTCTGTGGTTTTACTGTTTGCCATTTTTTTTTCCAATTTGGAGAATTAATTTGCTTGCAAAAGAGTGTTTTCTTAAGAGCTGAAATGTGAAGTCTAAATGTGTAAAAAGCATTAGGATGGTAGGAAATCTGAATGGGCAGATGCAGTGGATGTGAAAAGGATAAGCCTCCTCACTCCCATGGTCAATACCTGCACATGAGGGAGAAGTACAAGAAACTGTGCCACAAGTGATTGTGCTGTATATTAACAGCCCAGTATGGATCTGCCTTTCAAATTGCCTTTTCCAGGAGAGGTTATGGAAAGGAGTGGTGGCTTAGCTCAGTTATCTACAAGTTATCACCTTTAGACTGGGGTTTAATCTATGTAAAGATGCCTGTCTTCAGTCACTTGAATGGAGCTGTCATGAGTACGTTTCCATGGACAACACTGGATCTTGGGTGCCACCTCCCAAACAAAGTCCCTCGCCTTAGATATCTTCATCTAGATAAGCTGAATTGTGCCTTTAATGTCAAACATGGAACAGAGTTTACCTTTTGTTTCCAAACATAACTTACAGCTGCAGTGGAAAGCAGAGAGGGAAACATGAGCTCTAGGAGGACGGAATTTGCTCCAAGTTAGGCTTACTAAAAGGTGAGGTAATACAGCTTTTGTGAGATTGTTGAGATATCTCGTGTAAGAGTGGAGAAACAGAAACATTACCTGATAAGAAAGTGAAGGTCAGGATTCTTTTTGGGCTGCAACCAAAGGTACATGTTTTGCCATAATGACAGCAAAACCACATACTCTTTGTAGAGATGATAACAAGAACAGAAAAGGAAATGAAATGGAATTATTTTAATACTAAGGACTGTAGTATCTGAGGATGGATGGATCATATAGAATTAATATATTTTGAAAAATAAGAAACCAATGCACAGAACTTGCAAGTGAATGTCTGCTTGATATATACTTTATGAAGAGCTTATGAATTTCTCTAGCATGCAGTTGTATGTGCTCTCTTGTTTTATGTATTTGTTCTAAATGCAAGGACACTGAACAAGGTGTGACACCAGTAATAACTTGTGTCATCCTTCCATTTTACACTTGAGGAAAGTGAGGGAGTTTGTGTCAAGTAAGGAAGGACTTCTTAAGTGTTACACAGCAAATAATCAGCTTTTTTCTTTCCCGCTGTAACTATAACAACTGAACAAGCAAGATAACATGAGGAGAAGTTTCTTGAAGAATTAAGGTACTGGTCTGGATGCTACTAGAAAGTGGGATGGTGTTCAAATGGTTCAGGATGTTTTTTTATAGCATTCCTGATCTCAGTGTCATCTTGTATTAGGATTCGAATATTGCTGTATCCTAATTCTTGAAGATATTTCAGTGTCTTAAATACTCATCATACACATTCTGCCTACTTCCTTTTTTATTTGTGTGGATTCAGTGGAAGAGGACTTGCAGTGTGTTCCCTCCAGCATTTTTTAAGATAAACGTAATTGAAGATATTTTTAGTATTTTTCTTCTAAAAACAAACAGCCTCTCCCTTTCTTCTTGGAGGTAGGACAGCTCTGTTTTATTGGGAATAATTTTTAGAAGCCTTAACTGTTCCCATGAGCTCGGCATCTTTATTCCTTTCCCCATTATTTTTATTAACTGCTGAATGCCTTAATGCATTGGGAAGTCTGGCTGTGGTTCTCTTAAGAGGATGGAAGGCTGTTTGCCTCAGCTCCTTTGAAACTATGACCCCACATGCTAATACTTATTTCTTTTAAATTTGACTAAATATTTCATTGTAGATATTTTCAAGAGGTTTATGCATGGGTTCCTATGATCTCATTCTTTGATTTCTAGAAAGAAAACAAGGAAAAAGTGAAGGTCGGGATGTTCTACAACTATCCAAAGATTCAGCTTTTGCAATGGCAAATCAAACTTCTTTTGATACTACTTCATTTGCGTGCAGTAAGGATGGGTAGCTGCTCCTGTAAGGGTTGTAAAAACAGCATTATTTGCTGTGGAAAAAAGCTATTTGTGTAGTGGCACAAAATGAGTTATGGATGTTCATTTTGTCACTGGACTTCTTCTATTGTCCAATAATGTGAAAGGTACTTGACTTTCCCTCCTGTTAGGATGAACACAAAGTTTTTCTGCAATGTCCTCTTACTGGGGTCAAACTGGACTCTTGCTTAATATTCTGGGCATTAAAAGATAAATGTTTTCAAGAGCCCTATAGGCATTTAATAATTTAGAACTCTTTGTTTCTTTCTTGCATTTTAGCGTGAATTAGCTGAGGAATGATAATTTGGGATGATGGTGGGTAGGTGCGCAGCCTCAGAAACTCAATTAAAAATTGGCCTTTGGAAGTATCTATTTCAAACAATTGTAAGCAGACAGTCAGACCCTTGAAGGGGTTTTTTTATGTACATTAAAGTGCATGAAAAACATATCCATGCTGGCAGAGGGTAAATGAACTGCTCTGAGATCAGTTAGTCTTGCTTCAGTTCAGATACCAGAATTAGCAGGGTGGAACAGCAAAGCTTTACTTAAGGGCTGGTGGGGAAGGAGAGCAGGCTTGGCTCATGATTCTGCTTTCCTCTCAAGAAACTGGAGTTTTTGTGTTTGCCAGATCTATGCCCAGTTCTCTTCCTAACTACAGTTTCTTCTTTTGTCAAAAAGTAGTGCTGCCTCCCATTTCCCTGTCTGCTGTAAGGGAGGAATTACCCGCCTGCTAATAGTTCACCAGTTTCTCATACAAGTTCTTTTAGAATACTTAAATCCCATTTAGTCCTGGTAAAGTGCTAATAAGCTTCTTGCTTTGTGTTGTACAAATTTGATTTAAAGCTTTTTCTATTAGCAGATCAGTTTCAGATGGCTTCACAGACTCTTTCTCAGTAGCCTAATGTGAAAACCTCCTTGACATCCAAAATACTGGAATCTAATGATGTCAGTCAGGGAAAAATACAAATGAAAAAGAACTAAGGTTGTGACAGATGAACCAAATTAATTTTATACCTCAGTGTTCAGAGGAGGAGAATGTCCAGATTCTAATTTCTGTCCTTGACATTGTTTTGCATTGATGGTCCCTAGTCTAGCATCTATATGATTATCTGTTTATGTATGTACTTCAACTCACAGGAAGTCTGGATATGCTTTTACACGGTTAAATACATTTATTTTGCTCCACTTTTCTCCTTTCCTTTTTTTTGTTACAGCTGTACAGCTCCTACATCAGCATAATGTGTTCTTTAATACTGAATTAAGTATCTTATCAATAGTATAATCATATTCCTCTCAATGTTTTCTTCTCACATCCTTTAGAAGCATAGAATCATATTCTATCTATATCTACATTTACAACTGGACAGACTAATTTTTATGTTGGATTCTTGGACTTGGAGCTGTATAGGAGTCCTTACACCCTTCTTTGGTTTCTAGTTGTTTGGGTTTGTTGTTTTGTTTTGTTTTGTTTTTTAATTCAGCTTGTTTGAAATGCTCTGTGGTTAGACAGAGCGTTGCTATTTCCTGTCAAACTTCATTAGCTACTTAAATGCTTTATTTCCAAGCATACAGAGTTATAATGATTTCATCCCTAATTGGGGTGTCATCCTGAACTGTGCATGCATTTGCACCTGCCAACTTTCTGCTAAGTTTAAAGAGTCTTCATCTTAATTTTAAACTTAAATACCAGCAACTTCATTTTGGTTTATTTTACGTAAAGTTTGTGCATCCTATTCCAGAAGTCTTTCCATAGTCTAATAAAACTGAACTCTTTCTTCCTGCATCGTTTTCTCAACCACTTTCTGAAATACGACTGCACTGCCAGAACCTGTACTTTAGTACTCGAACTATTTTAAAGATGTAGCCATGGAGACAGTTTTGTTGTCAGGTGGATAAAAAGCTAATTTTTTTCCCCTCAAGCACTTTGCAAATTCTTTTATGTGTTGCTGTTTTTATCATGAACACCTCCTCAGTTTTCTCCAAGAAATGATTTCCATATCTGCTGGTATTATAAAACCAACTGTCTTTGCATTTAGTTATCAGAATACCCAAGGGCAAATTTGTGTATACTGTTTTGAGACTTGATCTTTGCACATATGAGTGTTAAACTACACTCTTTAATGAAATGCTGGCAGTGAAACCTGATATTATATGAAATTAGCTTAATTTTTAGATTGGCTACAGTCAAGCAACTTAGACCAGACTATTCTTAAAATTTGATATTCCTTGTAAGCATCTTTGGAAAACAGGCTGATAAATAGCTAATGTAAAAAGGTATTTTATGAAACTAGTAAAAGGTCTGTTTGAAATGTCTTCTTTTCTTTCTTTGAATTGGAATGCCTGCTTTTCTTACTTTGCATCTGAAATTAATACAGAGCTAAAGAAGATGGGAATTTGTAGAGATCAGGATCTTGAATCTGTAAGGTACATTCCTTTAATAAAACTCTACTGAATTACACTCCATGCTGTTGAATATCTGCAATTGCAAGAAAGAATGCATTCCAAAATAGTATTATAAACCTCCTTACCCTTTGGGAAATGGAGAGATTAGGAAGGTAAATCAGCTCAGTATTTATGCCCTTTTGTAGGTTCAGTACTGTATATTTCAGTCATCCTTTATTTCCAGGCCAAATACTGCACTTGGGGAGATCTAAAGCACATAGAGAAGATAACAGCAGTTTTCACTGTCTGTTCAGGAGAGTTAAACTGGATAAAGTCAGTTTGTTCATTGCTTCTTCAGTCAGAGCTACAGTGTTGGCTGTTAAATTGTGTTCAGAGACCATGAGAAAAATGGATTCTGAACCAAAGATGATCTATATAAGGCTGATATTTCAATAAGAGTTGTAGATGACTGGCAATTTATAACATTGATCTATGGATGTGGTGCTGTATTACAGTGGTGAAGCTTTGATAAGCATGTTTATAAGGTCCTTTGAGTTTTAATATAGCGGTTTTCATTAAGTTTATTTATAACCTATAGTTTTTATTGGCTGTTCTTAAATCTAGCCTATAAGGATTTTGAAGGTTTATAGCAAACTTAGAGATATAAAAAGTTAAGTAACTTTATCCACTGAGTATGTTTATCCAAATATGTCCTCAAACTTCTCAATTTCCCTTTTAGAAAGCCAGTTAGGGACAGACTGACTCATTCTCCTGTCTGACAGAATGCAGAGACATCCAGAGTTTAGCTGGCAAGACTATTGAAAAAAGGGAGAATTTTAGAATTCAGGGAGTGGGTCTTGCTTCTCAGTTCCTCAGTTGGATGCAAGATGAAATTTTGAAATGAGAAACACTTGAAATATTGTCTAAACATTTATTAAACAATGTCACAATTTCCTGACGACTTAAATGCAAATTGTAGGGTCTGAACATTACTAGAAGTCATCTTAGTAGTCATAAGTGTGAGAATAAGGTTTATAGTGCTAAGAATTTCCTGAGAACCCTGACGTTTTTAGCATACAAATCAAATTGAAGGGAGAGAAAGGTGCATGGTCACCATTTCTAGGCTGTATTGCCTTTTCCACAGAATTGTCTGGTCTTGTTCAGGCTATGAGGAGGAAGGAGGTATGTAAGGAAGTGCAAGTGAGATGGTAACAATTAGGATTTTACTGAGGTGGAAGGACAGTTCAGGAAAAAACAGGGATTTGTACCTGTACCCTAATAATGTTTGTGGGACTTGAGTCTTTCCCCAGTGACTTGAAGGTACTGTGAATCAAAGTGGTGAGGCTGAGAAATTTGCCATTAGCATAGAAGGCTTTGAGGGCTTTTAAAAGGAAAGAGCTCTGTTTTAAATTGTAGGTTTTAATCGGCTCTTGTAATTTCAAGAAAAGTGTGTGACTCAAAAGGTATTGGCAAGGAAGTAAATAAGGCAAAGAGCAGTTTAAGTGATACTCTTTTGCAATGCTGTAGCCTGAATGCTGTCTCTGCTACAGCTGTTCAAAGTACCTTGGGCAGAGAGTGAGAGCAGACCTGTAGGAGGTGTATCTTCTAAAGCTGATGTACACCTTTGAAAACATGTTTTCAAATCATGTTTCTGGATTCAGTGAGTTTCCCTTCTCCAACTCTCTTGGCAAAGGTAGAGTCTGGGAGAAGGTAGCTGCTGCGGGGCCAAACCTGGCAGACATAAATCAGTTATCTGTCTTCATATTCTCAGTGTTTCTGTCCCTTTGGCACAGTTAATTTCCTATTTTGAGGGACAGGGCACATAGCACTTTCTATGGCAGAATACTTCCCCTGTGCTCTTTCAGTGGTCATTACAACTGTTGGGTTTGGTTTGTTTTCTACTTGAAAATTAATGTAGATTCCAAGTTATGGTTTGAGAGTCTTTAGCGCTGGAACCTTCTGTTGTCAACGCGTCTGAACAAGCTCCAGCTTTTACCGGCCCTTTTCACAGCATCAGCTTTTCTGTGGGAGTGGGAAGGGACTGGTTCATTCTCTGCTGCTCAGTCTTTCCTGGGGGCCATTGTGTTGGGGTTTTATCCCAGGGGATGTGCAGTTTAGATGTTGTTGACTGTGTTTGGAGAACAGCCCTCTGTTACCAGGGAAAGACTAGATGGTGTAATGGTTTTTCTTCTGTCTGCTACCATTTGCTACTCTGAGCCACCCACCCACCTGACAGTGTCCTGTTGTTTCCCTTCTCCACTGTAGAGATCTAAATCACAAATTTGTAAAATGACAGTTCATATGTCCTTCCTGAACTTTTAGTTAATTTCAAATTTATACATGTTCTGTGTTTTTTCCCCTCATCTTTAGCAGAAGGGTTCAAATATTGAACATACTTTTTCAATGTGTTCACACTCTTGGTCTTCAGACTCCAAATAGATTGTGTTACCTTGTCCAAATATGTGGTGTTTTCCTGAAAGGCTAAACAATGTGCAGTTCAGGCTCAAGAAAAAAAATAATGTACTGACATGAAAATCGAAATTGCCATGTAAGAAGATTTTCATGTTTATTTTTAACATTTTTTTCAAGTAATCTCTGTTCTCAACAGATTTAGTGCTCCTGATTTTTCTTATTTATTCTCTGTTTGAAATTAATGTTTCAGCACAGAGACTGAGGGTGTGACATTTTTCTTGAAGTTCTTTCATACATGTATATAATGCTCAGAGCTTTCCTAGCTGGGCAGAAATGCATTGGAGTTCACAGCATGCCATGGGAAACTTGGTTGAGTTTAGATCTCAAGTCTTGCTAACTGATGTGTGACCTGCATTCTCAGTTCTCAGGGCCATTTTTCTCTTGCTTGTTCTTAAGATACAAAACTAATTATAGCACATGTAAGTTACTTAAATTTTTCTGCCACGAGAAAGATCTTAATGTCATTGAGATTCCTCCTCCTCCACATTTAAGCAGGAGTACAACTTTTCCCATAGCCATGGTTTGTCCTGAAAAATTATGATAGTGTCAAATTTTCTATCTTAGAGAAGGCTTTACAGATTTTTCTGGCTGTTTGATGTTGTGTGTTTTCTTTTCAAACCCCAGTTATGAAATTGTGTGCCAATTTCTCCTCTCACAGCCCCACCCTGCCATGAATCAGAAGTGCACTGTGTCTTTTTTTGGTCACAGGTCTTGGTACAGTCATCTGCTTCTATTGTTGCTTATGATTAGACTTGCTCTGCTGTGCCACTTGTGGAGTGGTGCACTCAGTCTTATTTGGAAATGTAAATTGGTGGCTGTGAGTGCCCCATTACTGAGGGCAGTGCCTCACCATGAGCATATTTGGCCAGTGCTTCATGCTGGTCACTGGTGAGGTGTTGATTTACATGAGCCATAAATATTCTGAGGCTTGCCAGGTTAGAAAGATCATCTTTCCCTTTGAGCTCTGACACTGGGTTTAAAAGTGCTGACCAGTGCTACCACCAGGGTGGCTTTCCACAGTTGTCCCTTTCAGGAGAATTTGTGTCCTTTTGCCCAGAGGGCATATGGCAATGAGCATATCTTTCTCCACTCATGGGGTAGCAGTGTAGGAGAACATCTTTGACTGAGGTTATTCACTGTGTCCTCCCCATCCACAAAGTGTGCAATGATAGTGTTGATTGGTAATTGTGATAGTGAAGCAGCGAACAGACGTGTTATGTGCTCAGAATTAAAAAAAACCCAACTCAATACGAGTCTCACTTCTCTGTGTCATTCCAGCAATGTCAGTGGAGTTCCAAGAAAAGTGGTTATCGTCTAGATCTTGCATCTGTGTGCTCATTACAGTAGGTGCAATGATTTAGAATTGCAACATGGATCTAGAGAATTTCTCAGTTAGTTACACTGAGTTGAAAGCCTTGTTTGTATTTCTATTTATTCTTAATTTTAGTATCGAAAAAACATAATGTAACCTTGTTTAACAGTTTTGGGGTCTTAACTCTAATTTCTATATATTTGCTTTAAGAGAAATTACTTTTGTCTTCCGTCATACACAGAGGCTGTTGTAAGAATCTTTGAATCCTTGAATTTTGACAAGGATTTGATTTCACAACATCTGTTGAAAGTTACATAGTGCAACAGTACATAGTTTTCATATATGAGCATGAGGTAATTAATTTGTGTGCATCACTTCCTTGAGTCTTTGTGCCTCAGTGGTATTATTAGTGGGACTGTCCCACTGGAGTGTAATATAGAAGAATGCTAATGTTTGCTTGTGGTGGGTCTTTCTTATTCACCTACAGAGAACTAGATACCCAGGAAAAAGGTCAAATGTACAGAGATCTGGCATCCATTTCACAACTTGCAAGACATATTCTCTGGCATATGTAATACATATAACTCATTGCCAGAAAACTAAAAGGAAATGATTGCATTTGAGTACAATGCAATCTACAACAATAGTTCAGTGTGCATGAAATTAAAAACCGCTGGTAACACTTATAGAATAAATAAGTCAACAGTGTTTATTTTTACTGCAGCTTTCTGTAGAGATATGGTCCTGCCTCTTACAATATTTAATTGGCTTCTTTAAGAAAAATAGAAAATATTAATTATGCCCACTCTTATAGAGTATTGAATTTTCCAGAGCTGCAATAAATTGTTATTCCAATGTGTAAATGTGTTTGCATTAAAGAATAGCAATGTTATGCTGGCAACATACTAACACACTTCACCTTTTAGCTAAGATGGTTCCTTCTCTCCATGAGCCCCAAAACACTTCACCTACAGTGCTCAGTTTCATGAAATTGCCTTTCTTACCTACTCAATACCTGAGCAGTATTATAAGATAATATGATTTAATTTTGGTAGAGTTTTAGTGTGATGTTTAGTCCATGTAATAATATTGTGTTAGAGGGTAAGAGTATACTGTGAGGGTACACGAGTGGAAAACTGAAATAGCTAATGTGGAAATGAGAAAAAAAGTTGAAGTGAGAGCCTGGAAAATGATGTTTTAATTTGGAAATACAGAAAAATATGTTTTGTTTATTTGTGTGTGTGTGGTTTTTGTTTGTTTGTTCTTTTGTTTTTAATATTTGTTTTTCTTGGAGGTACTATGAGGAAAAATTTGTGGGAATTAAATCTAGAAAGGCTCAGGTTAAAGTGTGCCTGGGTACAACAGGTTGAGTGACAAGGAGTATGTCTTTGTTACCCCAGTTTTAAGAACAGAGGGGTATTAGAGAATTGCAAGGATGAAGCCAAGGGCAGATGAAAGGCTGAGTTCCCTTCTGGTCTCATGGAGTTGGGGATGATGGCAGGTTGCTCAAATGGTGAGATTTGTTGTTTTGGTAGTGTTTGGAGTAGGCTTGAGATGATGCCCAGCTGGCTTTGAGTTTCTGTGAGGAGAAGCGCAAAGGACAAAGACCTGAAGAATAAGACCTATGGAGTCCTATGAACAGAGCAGAGGTGGACAGTGCCAAGTTTTCAATTCAGACTCCACTGTGGAACGCCCAGAGAGGTGTGTCCAGCTGATATCACAGATGTGGGTAAGGTAACAAGGAAGTGCTGAAAACTGATTTGTGTCCAAGGCAGCTGAAAGATCAGGAGCAGTGAAGATGGACTAGGTTCAGAGCTTTGCCAGAAGAGATGTTATTAAGCTTTTAATGAGAGCAGTTTTGGTTGAACATGGCATGGAAGCCAGACCAGAATGATGCCTGCAATGAAACTGAGGGAAAAGGTCTTTTCATGAAGATGCCTAAGACTGCATAAGGACCCCAGCAGCCAGCAGAATCACTGACCCTTTGGGGTCTTCCGCAGTCAGCTGGGCAAGGATCTGAGCAACCTGATCTGAACATGAAGTTAGCCCTTCACTCAGCAGTTTGTGCTGGAGATCTCCAGAGATCTCTTCTAACCTGGGTCACTCAACAGGTTGTCACATGAACTGACTGACCTTGAGGGTGGCAGCAGTTGGAGCAAAAAGCACAGTGTTTTGTGGTGTTTTGTTAGATGAGAGAAACTACAGGTGTGAGACTTTTGCAGATTAAGTTTCGTTTTTTGTGCTTGGTGAGTGCTGACCCCTCAGATGGGTATAATGATGACTTACATCTTAACACCGAAAAGGCCCTTTACTTGATGTGTTGAGAACAAATATCCAATCAAGTGGAGTAGAGTAAGGTGACTGGCTTAGGGTTTTTTCAGTTGCTTAGAGCATAGGGAGTAAGTTTGCATTTAGGAAATGTTAGGATTTTCTTATTTGTAAAAAACTGTGTTTTGTTCTTCTTTGGACTGGGTTCTCTATGTGACCTTTGCGAGAGTGAATTCAGAGCTAAAACAAAATCTTATAGCTCTTCTTGCTGTAGAAAAAGACCCTCATATTGGTAGATGATCCTTAAACTTAAGAGATTATCAATTACTTCTATATTGCCCTGCAGAGTTTTGTGCTAATATTTTAATTCTGAGAGCTACATTTATCATAACTGCCTTTAAAAATCTGCTTACATTGCTTATTAGCAAACTGCTATTTTTCCCTATCCTATTGAATAACATTCACTTATTTAATGTATCTTCATTATAAAGCTTTACCCTTTGTATAGTTGGGAGTCTGCATAGTATATAGAAAGTCTGAAGATGGAACACATCTATACATTGGGAGATTTCTTCCTTTCATCCAGTTTAAACCTCAAGTACCTGTGATTAATTTATTTGCATGATACGTTCATTTTCTTTCAGTAATTAGAAAGTGGGGAATAACTGTGCTTACATAATGTTTAAAGCTCCTTGAGATTTGCAGTGGAAAAGGACTGTGTAAGTCCTTTTGCTATTTTGCTCCTTTGTTTCTTTTTTTTCTGGTGTGGGGTGGAGAGTACTGTGTAAAAGCATAAATACTTGCATGCATATGCCATGTGTATTTAAACTGGGAACGTGCATACCTAGAAAACTTTCTAGTTTCAAATTTTACCCTTGTAAAATGTTTTCTAAAATAGCAGCTTTTATTACTTAACCGTGCTGCAAAAATATGGAATGTGGATTAGTATTTTTGGACAAATGGGTACATCCTCAGGGAAGATACAGTGGAATCTGTTAGAATCTAAAGTAAGTGTTCTTCCTAGTCCTTAATCCTGCTCTCCATCCTCCAACCCCAAGAAATGCAAGCACTTCTAAACAAGGTCGGTGGTTTTATGCTCCGATTCTTCATGTGCACCTCGTAGTCTGTGTATCTGGCTTAGTTTTGGCTGGAAACAAGAAAAATATTTAAAGTTCCTAAAGGGTTAACATTAAATCTAATCTGGTCCTCATATCTTGAAAGCTGTCACTAGTCCTGTCAAAAGCTTATCCTCCCAAATCTGCCAATGTACAATTTCCGAGGACAGTCTTGTTGCCTTATTATGAAGTCAAAGCAATTCTCGATTGTTTAAGCTAAAGAGTTTTTACTGAGTCATCAAAGACTGTTAATATTTTGCACAATCCAAACATTTGCTCTTTTAATGAGAAGTGTCATTGATGAAGGGTGTAAGGCAGTGGAAAGGCCCTAGGGATGGAAGGTTGCCTGGTTTATGTAGAACACGATCATCTGACAAATTCATCACTAAAATTTTCGTTTAAGAATTCTTTGGTTCTGTTCTTCCTGAGACATTATGCAAGAAAGGGGAAATGCTTTATTTCGACCTTATTTGAAAATATACCCAGAATAGTATGTAGGAGTTGGATCTGACTAATAATTTGTTTATGCTTGCCATAAGGAGTAATTCAGCATCACTATCTCATAACATCTAAGTTTTTTCATTTTGATCATGTAGTCACATATTATTCATGTACCTTCTTTGGCTTGCATACATTTTATATTCTTCAAGGATATCTTTAGCATATACTGTAGCATTGCTCTTTGATAAAAGCCAGGTACTTTTTTGACTAATTGAAGTTCAAGATTTTGCTTTGAATCTGGAAAACTGTTAGGAATGCTATATATCCATAACACAGAAGAGAATATTGCTTCTGGCTGAAAACAAATTAATTTAATTGTTGAATACTTACTGCTCTTATGCCTTTTTTTTTAATTGAATTGAGGGTAAGCAAAAATTCATTTCTCATTGCATTATGTATCAAACCTTTGGTAGAGTTATATTTGGTCAATACAAATGCAGAATTCACATCCTGAGAAAATTTAAATTGGACTAAGGTTTTTAAAATGGAAGAAAAAGGCACTTTTCTGTGTCAGGCAAGCTGATGTAGAAAGAGCTGTGCCTTAACTTGCTTGCCGAGTGTTTTTTTGGTTGTTGGGGTTTTTTGGTGTGTTTTTTTTGTTTTTTGTTATGGCAGGCAATTGCACGGAGATCTTGATGGTGACATTACTTGGCAAACATTTTGGAATCAGCTCAATATGTGACATCACACCCCCTTAAGGTTTTCCAAATAAAATACGTCCTCCAAAAAAAAAAAAAAACCCAACAAAAATTGAACTTAATCTGAAATCTATTATTACATCCTCTACGGTCCCATTAGGCACCTCAGTATTCCTCCCTCTTCCCACCATTTTCCAGGCAGCTAGACTAAATGTTGCAGATGATAGGGGTAAATGTTTTATAATCTTCTTGGAGAAGTGGGGTGGAGGGGAGGGATATGAAGGAAGGGCATGGCAGAGAGTTTTAATCCCATGTCTATCCTGTTTAAAGAAAATAAATAAATTGCAATGACTCTGATGCTTAGTCTTTTCTTCTGTGTGGCTTTTCACACAGTGTGAGCACCTGCAGCTGATGTTTTGCCACTTTTAGCAACTGTGGTTTATTTAGTTCTGTCTCTAAGAGATGAGTGTCTTAGATTTTGAGAAAAAGACAGCACAGACAAAAACTTCCATAGCTCTCAGGTTCTGGTTCCTGATACCATGATGTTTCACAAGAACAGTTCATAGTATGTGCTTTTCTGTGTGTCCTTGTTCTTGCCTGCATCTGTATACAATTTTTCTGGGAAACAAAGGGGTGTTCTCCCCAGCCTGTGTAGTTGCCAGCCATGAGT
>JAOXXN010000001.1:99473400-99484355 GCA_026770055.1 Myrmophylax atrothorax | reverse complement strand
AGACGTGCAGGAGAGAGGTGTATGCAAAGTGCAAACACTGCCAAAGAACGTAGAACATGATGTTACACAGGCGAGGCAAAGGAAGAATTATCTATGCATAATGTGAGTTTAGAACAGGCTTGACATTCTCACACCCAAACATTTCCATCTGTTCCTAAGCGAAAGGAAACTGAGACAATATTCTCCTATCTTCTGGAGTAGCTATCCAAGGAATAGGAAATGTTCTTTGATATTTTTTTCCTTAGGATGTGTTCAGTTTTGCTAGAGATTTGGAGAAGCCACAATATAAAGTTGCTTTTATAAAGACAGTAAATGACATTAAATTATTAAATTATTCTGAAAATTGATATTGTAAGACTGTGCTTAAACAAGCTGTGATGCTTTTAGGTTATGCTTTAAAGTAAAGTTGGATTTATGGAATTTATGCTAATCCTGATATGAGAACTTTGTCATTTTTATTTTCAAAGCTTTCTGTAAATTATCCTCTTCTTTTGCTTCCTCTCTCTGTATTTCTAACAAACACCTACTTTTCCTCATGTCTTTTTCTTCTGCCAATAAAGACTGCATGCCTGATTTCATATTGTGTTACTTACATACTGTAGTGTATACTGAGCATTTAAAACACACTGAAAGGTTCACCTAAGTGATGTTGGTTATAACTTTATACATTTGCATGTTTCCCTGTATTCCCTATAAGTGTAACATCCATGGCATCCTGCAGAAGTGCTAAAGAATCTGTCACCTCTTTGACCTACCTCACCAGCTGATGGAGATTTAGACATTATTATTTTTTAGAGGTAGTTAGTCATATCTTCACAGCTAAACTCTCAACATACAGCTCCACAAATATTTCTGATGTTTAGTGGATGCAGGATAAGAAAGCAGACAGCAATGTTAAACTTTACATACTTCTTAGGATTATGCCAAAAGGTAGCCTTACCTTTCACATTCTTGTTCCAGCAAAGTTGTAAACTCATCACTTTTTTCCATGTATTTGCTGTGCTTCCTCTTCTCTTCCTCTAGTTCATACAGAGTCTGTCTGTGTGATTTTTCTACCATTTGAAGTTGATCCAGCATTCGTCTGTGAGTTTCTTTCTGTTTCTCTATAAGTTTATCAAGCTACAAAAAAAGCAAAGACTCCTGAAGTATTTTGAAACTTTTGCTTGCTCAGGCTTTCATTATTAACAAATTGTAAGAGTGGCTTACTAATATAAACTGCACTTCATAGCCTAATGGCCTGGTTTTTCGGTATCTGTTTGGAAAGGTTTATTTACTTCTATCAGTCTAATTCTGACAAATTTGAAAAATAAGGTATAGTTTTGCAGCACCCTCAGTTGCCTTCTTTTCCTTCTCCTGCCATGACTGTTCTTTAACAGCTACTAATTAACAGTTACTGTTCCCAAGGCTATGCTTTTCTCATTGATCATTGTGGTAGAGAACCAGATGTCTTGGCAGAAGAAGCCTCGTCCGCTGCTTCACACAGTGGCTGACTGCTTTTGGGTTGAACAGAAATAGCTGCCTCACTTGTAGCTGCGTAGGAAATAGGAGCATTAAATTGTTTTTGTAAGGTAGACAGATCAAAAAGCATTTTTTTTGTCTGACAGTAAATGCATGGTAGTGCCAAGAGTGGAAAACAGTTCTGTCTCTTGTGCTTACTCTGAGCATGACTCTGGGTTTCTGGAATAAGTAAGTGCTAAATTATTTAATAGTTAGAAGAATTTAACGGTGTAATTTCCTGTTTTGTTTCTCAAATTGTACATGTTGTTAAGATCTTTGTCTTACAGATGGTACCTTTATACCAGACTTTAAGCATCAAATTCACTCCCCTTCCTCAAGGATTTCTGCTTGACTTCTAATCATAGATTCATTAAGCCTGGAAAAGAGCCCCAAGATCATCAAGTCCAACTTTTGACTGAACACCACCATTCCAACTAAACCACAGCACTAAGTGCCACGTGAAGTCATTTCTTGGACACTTTCAGGGATGGTGATTCCACCATCTCTCTGGGCATCCCAATGCTTGACAAACCTTAAGTGCAAAATTTTCAATTTTTCTAAATTTTATTATATAGTGATATTTTAATTTAAATAATCTGTTTTATGTTTTGGTAATCATTTTGAGTTTTTCTGAACCAGCATTATTGGCATAACTGTTTGCTGGGCTTACACTGTTAAAAAAAATAGTGTCCATAGAGAAAACTGTTGTTCTGAAGATTCTGTTATAATTTTGAATTCAATATGTGACAAAGTTATGCAAGTGTGTGTGTAAGTGGTTTTCCTCTTTAGACATTACTGATCGATCTGAAGTTTGAGCTTGTTCCCCTTCGGAGACTGCCTCCTTCATCAGGTAAACATTGGAATCTTTCTATCCTTTTTGGAAAAAGAGACATTTTGAGCTCACAGCCCAGTGCCTCCTTTTAACCACAGTCTATTCTACTTGGTCATTCTGATTGTAGTGCTTCACTCTGTTAATAGGGAAGAATTCACAAATGGGCAGTGTGGGAAGCAGAGCTGGTTTTGCTTCTCTGATGTTTCCCCCACAAGGAATTCCATGTGCCACAAGAAACACTGGATCTTCAGATTCTTAGAGCCACTGCTTATTTTGGACAATTGAATTCCAAATAGTATGATTAATTGTCTTTTCCTGATGTTTATTCACAGTTTGGCCAACAGAAATGATGAGAGGAAGAGCTGGAATGCTTAAACATGAGTTTCTTGAATGAGTGAGGATATAATCAGTTTCTGCATAGACTTACAAGTCTTCCCCTGCTTATCTCAGCTTTTTAAAAAACTATATACATTCTTTTATGTTTCTCATAAATAATTAACTTTTTGTTGACACTGCTATGAAAAAAAAGACCTATTGACAAGACTTTGAACATAGTTTGAGTCCAAAATATTCCAACAAAAAAGTGGACCATTTTGAAAATTTCCTGCACTTTCAACTTAGGATATTAGAGAGAGTCTTTTCTGTTGTAACATAGCTGAGCACGTTTCACACATGATCAAGAAATAAAAAGAAATCTATGGGTTTTTTCTTTTGGTTGTTTTGTGGTGCTCTTACTGCAGGTATTATTTTTTTTTTCATCTTGTTCACTGATAATTTGCACACTTTACAGCAGCAAGGTGTCTGCTTTCTGGAATCATAATCCTGAAGCAGGACCTATCGTGGAAAACCATTTCTTACCTAAACTCTGGCATATGCAAGCTTTCTCCATAAGCAAGTGTTGCAGTAATCTCCTGGCTGTGTTTTCAATATCTTTTAAAGTGGTTGAAAACTGGATTGCCTTAAAAGGTCAGGTTGAAGAAAACTGTCTCTTTTAATTTCTTCACACTCTCCTTTGTTTTACCAGAAGTGGAAATTTCACAAATTGAAGTCTTTTGTTCAGCTCCTAACTTACCAGAAGGAGGTTTTATTAACCTTTCCCCTCTCCCCACAAGATTTTGGAGGGTTTTTTTTTAGAACAGCTATTGTAGATGCATGAAGTACCATCACCTGAGTTTCTGATCCTTATCTTTTTGAAGGTCATGCTGTCAGGTGAATTGACACTGTTCTCAGAAAGCAACCTGCCTCTTGTGTTTTGATAAAGTTGTGATACAGTGCAGCTTGCAGCTGTGACCCTGTCTTGCTTAAATTGCTATGGGCTGGACATCAGCTTTGCATGAGTGCTTGCTGGTCACAGCCCTCAGTGCAAAGTCAGGTGGGAAGAAGGCAAAGGTGTGAACATCCAGTTTGTTTTGGTAGGCAGTCTGTGTGGGTGTGGTTAAGAAAGTAAAGATATGCATTTGTACAGATTGGACCACCACTTTGAACGTATATGAAGAATCTGAGGGGATGTGTAAATTGCTGTCATGAGAAAACATGGAAATTTCTGGCTACATGCTGATCATAAATCAAATGTGCCTGGTTCCAAACCTGTAAATGCATGGTGGAGATGAGGATTAGTCATCAACCAAGCAACAGTAACCAAGTATAAAATACTGTTGCTTCTGCACTGCTGGGTGTGAAGGATGTGGGACCTGCCAGCAGGGCTTTACAGGTTCAGTGTGTTTTGTTTGCTCTGGAGTATTTGTTGAATGGCTTTAAGAGGTTAATTGAAGCAGTAATCCAAGCAGCATGTATGCAGGAAGAAAGGCAGTAACTCCAGGTTCTTGTTTTGCAGCTCTCAGTCAGCAATGCCAGTGCCTTTCACTTCAAAGTAGTGTGTTTGTTGGTGTTGAGATTATAACCAGTTTGGATTATTACTGGTATTTGGGATGGATGAGGTGTGTATTCAAGGCAGGGAAGTGGAACAAGGAATTTTAAAATGGGGAAAAGGTAGTGTCCTAGGGAGACCTGCTTACATTAAAGGGTCAGAGAGAAAAGTAAATGAGCTGCTACATTAAAGCAGTTTGTGTGTTGAAGTTTTCTCCTGTTGCTTGGATTAGAAGATGCATTTAGGTTCCTTTTCAAGCATGCTGCCAAATCAGTTCTACCATGAGCATCTGGCTGTTGTGCCTGGGGCACGGTGGAGAGTGAGAGCTTGTGATTCCACTTGGAAGAAAAGGAAGGAAGTGCTGGGACTGTCTCCTGGTATAGGTGGGTCATATACCACCTATGGAGAGGCAGCAGATAATACAACACAGTTAATGCAGACACAGGTAACTGGTGTGGGCTCTTGGCCTTGTCACACTGGTGGGTGTTCCTGTGCAGGAGCTCTCTCTCCCTGCAGAGCCTGTTACTGGGCTGCTGCACTTCTCTGTGGTTTCTTGGGAAGCTGTTGCGTCCCTCTGCAAGATAAGGGCACCTCCCTGGGGAGCAAATGTGGCTCGTGCATTTTCCCTGTGAGATCTTGTGGCTGCCTCCCACGTACCCAGCAAAGAGAGAGGAGCTGTGTGAACCCCTATTGGTGTGAGATCCTCACACAGAAGCGATCTCCAACAGCCCTGGGTTCCTGAGATTGCTCTGGCCCAATGCTAAATCTGCCCCTGCAGAAATACCCTTTCATATGCACACGCAGAAGTTGGCTCAGGCTACACAGTTCTTAGCTAAAACCACAGAGGACTAATAAGCAGCAGTATAAATGTCTTCTGTTGAAAATTAAAGTGATAAAATCTTAATTAGTGATTTGTTGTTTTGTTCTTCCTAACCATATGGGCTTTTTGCTAGAATTAATACTTGAACATGCTGTACAATACAATGGAAAATAAGAGGCATAGCCTTACGTAACTGTGAACAGTTCAGCAAGCTAAAATTCACACACATTTAATAGTTTAAATACATTTTGCCACTAATTCCTGTCTGAAGTCAGACTAGGATGGTATATCCGAAATCCATTACATTGGAACTGAACTCTTAATCTTCTTTTTTTTAGACTGTTTTGTGTTTAGTGGTGTTATATTTCTTTATCCAAACTTCAGTGTAGTATTAGTCCTGTTAATAATATTCTCTTAGTCTTCATTTATAAATGTGTAATCCCAAATTTAGGATTACCAGAGATTATAAGAGCACTTGCCTTTCTCAACCCAAGTGGAACCAAATTTCCACGTGGATGTGCTGGTCTTCTTTTCCTAAATGCCACATTGTCAACATCATTGTTTCAGGCTCTTCCCATGACTAAATTATTGGTGCCCTACAGCTATTGTCCTTGGAAGGTTTTGACCAACACTTACAAGATGTTGCGAGGATACAATCAGATGTACTTTGTTAGAGGCTGCTGAGGATGCATCTTTCCCTAAGCTGCTTGGCACTGGGATTTTAAAAATGGATTAAATTTTTAATTATCCTTGATGGATGCAAAATATAGGCTTTCTTCTAGTTTTGCTGCTTTTAGAGGAGTTCTTGAAGTGGTAGGAGGAATTGTTCATCCCCTTTCAAACAGTGAGGCACCCGATTTTTTTATCTTTGGCTGCATTACTGGAAGCTGGGTAGAGTTAGAAACCAGAATCTGCTTTCTAATTATGTAAAGGTTTGAAATGTGAGAAAAAGATACCATAAATTCTGTTGTATCTTCCTCTTTGTCTCTCTTCTCCTGCATCACTTTCTCTGATGCTTTTTGATTCTTTTAAAAAAAGTTATTTTTGGAAATGTGGGAAAATGATTCTTACATTACTATTCTGTCTTTACTAGGATGTTGAATAATCTTTGTTTTCTGTTCAAGAGAAGTGGCAACTGATCTGAAGGCAGATTTTTTCATGAGTAACTGACTCAGTCTAAATTTATAAACTATGCAAAGATGGAAAACCTTTTCAGGCCTTTGAGTCAGAAGCAAAACCAAAATGAAAGTCTATTTTCTTATATGCCCCTCATGTGTGAGGAATAAGAGTAAGCTTATCTGATATTTGTTAAGTTGCAGAAAGAAATAGCTGTAGAGCACGTTTGACTGAAAAAACCCTCAGTTTAACCCTCAGGTTAAACTGCCAAGGGTGAGATGCACATGCAGATATAAAGGTACATTGTCCTGATGGCAAAGGGGATATTTAAATGGTTTGTTCCCAGGCTGTGTGGCTGGTTTCACCTCTCCTTTGGTTTTCATATATGTTTTAAAAATACAAAAAAAACCCTAAATGGATCTCTAACATAATTTAGGTGAATTTTGAAACTCAAATTGTGGAATGCCTGCCTGTTACAGCATCCTTTGGTTTACCAAGATCAAGAAGTGTCAGTGGCCCTTCTAGTCTTTCAGTTGGTCTCAGAGCATTTACCTTTGCCTTTTGGAATTGCCAAATCCAGTGGTGTTAGAAATTCTTTCTCTGCTATTAAGTGAAATAAGTGTGTATATAATTTATATATAAAGTAATAGACTGAACTTAAGTTTTCCAATTTTTTTGGACTTCACCTCAAATCATTTCCATTTGTGCTCAAAGTTTCTGTGACACAATGCCACAATGTTATAAAAAAAATAACCTTCGCACTTGAACATTGTGTGAACATTATATGCAGAGATTGTAACCTTTGAGCTTCCTAAATGAGTGTTGACCTTTTGCCTCACATAATTTTCTCTGAAATGATCTCGATATCCTTAGTACATTTCTATCCAGAAAACTTGGAAAATGCTTGCTAGGAGAATATTAATCATAATTTCTGCTTTTATTTTTATTACGTTTATTTATACTGAGCAGCATATTACAAATGTTTATGTGAATTGGAAACAATTCTCTGGGATTAAAAAAACACATTTTGATGTGAAGGGGTTTTAATATGCAGTGATTTGCATTGCAGGGCAGAAATGAGTCGGATAACATTGTTCAGGAAGTATGGTGGCTGCTGCGGTGTAATTAAACTAAAGGTTACTTAGGTGTGACGTGAGAATATTAGATTCCTGCCTGGATGAAGTTTCTAGTGGCAGCTCATTATAGTAACTAGTCAGACCCAGCAGGTACAGCTGTGCCTCTCCCACATTAGTGGGAGCTGGGATGTGCAGAGGTGGACAGCTGTGTCATTACTGCCAGCAGTGACCTTCATGGGACAGAGGAGCATGGGGAAGCTGCTGTTTGCATGGGTGCTCAAGATGGATAACAGAAAGGGGGGAGAAAAAAGATGGTGTCAAGAATAGAAGGCTGATTACCAGAATTTGAATTAGACGAAATCATGTCTATCAGTGTGTAAAGCCCCCAGCCCACAGGATAAGTGAGGATCCCAAGATTTGGGTCTCAACTGGACCCTGAGCTTTGTTCTCTGGCACTTACACTCGTGTTAGATTCTACATTTAAAGCTCATTTGTGGAAGTGGGTGAGATATTTTCTATTGAATTTGGTGGGAACTATGGTTAAATATCAATTACTTGTTCTTACCTCTCCCATAGGCTTTTCATAGATATCTTCTTGCCATTGCTCAGCCTTTGTTTGAATAGCATCTCGCTGGAGTGCCTCTAACACCTTCTTGGGAGTAACAAAGCCGTATTGTGCTTCAAGCAAAGCCAAGTCAATTTTTTCAGCCTTAAGTACTCCTATAACTTCATCTTGGGCCTGCAGAAACACAAAGTAAGGCTTTATCTTGTTGAACTGTTTAAATGTATTTACAGGTTAGCTCTCTGCTTTTTGATTTTCAGAAAACTGAAAAACATTTTAAATATTCCCATGTATATCAAGTGACCCAAAATAGTCAGTAACAGGAAGAGAGTTGAAAAGTGTGAGGGGAGTTTTGGTCTTTGTATTTTATTAGTTCGGCATAGACTCCCAAGATCTTTAGAACCTTCATCAAATCTTAAATACTTTGTTAATGATGAGATTGTATTGCAGTTTCTAGACCAATGTGTAGCATTCCCAAGGCAAAATTTCAGGGCAAAGTTTGACTTGTAGTATTAGAAACTGACTTTAAATTGTTAGTGCAAGATGCTAGGATGCTTCTTGCAGCCTGAAAGGGTTGCACATCCTATATGTTCTGGGTGCAGATGGCTTCTGTACTTCAACCCCGCTACAGATGTGTCTGTTGTTTTTCCCCCTGCCCCACATCTTGTGGTAGTGGAGGTTGCCCCCTGCCTCCATTACAGTGACATAAGTGCATGAACTGTCTCAAACATCCATTTTTGTTGGATGCAATGATCTCAGTTTCAAACAAGTATTGGCTAATTCTAGAGGGGTGGAATAGAAAGTAAGGAAATGAGAAAGAAGGATCTGTCAGGAAAGGGTAACACTGTCGTTCTGACTCCTTTCGGCTGGAGGACTTCTGTATCCCTATCTATGACTGTTTAAACAAATTTTAAAATACCAAATAGACTATTTCGAATCCTTAGCATTGTGGGAAAGAATAGAAGAGTGATCTTTGTGCATCTTAAATGTTCTGGAGTTTGGAAAGTAGTGGCATCTAACTTAGAAACTTAATTATGGTTGGATTGACAGCTGATCCTCAGAGATTGAACTTGGCATTACAGGAGGTGGAAAATTAGGAATAAAAAATGATGCCTCCTTGGGAATTTCAGACATGATTTAAAAAGTTCATGTTCAGCTCATTGTTTTCTAGTTTCTCATTTCACTCTAGTGCAGTTTTAAATCTTAAGAACTGAAGTGTGTGTATATATATATTTATATTTATATATTTATATTGCACAATTGTAATGAAGAGTGTGTGTGTAAATAATTGTAATGAAGAGTGTGTATATCAATAAATATATAAATATATATTTAAAAGCCTCTCTTACTGAGAGGAAGAGAGAACTGTTTTGGAAGAGTCTATGACATCTGAATTTTAACCTAAATGAAGAAAGGCCAAGTCAGCAGGAGATAAATGTTATGCAAACATGGAAATTGTGTTGTTTGCATAATGGAACAATGTATAGAAGTTTGCCTTGGATGGTACATCTATTAAATACTCATATTGCATGTGTGTTCTGTTAAGCATGTATGTATTATTATATAAAAGCACACACATATGTTAAGAATGGAACTACTCAGGTACTGTGTAGGTAATAAACTCTGAAACCATGTGCTACACCCATTTATACCACTTCAACCAGTTTGCTGTTTCCTCTGCCTGTGATCAGTGTTAAAGTGGCTGTTACTACTTCTGTGCTATAAGTCTGTCACAGAAATATTTTACTTGCTCACTGGAAATGTGGTTCCCACTTCCTGCAATTACGTTTGACCAGGTTAGGCATCATTTACCACTTGACAGATGGTTCCTTTTCTAGGTAGAAAAATGCTCGCTCTTCAAAATCCAGTGTCTTGTGGGCTAAGTGGCATGCAACACTTATGCTTCATATTATGGGAAATAAAATGGCTATTTTGATTTTTCTAGCAAAAGATGTTAAAATACTGTTGAGCGAGTTCTTACATCTGGCACATACTGATTCACAGGGAGTAATGCTCATGACTTCATACGAGGTGGGGGATAATAAATAATGAAGTGAAAGATCTAAAAGGACTCTAATATGTTCTCTGTCTTAGTTTTTCTATGACAAATACTTTGTATTCAAAATACTTAGAATAGGACAGACAACTGGAAAATTTTGTGAGTTCTCAGCTTTGAGAGTTACATGGGGTGTAAAGATCACATTTCCCATCTGATAGCTGTAATAGCTATAATTTTAGAGTGGTTTTGTACTTTGCAGTTCATATTTGTCCTGTATCAAATTAGGTAAGGTGTTTCTTTAACATAAAAGCAGCGTATGTTTGTGGTGAATGGGGGTTTGGGGGGTGGTGTGTCTTTTAATTTGAAATATAAAACGAGATAATACGTTACCTGTAATTCACCCTCGAGGACACTAAGAAGGAATAGCAAGTCATCACGAGAGAGATCCTCCCTTTTCTTGACAGAAATTCTTTGTTTTTTCTCTGCCTTAGGGCTTCTTGGGGTGGTACTGGCTTGGGCTCTGTCGTCCTTCTCTTTCTGCGACTTTTGCACATTTCCTCTCCCACTGTAACCAGCCTCTTCCTTACTGTGGTCTTTTGGCCTGGGCTGGCTCAGCTTTGGTCTGGTAGGGCTTTCGGTGCTGTTACTTCTGGAATGCATGGTTTGTATCTCTGCAGCTGGAGGAAGTTGGGGAAAAAGTAATTGTTTCAACTAACGGAGGCTATAAAACTATTACGATAGTTGATGGTGGGTATTATTCCCTCCAGAACAGTAATTTTCCCTCCCACACAAAGCTATTTGTCATTTGACAAAAGCTGACAACGTTGTATAAACCAACAGTCCTGGGCTGTGATCCTTCCTGGATGTCTGTACTGAAGTGAATCTTTACTGAGCCTTATGCCACTGTCACAGTTCCCTCCTCGACATTTGCAAAGGCAGCACCTTTAGCAGCAGTGCTGGGCACATTGCACACCACGTTTCCCATCTGAGAGGCAGGGCCTAGGTCTTATTATGATGAGGCAAATTCAGATTTAGAAGTTTTTCACTAGGAAGATCTTCCTGTTCCAATTTAATAGTGTTCAAGCCCTTACTGTATTCTGTTTTTCCTTGTCTTCCTAAGGGAGAGCACAAAAGTGGTCCTCCACTACTCTGAGCTATCCAGTTGCATTATCCATGTTTGGCAAAA
>JAOXXN010000001.1:99421962-99435953 GCA_026770055.1 Myrmophylax atrothorax | reverse complement strand
TAGGTTAGGATCCCACAGCCTGGCAGCACACTGGGAATAAAAGAGGAATAAAGGCATGGAGGTGTCACAATTATAGTAGAAGCATTTAATTACCCATTGATATCAAAAGGTGGGCATTGTGTTTGGAAGGCAGTAGCTGTGGCAGAGAAAGGCAGAGTGCATTTTCTAACAGAGCAATAAGGAGAGTTTCTGAGTAGGAGGGGAAGGTGACAATGTCTTCCTGTGGATTTTTGATGGAAGACTCTGAGCTGCTCTTGGTAATGATTGCAGTGTTACAGGCTCATGCAGGCTGAGAACAATGCACGTTGAGTCATTGCAAAGCTTTACTTCTCATGAGGAGCCTTAATTACATAGCAGCTGACTCAGTTTCTATGCTATAAATTGATTACAGCTTAAAAGACTCTTAAAAAGCCATGGGATTTCTTAGGGTTTTTTATAAGGATATTCTCAAATGAGTATCACATTTTTAATATAATCAATTGTTGACTAATATATTTGGGGTTAGATATGTAACTGCTTTTAGTTGTCCTATAACTATTTTCAGTTTCGGTAGTGAAGGTTGGAGGGGATGTTGCTTTGGGGGAAAAGGGGAAAGGAGTTCATAATCTCTCAGTGCTTTGGTGCCAGTGAACATAAATGGATGGAAAATATGTATGAGTTTGCTAACAAATTCTGTGTATAGTGGAAAGATTTGATGTCTGAGTTCCTTTGGTCTTTTTGACCTGGCTAAGTTGCCAATTGAAACTAAATTTAACCATTTAGAATAAGGTGAAAGCATTAATTCTTTAAAGATTTGGGTCTGTAGTTTGCAGTCAGTAACAGGGGGCTTGTGATGTCTTGATTGTAACACCGTGTCAGTAAAAGCAACCAGCTTTTGGTAATGAGCACACAGCCTGTCTTGTTTTGATGAAATGAAGCAATTGGTAGGTTTCACATAATTCTGAGATGCTCCTATTTTGTCATGTGTTAACAGGACATATATATTTGTTTGGGTTTTTAATAACAATTATAAAATCTGAATATATTATCTTTCCAGGATGGTAATTAGCAGATAGTTGAAATGGATCTTGCCCTGAGATGTAAGTGAAGAAACGGTGTGTGTCTGGGCACATCCATGCACGTGCATTGGGGTTGTCCTCATTTTCTTTAATGGATCTGGCAATATACTTGGTACAGAAACAGTCAGACCTTGACGAACTTACAACTGACAGCAGATTTATTCTTTTTTGTGTATTAAATGAGTGATGCAGGTTTAATTATTTTTTTCTGGCAGCTCTTGTCCTGACACTAACTTGCTGAAACTGGTCATGGATCTTAGAGGAACAGCTTGCCTCTCAGAGTGAGAACAGTTTCTCTATCACTTTGTCTTGTCATTAAAACTGGACATTCACTCACAAGCTGTCTCACAGTTCTGGAGTTAAGGATTGAAATTACTCAGTGAGGATTTTAGCCTCCAGTATATACTGAAGTGATCCTAATGGCCAGACAGGAGAGTGATCATGACTGTGACAAAATACTGAGCAGGGAGGTGGGACAGGAACATGCCTGCTGTGATACCTCTGGAATTGCCAGGTTACGAGATGGAAAGTAATGGCGCTTTCCAGTTACAATACATCCTGTAGCTTCCCTTTCCTTTTGCTCTACAATGTAAAGCTGTTTAGTGTCACATAAAAAACCAGTCTCTTAAATAACACGTGCCTGAAATTATTTTCTTGATATTGATGCCAAAACCAACTTGGGATCTCAACATAAAAAAGTACTTAAACAGAGAGATCGAGGTGATCAAATCTGGTACACAGGGAGTCTCATGAGTGTAAAGTCATATGAATGACATGAAGACACAGGGAGGAGCACATCTGTCAGCTGCATAATTTGAACAAGTCCTTGGGCGTTGATTAATGGTGTGCTGGTCACATACAAGAATTTACCACACATCTCTTGCAGTATTCTTCTTCTACCCCCTCATTCCTACTTTCTCAGCTGCAATTGTTCTCTGGCCTGTTTTGGTCGGAACAAGCAGGCTCAACCAAAAAAGCTGAAGGAGCTCAGCTGTGCTAATTGCCTTGGGTGGAAACGATTAGGGGGCGCTCATGCAAGCAGCTTGACTGGCTTAGGTGTGTTGACCTGCGCTGTGGCTTGTGCGGGAAAAGGGAGATACACCCTCTGAGCAGAGGTGACTCCTGGCACAGGATGCCTGCTCACGACCAGTGATGGTCTCTGCTCTGCATGTGGGGGGTGCAGAGGCAGGGACACGTAGATTGTCACCTGACTGTCTCTTAGGTTGCTAACTTGAACACGCTTGGCAGGGAAGGCACAGCGCACCAGATCTGTGTGAAAGCTGAGCAGCCTCAGTGGTTTAAAGGCAGAGATTAAAAATTGCACAGCTTTGGTTTGGGTGTTCTGTGAAACCACTTCTGACAGGCATAGTGGAATATGTGCTTCTCCGATGCAGCTGCAGTTTTGCCCAAGTGAAACAGGCTTGTTATTGATCGTATCTGGAATTCAGGAGGCAGTGGTAAGAGGATTCACATTTATTAATTAAACTTCTAGCACCATCCTGGGAGGCAGGTTTAGAGAGGAGGAAATGGAGATGAGTAGCCTAAAGGTACAAAGGGAGTCGGCTTCAGAGCTGAAATTAAACTTTGTCTCCAGGCATCATGCCTCTGGAAATTCCTACGCTACTCAAGTTTCATGTCAACACTGTCCAATTACAGCACTATAATTTAAAGTAATTTATGAATCTGTATCAGTAGTGGATAAAATTTGCATAAACCACATCAATTAACAATAAAAGGACTGCTATTAAATAATTAAGTAATACAAAGATCCCACCATCAGTAACATGAATCGACTAGCTGAGGAAGGTTGTCATTTCTTCTATCTGGCTTCTACTGAGCATTGACAAGCAGATGTATTGTCAGACTAGTGGCCACCTAGTTCTGGATCTCATCTCTGTCTGCAACCATTAGCCACAGAAAGATTACAAAAATAAGGCAAGTTTATAGTCATGCTTTTTTTTTTGTTTTGCTATGTCTTGCTGGTTTTGACAATTCTGCTCAAATTCTATTCTGAAATCTATTTTCAACTTGGAATTTTGGACATTATGCATCATTGTGGCAACATATGCATAGTACTCTGTGTTTTCTTGGGAACTCTATGACTAAGCACACCCAAACCTCCCTCATAGACATTTTATAATCACCATCTGCTAATGGTGTGATGTGATATATATTTGCATTTGTGAAGGGTTTTTTACAGCAGGATAAATTCATCTGTCCACCATAGCCTAGAAGACTGGAGCAATACGGTGAGTGCAGTTACACTGTCTGTCCTTTCATCCATTTTATAAACCAAAAGACCCTTATCTGTAGAGATTTGAAGAAAGATAAGGAAGGTCCTTATAAAATGTGGAAGAAGTCCTTGTGTTGTGTTTGCTTCCCAGAGCTCTGTAGCTGCCTCCTTGCCATGGGTAGGCCTATCATTTATGTTAGCATCCTGACATGCTTGCACTGGAATGGCTTTTGCATTTGTCATAGGCCACCCAATCCACTTAGTAAGCTTTGAGAAAAGCCTATTATGGCCTTGTTTTTACTTCTTGTATGAACATTGTTCTTTAAGAATAACAGCATCATAAAATGGTTTTATTAAAAATGACAAAAATGAGTAATCCATTCAAAATTATTTTTATAAGATTTTAAAATAAAAGTTGGGATTTTTTTTAGTCGTTATACTTTATTATGTATGACTGATTTCAAATGTTAAGGAACAAGGGAACTCAGAAAAACAAATTTCCCCTGGTTTTCATTGCAGCATGTTGTTCTCGGAAGAAACCATTGCATTTTTCCTAATGTGGACATGCAGTACTAAAGCTTGCTGTTTCATGACTGAGCAGTACTAAAATGCTGTTTATTGTCAGTCTCTTAACATCTGAATCATGTTATTCAGTCCAGGTTTTCTTTGAAACAACTGTCAGATGTGCAGCATGGATGAACATTGGGAGAAACCAATGGTGTTAGACACTCTGATGCTTTGAGTTGTGAGGCTGAACGTTCATTTCACATGTGGAGAGTAAATGCTTATTTCTGTTGTCTGTTTAGATTTACATGTTGAATGAAGGGTATAGCTGATTTTTTGTAAGAAAAAAATAATTACGGGAAAAATAGTAGGCTTTTGCTTTGCTTATGCCATGCATTTGGAAACAATATTGAGTTGGTTTTAGGCAACAACTTTGTAATTGATGAATGTATTTGTTTGACTGAACAAGCATTTTCCTAAGAAAGCGTGGCATTTGGTTTCTTTGTTCCTGCATTGGAATTGTAGCAAGGAGGAGAAGAAAAAAACAACTTTCTGGGTTCCCTTCAGATAGTGACACCCTCTCTTCCTACAAACAGACATATCTTGATTTCTCATCTGCAAATAAACAGTGATTTATTTTGATTTCTTGTATACAAAACCAAGGCAAAGGCTTTTCATTCCATCTGTCAAATCCAGGGTTAGTATGTGCTTTGTGCATCCCGACCTGAACATACATGGTTTTTTCCCTTCTTAATCTCACCCTTTTATGAAAAGTGCTTCTTTTCTTTTTACCCCTGACTTTACTAAGGTGTCTGAAACCTGAAGAAAGACCTTAATGCCTGAAAATCTGACTTTTAGCTCTAGGAATTAAATCTGGTACTAGATACTGCCTCTTTCCAAGAACCTTGCTGTGCCTGCAGTTTGCAAAGTATTTCAATAGCTTTCATATGATCTGGTATGGATGAGTTTCTGATTTATTTTTCTTATTTATAGACCTAGTCTATACTTACACTAAGTATAAGTGATGAAAAATCCAAGAGCTATACCAAAGAAACAGGAGTTTCATTTCTGTTTGAAACATGTGCCTAGTCATGATTGTAAAGGTTCTTTTTCTGCTCTTCTGGTTTTTTTCTGAACTCATGGCTAGAACATCACACATGCTGTAATACTTTCCATTTGCAGAGCCCTCTGTTTGATGATTGCAAGCTGTTCTGTAAACATTTTTTGGTCTGACAGTCATTTTTCAGAGTCTGGAGCCTTCTCCATTTTTGGTGGGAATGTGACTAAGTGATTTGTCCGGGGTCACCCAGGGTATCTGCTGGAACATAGTGGTAACATAGATCCCTGCATTTTTTGCTTTTCTGATGGCTTTATTGTATTTTGCTACATTACATAGTGTAGTGCAACATACCTAGGAAATAACTATGAAAAGTTTTTAGGCTGAAAGTACAGAGTCTGGGGAACAACTTGAGAGAGTTTGGAATAAGTAATTATTACTTCCTTTCACATTTTTAAAATAATGAGTGTTGAGTATAATCCAGATAACTGGATTACGCTAGCAGTTTTACCAAGATACATCTTTTTAGATTACTTTAAATCATACACAGATACTATATATTGCTTATGTGTTTAGGATGATTTTTAAAATTCCAGAATAGAAAATGTTAGAGTAAGGAGTTTTGATCTCTGTGGTCTTTCTCTTTGTGGTGGTTGGTTTTTTTGTGTTTGTGCATGGGGTTTTTGGTGATTTGACCTCTTTTTTTTTGTGTGCCCCCCTACCCACACTGGATACAAGAGCAGTACTTCCAAAGCTGCTAAGGGTGAGCAGATCTTGCATACAGCAAAGGTGATAGACTGACGGGATTTTCGGTAACTGAACATGGAAAAATAATTTCCGTTCTTGGTGTATGAGGAAGGTCTTGTGGAAGAATTTTAGTCTTCCTGATGAAGAGGTGCATTTGATAATGGTGGTTTTTCCTCCCTTTCCCCTCTTTAGTTCTGGTAGTTTTTGTGGACCATTATTTCTGTTGTTTCAGTACTCGTGTTTATGAACAATATCATTACTTCCAATAACATTTTGTATTTTTGTATAGATCTGATATTCCCTATATATTAAATAACTTTGGAATGTCACATTATTCAATCATGTAATTACAGGGTTTTTACAAGTTGCTTTTTGTGGGTGGTGTAATTCCTTAAAAAGCAGTTTTTCAAGGATGTTTAGAATATTTTACAAAGATGAGTTGAATGAAAGATTAGTTCACTTACCACTGGTATTCAGTGAGGAAGACAGCAGATGTGATAGTGGTTTGGGAGGCAGCTGAGGTAACATCTAGGAACATCTGGTGGAAGTTTCCTTAGCAGCAGAAGTAACTACACAGATGCCAAATGTTTTTTGCCTTATGTTCTGCCCAAATTTGCTAATAATGTTTGCATGTTTGTCACTGGAAAGAACACTCGTCACCCCCAGTGTAGACTCATAATTGAATCAGTGAAAGTTTGCCTGTGAAGCTCAAGAGAATGATAAGGAGACTTTGGAAATGTTTTACTTAAAATTGCATCAGTGGAATAAGAAAGCTTTTGGCCATTTTTCTCCTGTGTCCACTAATGACTGTATGTAAGAGAGTCTGTACTAGCTTGTATTAAACTTCTCTCTATTTCACCCCAGGCATTTTTTTACTAACCTACAGCCATCTCTGAGCCATTAATATATAGAGAAACAGTTTCAACTTGGCTGTTACATGTTCTCTGAAAGTTTGAACTGTTTGTTTTTCATAAATGTTCTCTACCTGGAAATGAGAAGATTTTTTTTTCTTGCATATTTGAATGGGTTTTACCAAATGAAAGATTAATTGTTGAGACTGGAAAGATAACAAACAACTAATTTTACTGTCTTGTTTCTCTTCTTATCCACCCCCTTCGCTACCAGGCCGTCTTCTTTTGAGAACTCAACCTCATTAAGGTTATGATAGAAGCTGAGAATGTTGCAACACATTGATTTTTTTTTTAAATTCACTTACATATTTTCACAAGTATTTTTTTAAATCTTATCAGTCAGCCTTTACACCTGTAGAAGTCACATTAACTCATTCCATCAAATCAGCAGAGAACATTCCTATGGGTTTTGAAGCAGCTGCAGAGCTCTCTGCAGTCCCAGCAGCACAGCCACGAGTCCCATCCTACGTGGTCAGAGCTAAGGGACTGTTAGGCACTCAGTTTCCATTCACAGTGCCGTGCTGATGGGGAAGAGCAGTGACTGTCTTCAAAGTTGCAAAGTTGCTGTGTTCTCCGTGGCTTAAATTGGCTGTTTAAGTTGGTAATTTGTAATGAAGCCCATGCAGAGACTGCTGTGGACTGCCCTGTGGTTAGAGCAGCCACAGAGCTCATTTCCAAATACTCTCTCCTTTGAGTGGCCTGAATGAAAACTGATGGGTGATGCAAGATAGGCATGGGTGGGATAGAGTGGGATGCCCTCTGGCACGACCATGAAGAATTACCAGAGACCATAATGGTGGTGTCATTTGAGAAATCTTGTTTAGAGTTTTGCCAAGAGTGCATAATTTGAAGCTCATGTTGTCATGTCCCTTGGAAGATAGGCATGAGCGTAAATTTGTTTTAAATAACCTTGGCCTTTGTGAGTCATGAATGTGGCACTTCATGGATTTAGCTTACCATAGTGATTGTGACTGGCTGATTAAAATCACTACCTAGAGCCTCCAGCAGGTGCTTAGCAGCACCCTTCTGTTTCTGAGTGCTGAAGGGTCTTCCTGCCTGCTGAATGCAGGCTGAGCGAAAGGAGGAGATTCTCTTCTCTTTATTAAATGATATTTTAGCTAAATCAGAGTAGTTATCAAATGCTGTCATTTTTATTCTTTCTGTGAAGATCCATCAGATTCTTCTTGTGGGACTAAGGCAGTTCAGAATTCCAAGTTCTTCATCACATGTTTTGAACTCTGCATAGCTGAGAAATGAGGACTACCATGATCTTTCCCCATTGCCCCCAAATGGAGGAAGAATGGGGAGATGAAAAACCCTTATTCTTGGTGGTTGCTATCTGAAAAGTGTAATGCTACCCTCTGCAATAATTATCTCATGCATGTATTCTTTGGTGCTTCTGGTTTCCTTCTACTCTCTTCTGGTTTCCATTTTTCTACTTTGTGTTTTCTGACTATTGCAGTATGTTTTCAAAGCTTTAATATGAGGAGTTGGTAATTAAAGGAAAAAACCTAAACTTATATATTTTGGCACGTTTTACTTGCTGACAACTTTGGCCACATGACCAGTTTTGAGAGGGAGAAGAGGGAAGCAACTGCTTCCCCCATGAATTCTTAATTATGATAAATGAGTTGCTTTATTATTAGGAACGTAACCTAATGGCCATACAGCTAAATATTTACTTGAGTGTTTATTTAGTACAGCTTGTTTTCTTTTCAAGCTACAGATTTCTTCATTGCATTCTTTATTCAACTGTTTGGTCTTCCTAAAGTCAGAATCTCAGTATCTGTGATGTTAGGCAAACTAGAGTGTGAGGTCAAAATTTCCATTACATAGCCAGAGAGGAATTTCAAGGAACAATGCCAAAATCACTTAAAAAAATAAATTTACAGGAAAGATGACTCATCAATCAACAATTACTGTTCTAGAAAATAGAATTAGTTGTATATGTTCTGGGTACAGAGAGGGACAAAATGCCCCAGGCCTGACAGGCAGGGTTAGATTAGGCTGATTTGTTTGTTTGCTTCCAAAGATTTTTACCCTGACCTATGCTTCTTTTTCACCCTAAAAGGAGGACCCGAAGGAGCACACAGCTTCATGTTGCAGGAATTGTTTCATCTCAAAGCTACAACTGTCTAGCAAATGAAAAGGATTTTCTGGCTGCTTGTTGCTTGCTAGTACTAATTAGCTAAGCAACTGAAGAGCAAGGTCAGTCTCCTGCTGTGCCTAGCTGAGGTTGTAACTTAACATGAGGCCACCTGAGAGACCAGAATGGGGTGACAGACTTCTGTGTTAGTGTGCAGTACTGTGAGCGTGAAAAAATGTGATAAAATGCATAATAAAGATCAGGCAGGAGTGAAGACCCTTCTGAAAGGGAAGTGAGCTATGGGAGTGTCTCTGGGGGAGTACAGCAGGGCTGCTGCTTGTGGCTCTTTGTGTCCTGCCAGCCCTTCAGTGGGGATGGCACTTCTCTGGTGCTTCTGGTCTTCTCTCTCCCTTGAGCTGCACAGTCTCTTTCCTGTGTTAACTTTACATGTGAAGAACGTGACTAGTGCTGTGACTTTAGGGAGATGAATTTGACACATCCTGTGGTTCTTTTTGTAACCCTGTTTGGTTTCTTGTCTGGATGCTTTGCACAGCTGATGTGTCTCCCTGACAGAAGACGTAATGGTTCTGTAGAGCTTTGCTGCTCATGAGACACTTCATCAGAACAGAGTCCCAGCTAAAGGTGTGACTTCTGACTGCTTTGCTTTTTGGCCTTAGAATGAATTCAGTCAATACTGTAATTATTTGTAAGTTGGAAGCACACTCTTGTACTGCTGAAGCATATATGTTGTTTTTACTGATTTCCTTTTGCAGTCACATTCTTTCCTGGAATGATAGTGTGGCAACAGTTGGACATGAGCAACCTTGCAGTACATCCTTTTTGAAAAGGGTGTGCACTGCAAACATCATCTGCCTGTAATGAGTGTTTTACTGCGTTTAACTTGTAGCTTCTCCGTATTAGAATTCTGAAGATGTTACAGCATATTTTAACTGACTTCACTTATTGAAGCAGATAAGTTTACAAGTATGCAGAGTACCCATTTCTTCCAGAGCCTAAACCTGTCCAAGTCATGAGGACATCCTCTCTCTCAGTATTGATGGGTACAGTGTTCCAGGGAAAGGGTAGTACTTCTCAGATTCAATAAATTTGAAAATACTTGTGAGAAACAGCTGAAACTCTTCTGGGTAGAGGATCTGTCGTTGAACTGTTTTCCCCCACTGATGTCAGATGCGTTTATAGCACGACACTGTAGGCTCAGTGAGGGCAAGTCTGTGCTGGAGCCCCTTCTGCAGGACAGAGTTCAGTGCATGTTGGCAAACAGCTTACTGTGGTTAATACAATTGGGGGCAACAGTGATTTGGTGCAAGAGTCCCTTTTAGAGGGTTGAGTGGGAGTGCTGAAGAAATCAATGTATTCCTTCATTCCATTCCCTTTTTCCTTAGGTTTTGTCCCTTCAGAGGTCTTCTGTGGGTTTTTTTTGTTTTCTGTGTAAATGTTAGTGCAAAGAATTGGATGATGGGTGACATATCTGCATGATGGCCACAATACTTGCAGCTTTCAGAACACAATATGAGGCCCATCTCTTGGCTTAGCCTCACCCTCAAGAGAGATAAGGGAAAGGTCCAAAATGGTTTCTCCCACTCTTCCTGAAGAAGTATTCCCTTTTATCCTTAGAGGCTGGATAGCCTAGCAACTATCTCTGTGTTTTATTTTCCTTAAGATGCTGTGATACCATGGTGACGAGTTATTAATAAAACTCTAGGCAGATGGAGAGAGCTTTCAAATGAGTAACGTCTTGGTTTGGATTTTTTTTTTTGGTTCCATGCATCTGAGAATAACCATATATGAACAAATGTCATGATTTGGTCTGTGCAGCAGAGTAGCTGAGCTTGTAGCACAAAAATACAACTTATCTGTAAGTAAATCAGAGCAGTCTTTTTGCTTACATGTCAAAATTCCATCGTGTTTTAGAAGAGCCCTGCATGCACTGCATGCATTATTTTAAATTTTAAATATATTACCATAATGAATTAGATCTGACATATTTTCAGATTTGTTGCATTTCTGAACATATTATGAACTATTTATAAGTGCAGCAGTTTCCCATACAGCACAGTGCTCTGCTTCAATGGCACCGACTCAAAATTCTGTAAGTCTTTATACTAATGTGCAGTAATCTCTGTAACAGTGACACTAATCCCCTCCTCTAATATGGAACTTGAGTTAAAAAATCTGCAAAATGTGAGCTTTAAAGCAGCTTTTGGGAATTAGTACTTTATAAACCCTCCATCAGTCATCCACACCAATAGAAATGTCTTTATAATAACAGAGCAACAGGGTACTCACATTTAGGAAAAGCTGTGAAGCTTGAGGCTTTTGCTTTTTTCCCTTTGTTAATGTGTGAATGGCATTAATTGCATAACATGAGCAGCAACAGCTTGGTTACAAGTGGTGTAAAATTGTTATGTTGTCCTGCCCAAATGATGCACCCTGAATCTCTTGTCTAATTTTAGTGTACTGCAGTCAGTTCACACTGTCCTTAGGCTGCTCTTGAAGGTTTGGGGTGATAATGTCTTACATGGCCACCTTGCGAGCTTCCTGAAGTTCTCACTGATCAGCTGCACAGTTACTGATGGGGATAAAAGCAGCCATCTCCACAAGTGTTTCACATATTCATTTCACATGATTGTATTTATTGAAAGAATAGGCCCTTAGAAGTCTCCCAGCTGACTTGCAAAAAATTTTGTTTCCATTTTGTGGCCTTGAGCAGGAATTGAACTATGGCCATGAAAAGCCCCGAGTAAACAGGTAGGACCATTATATGCATTTGTGATGTCTGTAACACCCGGTGACTTAGATAATGCTGTGTCCACTTACACTTTATGTGCATTGTCTGTGGCCATTATTTAATTTCAGTAAGATGCAGCCCTGGTTGGAAGCCTGTCACTGCTGGGCTGGGGTATCAGGGTGTGTGATTATTGGGTGCACAGCATCTAGTTTATACTGGATTTATTATCAATCCCACTGAAATTTCATGGGATTAAATGCATAAGTCAAGTCATAAGGGAAATTCTAGAAATGTTATCTGTGATAACCATGTTTCTCTCCTTTACTCTTTATTCTCCACTGTGGTAATCTATGTCTGTTAAATGGAATCCATAATCTGAAAATTGCCTTAAAAACACTATAGAGAGATCAAAGCACACTGAAGAACTGAGAACAAAATTTACATGACCTCTCAGCTGAGGTATTTGTAAAATATAGGTGAAGTGTCAAGAAATACTGTGACATTTTATTCCATATGGGGATGTAAGGGATTTTGTAAAGCATTCCAGCAGAGTGAGACAACCAACAATCTTTCTGCTGTGTTCGTGAGGTACTTAATTTTTATATTTTTATTTTCCCTTCCAGGAATGCTTCTTCAGAGAGAAACTTTTTTTTTTTTGTCATTTTGGGGTGGTTGTTGAGTTTGTTGTCAGGCCTTTTTTTTTTTTTTTTAGCAAACAAACAAAGAAGCAAAACAAGCTGTTCCGTCTGTAAAACGCACTATTATTGTCCAAAGAAGCCTTTTTAGTAGAAGGATGTTGGAAAAGGGTCAGTCTTAAAGAAGCTGTTGTCAGGGAGGCTTGGGAAAGAAGTGTATTGTATGAACACATTTTGATTTTCTTTGCAGCAAAGATGCTCTTAAGCATTTCAGGTTTCACCAATTCATGGGGTAAACTGTTTCTGACCTAATAGCCCATCTGCCTTTGAAGAACCTTTACCAAGGAGAAGAGTTTTGTCTGGATTTAACCTCAGCTGTGGCCTTACTGCTTTTGTCTCTGGATGAACTGTGTTAAAAAGTGGGAATGACCCATTATAACATGCCATTTTCTTGTCGCTATTAAAGGTTGGAGCTCTCACAGGTGTTGGCCTGGGCTCTGTCACTGTGCCAGGCATCCCACTGAGCTGTTTCTTTGCGACTCCTCTGTCCCTGCTTTGTTGTAGAGAACCACACTGGGATGTTGTTTTTATCATAAGAAAAAGAAAACGTTTCTCTCAGCAGCCAGCTAAGTGTGGATTCAGGGGGTTAGGGTGCAGTCTTGGGCTGTGCAAATACACTTAGGGAGGTGACAAAGAGTCAAGACATGACAGAAAGATGCAGACACATTCGTTAGAACTGGAAGATGCAGCAAGAGGTGGCACAAACGTGGGTTAGGGTTGGGGCAGTGGTGTTTCCTATGGGTTTAGGCATAGTATTTTTATTCTCTTGAGGTAATTTACTTTGGGAGTAATGTCAGCCGCAAACCTGACAAGTCAAAGAAGAATTTGGGGAGGTCAGGCATCATATTTAAGAATAAAGGACTGAACAGTGAAGAGCATGTGGTTGAGGAGTTGTTCTCATCATATCTTAACAGTGTGTCTTCAGTGTACAGGTAGAGGCAGGCACTTGCTGGAAAAACAGTTTGTGGTAAGGTTTGGAATATTTTTTCCTGCAACTCATTATTTCTTCGGTTTATGAAATGCTTCACCGTATTTGGGATCCCAGACGCTTATTGGCTGATAAGGAGAAGTTGTTACTATTTATAATTTTGAGTTTTATTACTTAGGCTGCTGTGATGTCTAAGTGCTTCTGTAACGAAGATAATATAAACTGAAAACTAATGAGGGAATTGCAGTAGAGATGGCATTGTGTCTGCTTTGCAGTCTGTATTTTGTTCACTTTAAATTTCTGTTCAAGGAACCACAAAATCATTGACGGTGTGGTAGGAAGTGGCTCCCTAAAGGCATCCTGTAGAACAAGCAGTGATGCTAACCAAGTTTCAGTGCTGGTGCAAATGCACAAATGAACTTCTACGGTAATCAAGGAAGCAGTGCATTCATTAGTTTGATAGACACATTAGGCAGTTTTATTAAAGGTGTCATGTGAAGTGCACTAGACTGCTGTTAATTGGATGTATTATGGGGCATGTATACATTTGTCTCATAGCCACCTCCCCTATTGCATACTAAGCAGAAAGATTGCTCCTCCTGGGGCTGTTGATTTCTTTTACAAAGAGCAGAAGCAATGCTACCTTCATCTTTTACATTGTACTGGCGGCCAGCAAATTCCAAATTCAAACCTTGCTTTAATTTTCACTAACATGACATAAAAGGACATTGCACATAAAAGAGTGAGCCATTGCATATGGCTCCTGGTACGAAGAGTATTACAGTAAAAGAAATGCCCTGGTCATAAATTTGTGTGAACGGTAACCATGTGTCTCTGAATGCCTCCTGTTTCTCATTTAAGTTAAATGTTACTCTATCAATACTTGCCAGATATCTTGCACTGTCATGTCTGCAATTCTTTTAAGCCTTTTGATGCCTTGCAGTTTTTGAAGTCATCGTATTATTTTTAAGATCCTTAAATTAGGTCATAACAAAAGTATTTCTATTTATCTAATCCATTTCC
>JAOXXN010000001.1:99399116-99410063 GCA_026770055.1 Myrmophylax atrothorax | reverse complement strand
ACCTTTCCAAGCCTTTAGACTATGAAAATAAAAGTCTGCTGAAGATTTAAGCAGTAAGAGCCCCTTCCCTTCCACCACCTCCCAAATATAATGTGAGCTGCTTCTGGAGGCCTTCTCAAGAAAGACTGCAACTTGTTTTTAGCTTGCAAGCATTTACAACTACATTATAAACTGGAAGGTTAGCATGTCTGCTCTTGCCTTGTCATTCCTCTGCTTGTGTAATGCAGAGCCCAGTAGTCATCACAAAAAGGAAAACGTCCAGAAATATGTCTTTGAGGAGGAAACCCCCTACCGCCATGGATCAATTATATGCCTCACAAGAATTCAGCCTGTGAGTCAGGGGTTCCAAGAAAAAGACCTGGAAAGCTGCTACGTATGTGACCCTCAGAGAGATTTTCAAATTGTGGCTGTTCTGCGCTTTCATGCTGATTGATTTTTTTGTTATGTAGCCCCTAGCCTGACATCCCACCCATTAAATTGCCCTCCATGAACAAAACTCTGGGAATCCCCGAATTATCATCCAAGAAAACCTTTATTTTGGAAGACAGACTGAAAAAGATAGTCTATTTTGTCAAGTGTTACCACACCTCTATAAACATACAGTCTCCTTGTCTGGATGATCTCATGCATGTATTTGTCAAAGTTCTACAGTAATATGTGCAATATATAAAAAGTTTTTGTGTGAGATCCAGTACAAGCATCTCATGGTGAAATCATTCTTAATATTATTTAGCAGCTACCTAGTGTCTGTTTCAGAGAAACTGGTCACAACTGCGTCTTCCTTTAGACACTTAAGTGAATGGCACATATGAGCTTGGATGTTATGTGAATGTAGGGCAAGGAGAACACAGATCATAATTTGTCTCTCACTAAGAATTGTCAGCACATTTTGCCTCCGTATTTTGACAGTGGGTTGTTGATAGCTGCTAAACAGGTACAAGCAGTTCTTACCAAAGTAACCTTGTCTGGAAACTCTCACTTTGCTCACTGGGAGCAGAGGGAAGGAAAACTGGAAATTGCTGTCTTATGGAAAAGCATTTAGTACTATAGAAGTTAAAATGAAGATCAGCTAACCTGCTGGAGCATCACTGTCTGGAAACCTGAATGTTCTGGCAGATGCCATCATTTTGGCAACGGAGCAGGTGGCAGTCCTGCAAAGTCGTCATGGTCTTTCTCACGTAGTAGGAAGCGGCATGGCTGCCCTGGATACAAACATCCTGAGAAAGAAGTGATTAGTCAGTGACTCCACAGAAATAAATGATTGGACACAGTTGATAACCATGAATCTTGGAGTGCAAGGTCACAATAGGACTGCTTTGGAAGGAGTATCATTGTTTGCAGTGATATACGTAATACCTACCTAAGATTAAGTCTTACAAAAACAAACAAAAAAACCAACACCAAACCCAGCAGTCTTGCAGAGTCATTGTTTTTCAGCTTTCAAAACTCTTTGGAGAATTTTTGCTAAAGGATCATCTAAAACCCAGGCTGATTGAATATCTGTTCCTCTTCCTGTCATCTTGGAAGCAGGGAATGCCTACTGTGAAAACCATCTGACCCTGGAGGATCCGGAATGGAACTTCATAAGTAAAACAAGGTTTTCCCCCTGTTTTGTTGCTCAGTCCACAACAAAAGTCCACAGTAAGGTCTCTATTTCCATCTGCATGTGCAGTGTAACAAGTGCATTGAGGTGGCTTATGGCAGACAACACATTATGGTAAATGCTGCATTGGAACTGGGATTACCTGTGTCCCTACTGCTAAAACTACGGAAAACCTTACTTTCACACTCCATAATGCAGAGCATGCACACACACAGTTTTAGCTTCTTATTTACTGTAGCCAGCTTATTGTGGGCCATGTTATATGTCTGTTCTTGCTTGCATCCCTGGGAGATAATGAAATTGTGTAGTGGATATGTTGACAGCAGGGGTCTTTTGCCCACTTTATTTGCTTCTGTTCTGTTCTTAATGCAGCCCACCTAAATCATCTATTTTTTACCTGTAGAGTCATACAATTTCTTCCAAGAATTTTTTTCTTTTTTTGCTAGGCACATCTGTAAAAAACCTGGGAATTCTACCTTGCAGTTTTGTTCCCTCAAAGCATCAGTCTGCATCCACTCAATTCATTTTCCTTTTGTCCTTAATCTGTCCTAGTATCTCTGAGCAACCAAGAAACTGGCCTTTCATCTGTCTTGAATTCTTGAGAATTGCTCAACAGTTGTACAAAGCTGTTTTCCCTCCTCCTGCAGTGAAGATACTACCAAGTTAGGAGTGTGTAATGGACCAGGCTTTTCCTATTTGCCAGGGCCTGTGATCTGGTGGCCTAAAGATGGAGACATGCTGCTCCCTGTGTTGGGCATGGAGGCCTGAGACTGCTTTGCTCCTTCAGGCATTTTAGGGTTATCACTGTCTTAAAGGGACTTTATTTCCCAGCTTTCCTAATACTACACTGTGTCCAGTTTGATGTTACAGGATGTACAGAGCCAATGAGTACAGTAGCCCTAAAAGACAGAGGAAAGAATGGAGCCAACACATGTTGTCTGATTTTCTTGCTCCTTTGTCAGGAGCCATTATGGATTTAACAGTTTGTGATAACTAAAATACTAATTTTTCACTGAATGTTTCAAGAGAGACGCCGGATAACCTCTTTAGGTTTGGTTTGGGGATTATAATCTTGACACTTGTGATTATAATAAAGTAGGACCCTCAACTTTAGTTCACAGCTTGATGTCCTCTTATCCTGGAAATTAAGTTATGCCGAAAGAAATGCTAGCATCCGTTTTCTTTCCAAGACACACAGCTTGGTTTTAAAGATAAGTGTTTGCCATTTGGGGACAGACAGTGTGCTAGGTTCAAGTTCACTCAGCGAAACTTTTTTATTGGAGTGGCTGATGCATCTTGTTAACATGCAAGAAATTATTAAGCTTTCACTTCCTCCACTCCCATTTCCTGTTTGGATGTTGAAAGGAAGCCCTGATTGCTAATTTGTGATTAGCCAGCAACCCAGAGTGAACTTATCCTGTGGCCTTGTATGGTGCTTGCCTTGCAGACACTGCCCCTCTCCAGAGTGGGCTGCTGCATCTCATGTTTCTTGGGAGAGCTGTAAACAACCTGCTCTTCTTTCCGTGAACTCATGGCTGCCCTCTGAGAACATCAGTAACTCCTGGCCTGCCAGCACATGAGAGACAACCCCAAAGTGTTGGGTGCTGTGGGAGACAAGGGAGGCATGAGGGTGCTTTCCAGTCCTGCTTGCCCAGGAGGTGGCACTGTGCAATAGTGGGATTTTTACCTGCAGTGTTTGTCGTGTGACCTGATCGTTTGAGACGTGACAGATGAGTGAAGTTCTTGACTCTAAGAACGGAGTGACTTGTACTTCTTTTATGATGTCTCAGCAATCTTCTGTGTAAAATGCATTGTACTGTGTATGCCTTAGGCAAGTTGGGTTTAAATCTGCTTGGTACTCCTGCATTAGGGAACTGACCTTGGTGCATATTCTAGTGCAGTCAGGATCAGAACTGCATTTGTGGGTGAAATTGTTCTGGGTACAAATACATCTTTGGAGCACACTTACTTCCAAGGCTTCTGTGCAAGTCCTTTGTGTCCCTCTTGAAATTCCCAGACTCCTGACAAAGCAGCCAAAACAAAGAGGTATATACATGTAGGATGTGCTAGAAAATTAGAAGGTTTTTAGGAGTCTCTGTGGGATCTCTTTGTGTCCTGCATGCAGTGTGCTATGCTCCTGTTACAGTGCTGGTTGTCTGGTTTAGTGCTTGTATATAAAACACACATAGCTTTTTTAAGGAATCTCTGACCCCACCTGCAAATGCCTGACCTGACTTGTTCTAACCAACACAGCTGAGATAAATCTAGAAAATCTTGCAGGTTTTCTCTTCATCTTTTCTAATGGTCATGATTTGAGACCATTTTCACTTCTGTCTACAATAACAGCCTGAGATAGGGAACACATACAGATCTGTGGGAAATTATAATCTTGGAATGGATATACTACTCATAAAAAAATCTTAAGCAAGCTTATTAACCTTTTTTTTAGTTCTCAAAAAGGTGAAAAAGGGTAATGCTTTTTTAACAGTGATGTTACTAATATGTTCACAATATACCTTAAAGCTAGAAATGTGATGTGAATACTAAAGAATTTTATTGTTATTAATCAAATCTTAGGTAGCCTATACATCTATAACAAAGGCTTCTTAGCAAACACATATCCTTTGAAACAGCCTGACCCTTTCCACTTATTCAGAGACATTAATAGTTTCCTGGCTCAATGTTTTAGGAAATGTTGTCATAGTCTGGAGGAACCAATAAAAACATAAGTCACCTATTTTGTCTGATCACTTTACACCAGGATATTTGAGGCTGGAAGCTGTGCAGGGGTAGGAGGGGACTGCTCCATTTGTGTGGGTGGAAGATGTAAATGTTTTAATAGTGTATTAGTATAACTTTACATATTAGGACTCTAGAACTATGTGAGAAGTAGTATTTTTTGAGTTCATAGACAGGGACTTTAGATAGTTTTAGAAAATATTTATCTGATCTTTCCCCTTCCTAAGGCGTGTATCAGGGTCACATTGCCCTGTAATAGAGGTAAGAGATCTCTTAAGAAATGGCAGTGCCTTAAAACAAATGTTGGAAAATGATGATGGCAATATAATTGGTGGGACAATAGCTTGTTGGATATGGTCAAAGCAAACCATTTCCCACAAGGAGAAAATGCAATTACTAAAACTGAGGAACTACTGCTGTATGAAATCTCAGTACAAAGCATCATTACATGACATTCTGAAAAGCAAGCCACGAGTGTCTGTGACTCTGTTCTCCATTATAAATGCTAACATTTACGATGGGCCAAACCCATCATTTTGATTCTCTGCTTTTGGAGGCAAAGCCTCCAGCAAGTGTGTCAAGAGTCCTGACTGTGGTCTCCCGGGTCTGAGGAGAGCAGACATGTATGGCAGTTTATCTCCTGCTGTGCTGTTGTCTGCTGCAAGCTTCACACAGCCCCTCAAATTTGGGGAGGTCTGTATTGTTATTCTACGCTTGGTTGCATGGAACTGGAAAAGACTGTATGAACCCATTTATCCTTTACATCTTCCCAGAGTGTCCTCCAGAGAGAACCAAAGTTTTTGTCTGTTTTTGTGTAGTCATACTCAGTGTTTACTGTTCTGTATTCCATCTGCACTGGAGACCAGTTTAAAGTTTGTCAGCAGTCTAGAGAAACTGAAGGATATCACCTACTTTCTCCTGTGTAGCTGTATTTTCAGAATTGAACTGCATCACCTAAAGAGACAACCACCACCACTGCAAGCTGCACCATAATGTATTATGTGGATTCTTTTCCAGCTTTTCACTCGAAGTAGAAAAATCAAATGTGATTTCATTCTGGCTTCTGCTGTAGCCTCAAACAGAGCTGATGGGCAGCTTTCATTCCCTCTGAGTTCAAACTGTCTTTAGGCTGCAGTTTGGGTTCTGCAAACCCCCATTAAAAAATGCTCGAGGATTTCAGAAAGTTGCAAAAAGAGGGCAATGGGTCCTGAGATACCTTGATCAGAGTCCAGTCCAAAGGGGATGTTGCTGCTGATCTATTGCTTCTGTGTTTTGTGAATCCAACAAGGTGTTATAGAAGTTATACGAGAGGCCAACATGCCACAAATGAACCTTGGTGTTAACTCTTTCTGGACATCTGTCCTTTATGTCTTTTGGAGGCTTTTCTCTTCACCTTTCAATTTAATGTACTGACTGCTCACTCCTGCTCTCTTTCCCACCCAAGCTGAGTGTGTGTGCATCGGCTCTTTGGCAAAGAAGCTGTCTTGCTACCTTCCACTCATGGCAGCCACTAGGACATGTTTCCACAGTAGTGTCTTCCTCTTTGTGCTTGTCCAGATAGCTTATTGTTTTGTGTGCATGTTTTAGCAGGTCAGGCCTAAACTTGCTACTGTGAACTGTGCCATGAGATACCCCTTACAGATTCCCTCTTAAACTAGAGCTGGATCTGTGTGTGGAGATGCCAATATCCCTGAGAACTCGGTGATACCAGGGTTGTTGCTCAGTCTCAGAGCACAATGTGCAGCCAACAGCCAAACAGAGGCACGTTTGGTTCCCAAGTAACACCACTGGAGACCTAAAGAAACCTGTGCATTGAGTGGGATGTGTAGATGAAGGGGTGAGTACAACATTGCTATGGTTGTTGCTCGTTCCCACAACAAATTCAGAAAAGAGTGCTGATGTCAGGTGCTCACACCAATTACTCCTCTGGGGCTTCTGAGCAGACAAGTCTCTCCTTCCAACTGCTGTCTGCCATGCTTCAATTTCATCTCAGTCATCGGGGGTGTAGACTTCAGGGAAGGAGAGGCCTCTTCTCTCATCCCATTTCTTGAATTGTCAGGCAGGGGTTTGGGGAAGGGACAGCCTTTTGCAGTTACATCCTTAGTTCAGTCTTTTGCAAATGGGAGCTTTTTGATTTTTGTTGGTGTGCAGTTAAACTGTTGTGAGTCGTGCATGTATCTGTTTTAAAATAAATATCCCTCTCTTCAGCAGAGGAATTGTAACCTCAGGAAGAACCAGTTTTAAAAACAAGGCTTTCATTTTAATCCTCAGCTTGCACCCCACTCCCCTTCAATTTTTGATGATGGCTGGAATTTCATCGACTGTAGGTTTTCTCAGTAAACAGTGAAACTCTCCCGAAGCAGAAACTATCCAGTCTCACCCAAAGAGATTTAGTGAAAGTGAAACTGTAGAGAAGATGAAGGCAAACTATTTCTTACACTGATTCATATCCTTGTGTCCCAAGGTACAGCTTGGCCGTAGCGGTCGTGTGAAAAGGCGTGACCTGTTCTGTTTGGCAGGATACCCTGTGGTCTCAGTGCTTGCAGCAGATACAAGGAAAAGGCCTTGTCTTCAGACGTGTCTCTGCAGGGCCTAGAACACTTTTGGCTCTGCGTAAGAAATAATAATAATAAGGCCAAAACCTCCCTGCCAGCTAGTGAAACGAAAATGCTGTACTTCACAGTTATGTCATTGGAGAATTATATTTCATTAGAGCTGATATTAAAAACCGTGATGTCACTTGTGAAATGTGACTGACTTCAAATTTGCAAAACACATAGGAATTTTTTTCGTAATGTGTTGTCACTTTAGATGTCTGGCAGTCCTTTAGGTTCACTCATAAAACTTTAAGCTCTCAGAAGGCTATTTCCCCTAAGCTTCCCAAGGCTATTTCCCCTAAGCTTTAAAAGCTTTGCTTTTACTAGCAAATGCCATTTTTATAAAGTATATGCAAGTAATATTCTGCATGCTTCAAACAGCAGCTGTTAGGACTTTCAGATTGGGGAAATGGGTTAAGTAGTCATGAGAAATAAGGTTTTCTAAATGTTTAAATGGGAGCTTTTTAAAAGTCAGTGAACAGCACAGAGAATAGCAGTCCAAACTATTATGGGTTATTAAATGCAAAAAAAAGCCCCTGTTGTTTTGCCATTTTTCCTTCCCATTTGGTGGCTTGTAGGCTTATGTTACTGGGGAGGACTGTGTCCACAGCAGTTGTGTTGAGTTGGTTCCAACAGGTCACTGAGCTGCAGATCAGCTTCCACGTTAATCTTGTTTACACAAGTTTCTGAAGCACTTGTAATTCAGATTGTTGTCTTAGTCACAGTAAAGACACAAGGGGTATATGATTAGCTCTTATTTTTGCTTCCTAGATAATATTTAAATGTCCGGTGCAGTATGTGAGTATGCTTACTTTTGTTAGTTATATTTATTTAGGAGATGATTTATTGTAGGAGATGGTAAATAATAATTGATTCTAAGCAGGATTTTATGGTTTGGGGCTTTTCTCAGATGTGGAGAACTTGTGAACATACATACACTGTCATTTGCTAATAGAAAAATATATTATGCTTAAATAAGCAAATCCAAACTCTTCCTGGCTTGAAGATGTGATAATGACTGGATGTGTGTCCTTTTCTGCTTGGATACATCCAACTCCTCGGTAACTCCCACTTTACACTGTCCTCTCTGTTGAAACCTCCACTAGGCAATAGCTAGTGTCTGCTACATCCACTCAGAAGCTATTTTGGTGCTGTACCACCAAATGAGACTTAAAGAGGCAGAGTTCACATTTGGGGTCCCCCCCCCTTTCTGGTAATAATCTCCTTTCTTTGCATTGATTTCTCACCAGATTTTCTGGAGCTTGCTATTTTTAGGACTTCTCTCTCTTTAGAAATCAGCCAGGACTGATAAGGTACAATATCTGAGAGACAGCTGTAAAACATCAAGCAAGATTTTCTTTAGGAAGGAGTCTCCAATCAAATTTGTAAAACCCTTCTTATAGGTCTATCCAGTTATGCACAGCATTTCTTACAAATTCACTCTAGTTAATGGTGTTGAAATGATGAATCTTAGTAAAGTGAAGGCTGTTTGGTGGACAGACAGGGCTGAAATGCCAGTTAATCCCTGGCTGGGCAGATACAGCTGTTTCTTTTTAAATTTGTCAGCCTACTTGTGTGAGCAGGTTGTCTCTTTGGTGAGACCAAGTAGTGGGATGCTTGTGTAAGGGTTAGATCAACCTGTGGAGTCAGAGTCTGGTTAAGGCAGTTTGTGTTTTTCAGCAGATTCTGAGGTGAGTGGAAACTGGAGGGTTTGGATTAGGTGCCCCCAAAGTGTGCATCTGTTCAGCTTGTTAACTTCTTGCACTTGGGGACTGTAAAATCAGGGACAGAGCCACCTTTTTCTTTCCTGCTCTTTTCTTCCTTTTTTTTCTTCCTTTTTTTTTTTCCTTCTCTCCTGTGAAAATAGTAAAGGCATTGAAGCACTTTCTGGAAACAGAAAGCATTCCCAGCTTTTATGGATATGTGGTCAGCCGGCTCTTGCTTGTTCCCTTATAAGCAATATTCTTAACGGGAAGAAGTTGCTACTATTTCAGGTCAGTGTGTGTGTTTTCTTTTACAGTTGCTATGGCACTGGTAAGACAGATATGTTCTGTAGTTGTGTTTGTCCAGTTATAATATGTGAATTTTATTTTCAGCACTGTATTTGCAGCATAATAGTGTGTGCAGTAATTTTCCATACCTTACCAAAGTTGCCCCTGTTGGAGTTACTGCACTTTTATTTTTTCTGATTTGTCCTACTAGTCTGTTTTGCATACCCAGTAGTCACTAACTCCCACATACAGCCTTTGTATTTTGGGTGTTCTATAGCCTGATGGATAGTTAAGGTTGGAGACATTATGTCATGGTGGCAATCTTATATAAACCCCAACATTAGAGCCTAATCTAGTAGATTCTTATATGTCTCAATAAACTTGGCTGAGCTACAGTTTATCTTTGAGGAGGTGCCCAATGTTGATTTAAAGGCTTCAGGTAATGGAGAATCTAACAAAGATTAACTGTATAAGTTATAGCTAATTTGTTGCTGAACTCTCTCACTGTTTAAAAATGTAGCTTGCTTACTTAAAACAAACTTACTTAAACAAAGTGCAGCAAAACACCAGCAGCTGCAACCAGAGCTAAAATCAACCATCTCCCTTTTGTTTTCCTCATCTTTTCTCTTAATATAGCGAAATTTTCAATGTGCTGATTGAAATCAAATCTTTCAGTAATTCAGCTTTTCCTTTTTACTGTGACAGAAATAACTTTAGGGAAGTTTCAAATGTTTTCAGAGTAAATTTCACAATATGTGTTGGCATAACTAGAAATAAGTCAAGCCCAAGACACACTGATGGTATTGAGCCCTGTTTTTCCCCTGCTACAGGTTCCTGTTACTTTGATGACATCTGTTGTTTGTTCACTGAGAGTCAAGTGGTTTTGCTAACCAATATGAGCCTGCTCACCACACAGGCAATTGGAGTGAGGTGTCTGAAAGTGTCTTAAGGCTTGCTGTTACCCCTACATGCAGGATTCAGGTGGAATGTAGTATTGAAGAAAGCAAGAATTCTGCAGGATTTTTATGTTGCTGTGTTATGTTTAGCCAGACCAAGTAAAGCAAACCTGTTTTGTTTTTGCAATTCTTTGGTTTTGCCTTTTTTTGTTTGTTTTATTAGTGTGGGGGGTTTGATTGGGGTTTTTTTGTTTATTTGTTTTTTAAAGTAGCTGAAAATATGGATCAGCTTTGGAGGAAACAGTGAAAACCCACTGTTAGCAAAACAAATTTGTCTGATGCTGAGTCAGCAGAGGGTGGTAGACAGTTCATCAAGTTTATCAACAGTGGATGTAAGAAAAATGCAAAAGCATTTTCTGGTGTCACAGAGTGCTGGTTTTGAGAATAACAAAAATTCAACCCTTTCAGTTATAGCAGTGACAGACCCAGAGGCTGGATTGGGGGTGGCACCACTTACGTATCCTTTTCACAGGGTATCTAAAAGTTATTCAAGGGAGAGGGGGACACAAAACACCCACCTGTGTGTTTAGTTTAAATTTTCTCCTTGTTGGACAGTGTTTAGGGACTTCTGAACTAAAAATAGTTAAAATGGAACTGCTGTTCTCAGCCGTTTCCTTAATCTTGCTAAGCTGAAGTCATCCCTCAGTATTCATAGGGGCAAAGAAGTGTGCAATGACCCCTTTATGCTTTGCCAACCAAAGCTATTTACAGAAGAGGGAGCTCATGTTTTCTGTCATGCCTGTTTGCATTGGTATCCCCTCAAGAGTTGTTTTCTTTTAAGGTATTGTGAGTTGAACAGAAGAGACTCGTTTTCCATATATATGACAAGAGTCAAGTTTCTAAACTTGAAACATTGGTTTTCTTAGCGTTAATATGGCCAACTATCATTCAAGCTATTAGAAACCTGACTGAGAGTAAGAATTGCCCCAAACTCCAGTTACACTGGAGGCAGTTGAGTTGGTATCCTTTTCTTGGATGAGCCATTTTTCATTGCAGATGTAATCTGAAGACTATTGCTGTTGTATTGTTCTTAATTTATATGCGGTTTATAAGCCAGTTTT
>JAOXXN010000001.1:99350554-99390265 GCA_026770055.1 Myrmophylax atrothorax | reverse complement strand
TTGACATGAACAAACCTCACTTCTGACAGAATTGTCTTCCACACATCTGTGTCAGACTCTCGATTTACAATCTCCTACAACAGAGAAATGGCTTTGGATCATCGTGTTGTCCCAGCTGTTTCTGCTGGAGCATGATCAGCTCCTCCCCTCCCTTTGACCACTCACCACTCTCCAGAGGTTTTGTGCTGGCATGGAGATGTTATAATCAATATAGCAGGAAACTTCTTGGGAGTGGGGGCTGAGAGGGGCAGCAACATCATGCCTAGAAGACAAGTAAGGCAAGATCCTCCCCCACCATTTCCCAAATTCATGTAAAAAGCAAACCCATATGGAATTGGCTTAGACTGGATTCAGTAATAAAGCAAAAAGTAACTCACTTATACAGATTGCACTGTTTACTCTGACAGAGAGCACTCCCCACAACCCAGAGCTGGCAGGAACAGGCTCAGAGGAAGCCAATGCAGATGCCTGCGATGCCAGGCTTGAAGAACAAGCACTGATTGTGACAAACAGAGACATCGTTCACTGGGGTTTCCAATAATGAACAAATTAGGTTTGGAAGGGACATAGCAAAAATGCAAGGTCAGAACAGCCCCCTTCCTAATCTGAGGGATATTCAAGCACATGCCCTTTGGGAAGCAGTCAGGAGGCAATTTCATACTGCAGGCTTTCAAAACAGGCAGGAATCTGTGGCAATGAGCCACAGCACACCAGATTCTCCAGCATATCTTCCCAACTCCCAGAGCACATCCTTTGTGCAGGAGTGTGCCATCAAAGTCAGTGGAGTTGGCTTTGGGTTAAGTTACACAAAATACTAAATACCTGCACCTGCCTGGAGAGGGGGCAGTGAAGGATGAAGGCTCATGGAGGGGACTCTCTTTAGGAATCTTCAGAACTACCATGAAAAGTGAACATGGGAAAAATCACTGGTCCCTTGTAAAGACCAGAAACAATGAGCAGCCACTGAGCAGTTTGTGATTAGGATCAAATCCCACTGCCAAGTCAACTGCAAAAAATAAATAAGCACATAGCATCCTCCCTCTGGGCCACAGGGATGGTTTGTGGAACTAACCACATGACCTCCCTCCTTGCTCCACTGTCAATCCACGAATAACAGGCAGTTTATGGCATATCTGAATGCAAGGTCACTGTGCTTCAACCCCTGAAGGGTTACTCTGAGAGACAACACAGCAGAGTGAGGCAAGCTTGGCAGAGCAGAGCATGAGGAAAGGACTTACGTGTTGAGGTACCGGGTTGTGATGCCGTGGACCAGCTGCACGATGTGCCCGTGCCTGACGGGCCGGGGGGGGTTACTCACCACCAGCTGCTGCCTGGGGAAGTGACACCCAAGAGGAAATGGTTAAATTTTATATATCTTGACATATAACACAAGCTTGTCATGAATAAACTGCTAGGTCAAGAAGGTGCAGGCAGGGACAGACATTTAGGCAGGAAGATGAGAAATTAAAGTAATTTATAGACTGTACCAGAATGGAAACAAAGCTCATCAAGGCAAAGGTGAGTTAAGGGCACAGTGAGTCAGAGCGTCAGTAATGGGATACTGACACTGCAGGCATTAGGTCAGTGGTCTGAATCCAGGTCAGTCAGAGGGAATTAAGGTTATGCCCATCCCACAGCTGTTTGGTGGCTTCTGTGGAACATGTGAGTGCTTCAGTGAGTCTGACAAGTGCTGTACTACAGCTGATACTACTTTGGCAGAATTATAAGACAGATCAATGGCTTTCTCCACCATGCAGAACAAACTCTCATCTGTCTTCTGGACAGGCCATGGCAAGGAGGAACACTGCAGTTCACCATACTGCTGCCTGTATCTTACTGTTCTACAGAAAGCCTTTGCACCTTCCAGTGTTTGCAGGAGTCTTGAGTTTGAAGATTTTTAAGAATACATTGGGTTTCTGTACTTCTGGTAGAGTCCCTGCTTGAAAGGTTTGCACTATGGACAAACTTCCCCAACATAGATATGATTTATAATGACACACAGCCCTTCTAGGAGGACTCTGTACAGTTCCCAGAGCAACATAAGAAACCTACAAAAGCAATTTCTTGATCAATATATAATTATATCACTCAAGGGCTTTCACTGGCAAAAGAAGTACAAAGAGTTCTGCCCTGCACTGACAGTGACAGTGGCAAAACACTTCAGCACAAGCCAGGCCTCTCAGGTACAGGCACTGCTTGGAATCCCTCCCCATGCAGCAGATTCTAAGCTCATCCCACACTTTAATAAAAAGAACTACTCATTTTGCAGAAGTGATTTCTACTCTCTTCTGAGACTCATTCAAGTTTGATAAAACCCACCAAGACACTCTAATGCCATGGCTCACACACTTCAAAAAGCCAAACCTCCCTTTCATGCAAAGCACCTGAAGAATTTACTCTGGTCCAGTGAGTCTTTCAAGTTTCCCTTGTGCACAGCACAGCCCACGTTCTGGCAGGAGCAGTTCAGACAGGATTTCAGAGTTAGGTTAGGTTTTGGAAGCATTTAAATCTCTTGCATACTCACATTCCAGGATCTTTGACAATCCACCAGTTGTTCACATCCTTGAAAGGATAGCATGTCACCTGCTGTTGATGGGAACTCCCTCGGCCATTCTCATACCTGTACAGAAAATTAAAAACCCCACAGAAGTGTAATGACATTCCTGTGCTCACCAGTCACAGCCACACAAACCAGCACCAGATCACTGGCTCCCTCCTACAGAGCACAGGGAATCTGAAGGATTAACAAAGACATTGCCAGGACACAGACCATGATACTTGGACTGGCAGGTGAAGGACCTTCCACCCAGACTCCTCACCTGATGGGGTAAGTATTCGTGTGAGAATGGAGCCAACACTGCATGGGTTTGCCCAGCACGTTCCGCAGAGTGATCTGAGAGCCGTAGGCCACCTCTAAGGGCTGCCCCTGAGTGATTCGAGCCAGCCCACCCTGAGAAGTGCAAGGACAGGATAAGAAGAAAGAAGAAGAAACAACCCAGAGGCTGTTGAAATTCTATTATGTCACCTGTCACTTTACCATAGCAGATCTTAGCACAGTGCATTCTCATTTGGTTTTACATACAAAAATCAAGTCTTGCAACGCCATACTCGGCAGACAGTAAATACCAATGTCTAAAAGGCTACAGGATCTCAGGGAATATCCCAAAAGCCAGGCTGTTCTAAAAGACAGACTAAGCACTCCTGTTGCATACCATGTCACCACTCAAGAGTTCAGTATCTCCTTCTCTATTGTTTCCTGTAGGAAAACACTTTTCAGCAGAAGAGTGAATACAGAGTTCTTGGTTCACTGGGGGAAGCTTTTCATCTGTTAACAGGATTTCAGTCATTATTGTTTCATCTTAAAGCAGTAGTATAGCAGCAAAGTGGTTAAATGACATAAAAGGAACCAATATGCAGGATCAGGGGAACAGGATTGCACACCTTTCTTCTAACAGTGAACATAAGAGAGATTTCCCCTTCTTCTCCCTAATAAATGAGTTCTATGGCCACACTGCCTTTACCTCTAAGCTGGCTTGGAAAGCACTTGTCATGATCTGGTCGTGAGGCCCAGAGCGGTAGAGCAAAGCCAGGTGAACATAGAAGAAGGACAGGTACATCAGCACGGGGACAACGATGAGGGCCAGACCCCGGGCTAGGAAATGGCACAGCAAGGAAACCTGGGGGAACACAGAAAGCTCACTGCTTCAGTGATCCAGATATTAAAAATATTAAAAATACCAGTGCACTTGGCTCTGTGGTTTGTCTTTTCTACGTTTCCCCCACCACCCTCATGCAGCTGTAACTCTGTGGACAACTGGGTAACTTCCACTGAGGATCTGAACCGGAGCCAGCAAAAGCTAAGGGAGACACTGCAGGTTTTGAGTCACAAATCACCAAGACATGGAAAAGAACAGAAAAGCCAGTCACATACACATTTTTCTTAAACTTAACTCCATCTTCCCCAGAAACTGAGCTGGGAACTGTTCTGTGATGGGAGGGTTTCCAGACAAGGAATTTTAGCCAATTTTAGTACAGACAGCATTGTTATCTGTGGGCTCCTGGCTGGTTCCTGCACTGGAAAGTTACACATAATATATTTTGTGTGTTGCAGTACCTACATTTGACAAGTTCTGGTCTCCTATCATGTGCCAGAAGTGGAGCCCTGCAATGGCCAAGAGCAGCATATAGGTAAACAGGCCCATGTACTTCACTCTGAGAAGAAAGTGAATAAAAAATTAACATGGTTAAAAACTACACAAATACTTAATACAAGATATAAATATTCAAACTTGCCCTTGAACAGGAGGTATTAAAGTCCAAGTAAGACACCATCACTTACCCAACTGCACATGAACAGGCTACTCCAGTCAGCAGGAGCCAAAACCACCAGTTTCCAGAGAAGGAACTTAAAGATAAACGTATTAAATCACTTGCTGGCCTTGGTTTAAAGATGATTTCACTATACTAAATACTTCTTTATCCTCTACAAGGACCAGAGAACAAGCAAGACAAATACCTCTAAATTCAATGCCTGTAAACATTAATAAAGGAGCATCAAGTGACCTGTTATCATCAGTGTTTATGTGCACAGAAGGAAACCTTCCAATAAAAAATGTGGGTGGGCAAAGAAGTGCTCCCAAGGGATTTTATTTCTATTGTAAAATAAAAGACAACCTTGCTAACAGTTAAAACAGTCTTTAATGCTGCTGAGAAAACTTCTGGAGCAGCCACATGAAGGGGCAAAGCATTGGGTTTTATAGACAGATTAAGTCAATTATAGAATGGTGAAATGACTTACAGGATCAAAACAAGTCTGTGACAAAAAGGAGTCACCACGAGAATATGCAAAAGGATGGGAGACAATCCAGATTTACCTGTGCCTTTGCAAATTGTAGAACTTCAGGTAGGACAAAACTGCAAGTAGGATAAAAAAAATCAATATTGATTCCAGGAGCATGAACCTTGACTGAGTGATCAGAGAGTTCTCTGTTGGAAAAGACAGACAGACACAAAAATAGAGAAATTTATCTACAGGCAAGGGCTACCTCAGACAATTGCACTGTTATCCAACAGAAGGACCTGCCCTTTAGGGACAGCCAATTCCTACTGGCTGTAATGGGGAACTGCTGGGTTTATAGAGACTAAAACCTTCCAGCAGGAGCAAAGTACACAGCAATAACTGTCTCCAAGACAAAGAGGTGGGCAAGCAGTGAAGTCTGGCAGGAGGCAGATAAAGCTGCTATGTTTCCTACAAAGGCAAAGAAAATCAATGCTGGGAAATCCAGAGAGGTGCTTCTCAAGGCAGAAAGAGTCAGGGCAGTGAGCCCAGCAGACAATGAACATGACAGCAAAGCTGCAAGGAAGGGAGATGCAATGAGCCAGAATCAGAGCAGTCAACAGCCAGGAGAAGTTTCTCTTATCAGGCTTCTAAAGGGCTGCTGAGAGGCTCTTGCCCTTTCAGGCAGCTGCCAGTAGCCCCTCAGAGAAAAAAAATGAACTGAGCTGTACACACCAAAACAGTGTCAAGTCACAGTGCTAAGGACACAGGATGGTTTGCTGCAGTTTGGAGATGAAGAAATTTGATGAGCTCTGACTGCAAGTAGGGTTATCCTGCTGTCAAAAACCAGTATGTTGTAACTCATCCTGTAAACTTCTGAGGAAGGGAGTACAGGCCTCCCTGGATACAAGAAATGGGGGTTTATGTGAGGCTGATAAGGCTGCCCACTCTGCCTGATAATGAAAGGAACTTGTACAAAGCCCAGAAGGGCTGCCTGCTGCAGAGCTGTGAGGATAGAGGGGACCAGGGAGGCTCAGCACAGACTGACACAGGCCAGGGCTGAATGCAGGCTCTGCTATCCATTGTCAGTGTTCTGTGGGGAGATGCCACTCCAGCCTTCTATGCACCCTAAAAATTCCTAAGGGGAAAAAGGAGTCTTATCCCCATGTATGAAGAATGGGGCTCAGTGGAATAATCTTACCTAAGAGGATCAGAAGAGCAGCTGCAAGTGCAGCACAGTGGGAGAAGTGCAGTTCAACCAGAATCTGGTAGGCTAAAGGCACACAGAGAGCACCAGCCAGTGCTGGCAGGAGCCGCAGGGACCACACAGGAACATTGATGGTGTATTCTGAAACAGGAGGCAACAGTGAGGCACCAGTTGGAAACTTAACTGCAGAGAGCACAGATCACTACACAACTTTTTAGTTGTTGGATCTAACTCTGATTTGTGCTAATTTATTGTCCAGCTTGTATTGCTTAAACTGTTTTAGCTTAATTTAAAAATCTGTGCCCACTTTAAAGCAGTTCCTTTTACTGGACTGTATAAACATAGCCCAGTACTGGGGGGAGCTATTGAACCACTCACTGTCTATGCTGAAGTTATAAAAAAAAAATCCAGACCTGTAAATTATTTGGAGGAAAAACTACAGAACAGAGTATAATCTGCCAGATTATTATTATACTTATGTACTTGGGAATGTTGTAAACACATCATGTTGGATTAATGGTAAGGGTCACCCCAGAAGGAAAGCTGTGAGAGTTCTATCCCCTGTGACTGGTGCTCTTGATCCCTGACAATATAAGATCACTACATCATCAGCAGTATAAGATCGGCTTGTCACAGGAATGTGTCCTGATTGTCCATCTAGTCTTTTAAATTTGGTAAGAATCAAGCAACTGCACATCTAAACTATGTCTGGTAGGGGAAAAGCATGTTCTCCAATATGGTGCTCTGTCTGTCTGTGCTCCCTTGATGTGTGTTCATGCTACCACTGGAGCTGGCTAGCTGGCTGTGCTTCCAAAGGGGGATCCTGTGCCTGTCCTTCCTTTTCCACCCATTCTGTGTGTAGGCAGCCCAAAGGGATTGGTGCTCACCCTCTCACGCTCAGCTGCTCCCCTTGTCTTGACCAGGCAGAGCACTTCTGGGATTTGCTGCTCTTTACTTGAATCTTTCTAATTTGCATCACTTCTTTTGTGAATTTTTACTTTTTTTTTTTTTTTTGGTATCATTGTCTTTGTAGTTTTTAATTTCTGTTGCTGTGGGACAGCCCAGTTTCCAGCCTCATGCTTCTCATTTGGCAGGGTTGCAGCCATATGTAAGCTATGAGAGCTCCCTTCCTTGCTGGGAAGATGCACCTCATTGTTTGCTGGATGAGGAGCGTAACCTGCTTATGTGTGGTATTGTCAGGGTTTGGAGTCCAGGGCCAGAGTGCATGGCCAAGAAACAACCCAAAGCTTCCTTCTCAGCTGGCTTTTTCCCTCTGTTTGGCACACCAGTAGTCAGACTGAGCATCTTCATTCACAAAGGAAAATGCAGGAAGATGATGCTAGCTGATAGTATCTATGTTGTGTTAGTGTTTCATCACTGTGGTCTGGCCATTGACAGAAGGTACCTCTGGTTCAAAGTGAACCTTGATGACTAATGAGGGGATCCCCAGTGAGGCCAGTAAGAGCCTTGGAGAGGCTCCCTCTTCAGAAGAAGTAAGCAAAATCTGTATTTTCCACCTCAGTGACTCACTGGAAGTGAGTAGGGTGGTTTTTCAAAGCAGATGTAGTGTTACCTATAGAGCATCACACATATCTGCATCTGCCTGCATTCCTGAGCCTCCTCACCTTAATCTTTTTAAGGTTCATCTTATACTCAGTTGGCACCAGTCAGAGAAGGCTTGTGTTCACTGTGACCCTTTTGAGGTTTTTGAAAATGGCTGCATCAGTGCTTGGAGTCTGGCAGTGCTGCAGGTGGGAGCCTGTCCAGCCCTGCCCCTTTCTCTGTGACTCCCCTGGCTGGAGTGCCTGTGTGCTGCACATACACTGCTCTGTTTGCAGTCCCAGTGATACCCCATTACTGTTAAAACACTGTCTTGCAGCCTGTTTTAAATTCTCATTTTCAGTCATTCTTATTCAGTGTCCTCAGACAACGTCAGGCAGCTCGTGGGGACAGAATTGATTTGGATCCCCTACAAGGCATGTTTGTGTAGTCAAACTACTGGTTTTCCATGCATCTCAGAAGTTGATCCCTTTTACCCAGGCATCCTAGATTCAAACCTGGAACTTCAGAAGTATGCCTTTGTAATTTGAAACTGTTAATTTTCAGGTCACTTCGGCCCCAGATCTTAGTTGGTTGGTTGTTCTTCTGAGTCTGTGTTATACTGTGTGTTAGTGCAGTTCAGCATCCTCACGAGCGGAAGCAGAGGAGCAAGTATGGATACCTTCACTTTTGTGACAGGACCCAAGGGAAAGGCATGAAACTGAGACAGGGGAAGTTCAGGCTGGATATCAGGAAAAGGTTTTTCACCCAGAGGGTGTTTTATCATGGGAACAGGCTCCCCAGGGAAGTGGTAACAGCATCAAGCCTGTCTGAATTCAAGAAGCGTTTGGATGATGCTCCCAGACACATTGTGTGATTCTTGGAGTATCCCGCACAGGGCCAGGAGCTGAACTCGATCATCCTGATGGGTCCCTTCCAACTCAGCATATTCTATGATTCTATGAATAATCTGTGTTAATATACATGCAGAAATGCATCATAAACTGAGCTGTTGACATCTATATAACAAGGGGTTATAGTTAAGTTTCTGAATGATCTGGTGACAGTTTCTGAGAACAGTGGGATGATTTTTTGTCACTTTCATTCGGTCTTGAAAGTGCTCACAAAAAAATGAGTGCAAGCTTTGTGCTACCTACTGATTTGCAGGGGATGAGGTCTTTGACAGTCTATCCTTTCTGCTAAACAGTAAATTTGAAGAGGATGAGACTGTAGCTATATTGACCAGCTCTCTCAGTGCCACATCCCTGATACACAGACATTTTCCCAGATAAAGCATTTCTCCTGGACTAACTTCCTTTAATTGCAAATCAAGGTCCCTTTCAACAAAGAAAATGAAGCTACTGTATCTTGGTCCCTTCTGTTCAGGTATTTCCATCCTTGCCTGAAGAATTTCCAGACTGCTAGTAGAAGGTGTTTCCTCCACCCACCTCAAGGGATTTAAGCTGTAGCAGAACACATTACTTTGCATTCCCATCTTAAAAAGTGCCTTATACACCACTGGATCATCTCAGAGGTGCTCACACTGGTGGCAGATTGTCATTTGTTATTAGTGTGCTGGGGTAGAGCTGCTGGTGGGAATTAGGATTCATTCCTTCCATGAATGTAGGCGGCCTCCAGTAGCATTTCTAAATGAACATTTCCGGTCCCAGGACCTGCTAAGCACGTAACAAGATCCACATCTCCTTGGAAAAGGATGCCAGGTGGGATTTGGTTCTTGCTGCAGCATGGCTCTGCAGTCACTGTGCTGCTGGACGGCTGGAGACCCTGTTTTGGGTGAGCTGGGCATGGGAGAGACACACTGACGAGGTCCCTCATAGCATTAGCATGCAAGTGAATAGTCATTTAGAGAAGAAAGGAACATTATTCTACAGAAACTAGAGTTTGTTATCTTTAGGCATGAACATGACTAACCTTCCTGCCTGCTTGCCCACAGGATCATCCTGGGAAAATTATGGGATTGTGCATTTTGGAGAAACAAGTGTGATCAACTAGGTCTTTCAATCACACATCCATAGTGCAGAAAAAGGCCTAAAGATGCTGCTGCCACTCCTGAGTGACCATTTCCACATGCAGTCATGGCATTATAAGAATTAAGGTGACATGTTCAAAGAAATCCTTAGTTATGGGACAGTCTATTTTTTTAATTAAAAAAATCCCTTGAGCTTTCTCTTCGATCTGTAGCACAATTGAAATTGCAGTTTGGATTAACTGCCTGAGGTCAGCAGTTGGCTTGGTCTGTAATGATGTTGCTGATGTATGTCAGCTCCCTGTTTTTCCTCTGGCAAAACAGGCTTTAAGTAGGTTTTTCTTTTAGCCACCTTCAAATTGCCTTTTCTGTGCATTTCCTAAGTAGGTGTGTATGTATTTGTTCACTGCCCTTTTGTTCACTGTGCTTTTTTCTTTCCTCTAATTAGTTTAGAAGCAAACATGAGAGAGGAGCATTGGGTAAGGTCAGTGGTGGCATCATGCAGTGGCTAAACCTGGCATAGCAATGCTCTAAAGGATATCCTAGAAAACATAGAAGAGACTAATTGCTCGATTTTTCTGTCCATAAGTGGGGATAACTGTGTTTCCTTGCTCTCTGGCGTTGGCTGTGCTCCCTAATGCTTGGTGATTAACTTCTGTGGGGAAGAGACAGTAGGGGGGCCTTTGGAGCCTTACCTGAAAATGCATAATTTTGATCTATTGTGCATCTGGAAGGAAGAAAGTTCCAAATTTTGAGGTCGACCATATTAACAAATCTCTACAGATATATTTTTAGTTCACTGAATGGGAGACAGATTTGGCTGGTGACAAACGGGTTTCCTTCTGCTAAGTGTGTTAGCTGATACTTTATTACAGAATGAAATGTTTTCTTTCCCATTTTTTTTGCAACTGGCAAAGTGTAAAACTTCCAGTTTGCAGTTGGCCTCAGAGAAGACTTTACCCTGCTTTCTCAAATTTCTGTATGTAGTTTGTCAGTAGCTTTATGGCATTGTGGAAAAGTCACTGTTATTGTGAAGAAATGGAAAAATTGCTAATTCTTATATAGATTCAGAGTAGCATATGTGTGTTGTTGTCTTCCTAACAATGAAATTTAATTGTTACATGCTACTAGACTTTAAGATTGTCAAGGGAACATTATCTCACTATAAAAATAATTAAAACCTCCTTTCAGGGTAATGCACATGTGAATAATATAGATGTTGGCCACAGGCATTGCATCAGGGGATTTTGTGATTTAAGGTATGTTTTGAGTGCCTGTTGTGATCTCATGTCAGTGGGTATAATTCCATTGACTTCAGTCAAAATTGTTCTGTTCTCCTCTGTGAGATCACAGTTCCTAAAACTGAATTCCTAATATTTTTGCCATGTTTTATGTCCCTCCGTTAGGGCATGGGAACATATAGATAGAACAACTTTTGAGTACATTGAGTTTTCAGAATGCTGCTTTAAGCTGGGTTTATTTCCCTTATATGTAGAATTATAAAGCCAGGGGGTCAGGGCAGTGAGTTGGCTTTGGGATACCCTGGAGTATGTGTCTGTTATCTTGCAGAACCTAATGTAGATGTTTACATTTTGTAATGTGTACACTCAAAGTTGAGAGGTTCTCTGTGCTCTGATGGTGTACTTGTCACTTGATATTTTGTGTCCCATCAGCTTTTTGATAGAACTCCAGATTTTTATGAAACAAGTGTTTCTGGCACTAGAATCATACCCATACATCTGTGTAGTACAGCTTGACTATATCAAAAGAATGCTTTTTTATTAGTCAGGTGTGAGAATTTGGCTGCATGACATGGAATTGATCAAAAGCTGTTTTTCTTCATCTTTCTGTAGTCCTAGAAATAGGGCTTTTTGATGCTGAAAAAAATTTCTTTTTGCCAAAACCAGGTGTCTGCTGTGAAAGACAGAGTAGTTGCATGCCCCATTTTCTAGAATTCTGGTTGATGAGTACATTAAAAAGTATATGCAGCTCTTTGAATTCTGCTGGCACTAAGCACTGAATATTGTATTTTTTAAATTATTTCTTCCTTAGTTGTTAATTTACCTCTGAGGGAAGGAAACACAAAAATACTGAGCTCGGAGTATGGTCTGAGTATTCAATATTCTTCAACTGCTCAGAACAACTTGCAACTTACTGGGAGGAAAAAAAAAATAAGGGAGATCACAGTAGACCAGTTTAACCCAAGCTAAACTGTTTTTCCTGAAATAATTGCTCTGTGATGTTCTCCTGGTTCAGTATCATTGTTCTGGTTTTACCTGATCTTAAGACCAGCTAGGTGGCAGGGCACCAATGCAGAACTCGTATTGTTTCTGTTAAGGATTGTCAGTGTGCTCCACATAGTCTTGTCATGGAGTACATGAATCGAGGACAATGCCAGATGCCTTCAGCTATGGGTCCTAATGCTGCAGCTTAGGCAGCTGACATTCTTGGGGTATAAGGTCTACAGATACTTGTCTTTGAGGCCATCACAGTAGGAAAAAAGTGAAAAAGTGAGGTTGTGACTTCCTGCAGTGATAGGCATGACACTCTGGGCCAATCGTATGTACCTTTTGGGGGTTTTTTTCTGTGTTGTTGATGTTGCTCAACCCTTTTATTTCCCAGTTATCTTCCCCTGAATGTCTGCAGCTTTTTAGAACAGAAAGATAATTTCAGTATTAGAGACTGTTTAAAGCACATACTTTATAGAGCTGATTTCTTACATGTATTAAGGGGGAAATGCAGGGGTGAGCATCATCTGCATGGGATGGACCTCAAAGCTGAAACATTCTGATACCTCACACAGCTTTCTCTCAGCAGAGTGTACAAGTAGGATGGGGAGGATTTTCAGAAGTATTCATCAGTACCTTGATTTTCTTCCCACTGAAATGTGTTGTTTGTTTTGGAGGTTTTTGTTGGTTTTTTTTCTACTGATTTCTCTGGGAGTAGATCTGAACCAAGCTAATGTAATTCTTATTTTTCTAATGCAGTGGCCATGTTTCTTGAAGAGCATTGGAGAGCTGCACTGTAGTTCTCTCTATACCTTTGCAGGTGTGTGTGTGTGCAGCTTTCTTGTGACCTGTTCCTGCTCTGTTCCCTCATGGATCAAAGCACTGCTTTAACCCCAGCATGACTTTTATGTGGGGTTTGTGTTTTAAATTTCTCTGAATAATAAGTGGGTTTAATTCCTGCTGAACATTGTTTACTTCCTGCCTATGAATGGTAAAACCTCTATGTCTGTTTTTCATACGCTGTTTCCAGGAACCTCCTGCAATCCTAAATGGTATGCCCAAGGGAACGGCATATGAGGTCAGCCCTGCTGCTCACTTATCTTGGGATTCAGGCCTTCCGCCCTTGTTCTTCAATAGTAACATTCTTGGTTCAAAGCCACTATTGAAAGATGAAGATCTCATGGAGAACCCATATGGTTCACCTGGGGCTGGTGGTGGTGCAGTAGGGGAAGGCATTGCTTCAGAGGGGCAGCCATCCTGCTCAGGGGCATTTGGTGACTTGTTACACTCTGTAGTAAGGGTGAGGAATTCTTTCCTTTGATGAGGATCAGATGGAATTTCAAACACCTCTGGCAGGTTACATGTTAACCTGTATCTTTCTCCTTGATTGATAGCGTCTTAGCAGAGCTGAAGGGTAAGACATGCAGTACTCTGAAGAGCATAACGGCTGGGCAAACTCCGAGTGAAGAGGGCACTCAGCCACCCTTTGAAATGATTGCTCATGTTTATATGCAAAATCTGCCTTGTTTTTTCTGATCAGTAACTTTTGAAAATTTTTCTCATGTGGTCACTTCATTGTCTTTATTTATTGCATATCTTAACTGTATTTTAAAGGAACTTGAGCTGTTGCCAGCCAGCATGACCATGTCTGAGCAGTTTGGATGCAACTTAGGTAGCTTTAGGCCTGAGGTCATATGAGAAATGTTGCTTTGGGGACCAAAATCTTAAATATTATACCAGCAGAAGTTTCCTTAGAGATTTCAAGAAAATTGGGCAAGTAATTCTCTATGGTTGAGTGCAATACCATTTGTTACTGGCTTTATAAACTTTGGGATTAAATATAGTGGGTTTTTGGAACAAAGATATTGGGAATGGGATGGGGAATGAACCTGAGATGGAGGTTAACAATTTGCAGAATATTGATTTGACACAATACTGAATAATAGACCACTTACATTGCATTGTAACTAGGAGAATGTGTTCTGACTCCATTTGCAATTAAAAATAAAACCATAATAAAAAACCAGTGTGTTTTTCCAGCTAATACCCTTGGTTTTGCTCCCCTATTTTTTTCTCTTGAGTACTTTTCTTACTGCTATTGGAAATTTCAGATACCAGTTGGAAGGAAATAACTGACTTTGTTTTAGAAGTGACACTGTGCAAGTGTCTTGTGTTCAGATAACTGACTCCTTCCATGCTGGCAGAGTTTATTGGCATATCCATCAAGAACGGTCATGCCTCCAAAAACTTTCCTCTTTGTAGTGTTTGAAAGCCCCACTCCCAATCTAGATGAGTGAGAAGGAGCCTTGCTTTGAACAGACTCATCCACAGCTTCCTCCAACCAGCCAGCTGTAAATGCCATGGGTACCTGTCAAAGTGCCCAGCCTGCCTGGATGGGCAAGTCCAATGAATTGTTTCCCTGTGCCCTGTTGGCTGCACACATTTCTGTGCCACGCTGCCTCAGGGCATCACCTTGCTCTGGACCTGAGGCCTTTGAACTTCTTTCATTCCTTTCACCCACTGGATGTCTGAGCTGTTTAATGCTATTAGGTCTTACTCATGCAAGATGACAGCAGTTTTTCTGAGCAGATCTAGTATTATCAGCTCACAATATCAATGCCTAATGCTGTAAGTAAGTGCATTGTGGTGTGTTACTGAAATTCTGATTTGTTGGACTCTTCATTTCTACTCTAGTATTTTTAAAGCAGAGGAGGTGCAAAGGGAATCAGTATTAATAAGAAAAAGAATTCATTTTGGAAGGAGAAAAAAATACTAGAAAGAGTGTTGGCTTTTTTCACCCTTTTTCGTTTTTTCCTTTATTTGAATTGATTTTTATCTTTGTTGTTATGGTTTCACAAAAGCCACCAATTAAGCACCCTCCAGCCACTCACTTGCTCCCCTCACAGCAGAATAGGGGCGAGTCAAAAGAATAAAAGTGAGAAAACTCATGAGTTGAGATAAAGGCAGTTCAATAAGTAAAGCCAAAGCCCCACATGCAAGAAAAGCAAAACAAGGAATTCATCCACCACTTCCCATGGGCAGGCAGGTGCTCAGTCATCCTCTGAAAAGCAGGGTTCCGTCATGTGTAACAGTGACTTTGGAAGACAAATGCCATCACTCTGACCATGCCCCTTCCTCTGTCTTCCCCCACCTTTATATGCGCAGCATGACTCCATATATGTGGAATATCCTTTTAGTCAGCTGGGATCAGATGTCCCAGCTTTGTTCCCTTCCCAACTCCTTGTGCACCCCCAACCCACTTGGTGGGGGGGCAATGGGAGAAGCAGAAAAGGCCTCAACTGTGTGCAAGCACTGCTCAGCAATAAGAAAAACATCCCTGTGTTATCAACTGTTCCCAGCACATATCCAAAACATATCTTCTTACTAACTACTATGAAGACAATTAACCCTAACCCAGCCAAAACCAGCACATTTGAGCCTCAGGGAGCTTAAGCACAATTGTTAATTGTTAAAAAAAAATAAAATCAGAAAGTCTAATGTGCCATGAAAAAACGCCTTGGGATACAGAAATATCTAACTGGATGTTCCTGCACAGTGTTAAGCACAGTCTAGTTCTCAGTGGAATGTTTTCATCAGCCACACATTGCTATTGCTTTAGCTTTTTAGTGTCTTACACAGTGGGAGAAGGTGGAGGCAGCGACGCTGTGTTTGGATTGACTGTGGTAACGAAAAGCATGTCCTGAACACTTCTTTTAAAGTGTCACTGCTGTGTTGTGGTTGGCTACCAACAGGTTTGCTGCACACAGTCAGGTAACGTGTAAATGACATCAACTCCTCTGGTGTGTTCCTCTGAAGGGAATGGCTGAGCTGTTCAGGCACTCTCAGCTGTGATACCCCTGGCTTCACATTAGCTCTGGTAAGGCACCATTTGGAGATTGTTGATGGACTGCAGTCAGGATCATTGTGTAATTTAGGTAGGAATGATAATCTTTCTCACTCCAAGAAGCGCAAGTGCAATTGAGTCCACTTGTTAAGCCAAAATCCATTGCTGTCTGTGGTGATTCACAGTGGGAGCTGACATGAAATAGCAAGGAGGGATTAGTGTGCACAGCACGCTGTGGTTAAGAGCTTGTGCCACTTGGTCAGACCACGACGTGAAACTGCGGTGAGTGTTGAGTTGCTAATGTCTCCTCAGGTTACTCGACTTGGATTTGTGTGCAAACAGAGCAAGGTGGCTGATTGGCAGGCTCGCCTCAGAGCCAAGGATTTTAGAGCACTGCTGAAGAATAGGCCTTTATTATCACCACTTCCAGTCCCTGGCTACCAGGAGCAGCTACAGTAAAGCCTTACTGAAGAGGGAGAACTGGTCTGGACTTAAATGGATGTTTTAAAAATATTTTACTGCTTTTTAATTTCATATGGATTCCCATGTCCTGATGAGCTAATAAGGCTCTCTGGTGCTAAGAGAAGTGCAAGCGTTTTGTTGAGCCTCCCACTCAGGAATCTCATGTTGCTGTGCAGGAGTCCATGCATGGAGGAGGGTTGGTTTGTTTTTAGAAAATGATGTTGAAGCCTGTGCATTTCTCTAGGCCAAACTTCAGCCTTTTTATGTTCTTGGTTTTACTAGAGAGAAGTGTTCTCCCATGCTCTTGCCTCACATGAGTGTCTTTCTGGCCTACTTTTTCTGACATCAGGGATCTGACTTGCTTAGGAGTTCCCTCTAGCCCATGTTCACTGCCTGTATCATAACCCAGCCCTGGCAGAACAACTTTGCTGGAATGGTTTTCCCATTGCTTCCCGTGGAAGAGTTGCACTGTGCCCTTTTTGGTGGTGGCAGACATGCCTGAAGTCCAGCATGGCAAGAAATGCATGTTCATCCCAAATTCCTAAAGCGAGAAGTTGCTATTGACTTGAGTGTGAAAGCAACAGAAAACCAGGGAAAAAAGACAAAACTGAGGTCCTTGCCTGATTGTCTATTACAAGTTTCACAGCTGTGTAGGAACTGGTGTATTTTTGTCCCTTTTCTAGACTTCATGCACCAGACCTTTGTCCCTGTTGCAGGTCCAGCCACAGGTGAAGACAAGCAAATTAGACTGTGCTTAAGTAACCAGAATAAAACAGTGCAGGAGATTATGGTGTGAAGTATCTGCTCTTAAAGCTTTTTCTTATGCTGGAGTCTTTGTGGAGGGAAGGATGCAATTGTGTTAGTGCATTATTGTTGGATATTCTGAACTCCCCCTCCCTATTGCTGGCTCTCAAATACTTTGTTATTGCCAATTTGCTGACCTCTCCTATGCTCATTGCGCAAGACCAGGTTGAAGGTCTGTCATGTCATCACCTGGGAAACTAGAAAATAAATTGAATAAAACCTATTAAAGTATTTATAGATAGAGGTTGCGTCATGGAGGGTTGGAATAGATAGAATTATATTTGGTTCAAAGAGAAAGCTTCTTTAAAATCATTTTTTTAAAAAAGAATGTAAGAATTTTGTTTTTTCTGTTTGTGAAAAACAACATTCAAAGTTTCATGGAGGGTGGAAGGGAAGCTGTAGAGTGGAGAGAGGATGGTGATATTAAGTAGCAAGGTTTGGTGCAGTTGGGTTGGGTGTATGGAGTCGTAGTGAGTCCACAGCTCTCCTGGTCAAGGGAAGGTTCAAGGGAAAGTGTGTTGAAGCTCAGTTCTCACAGAGGATGAGACCCTCTGGGCAGTGCAGCCATGTACCTGAGGCTCCTGTCCTAGTGTGCTGCTTTCCTTGTTAAGAACCTGGTTCTTGTAGGAGTACTACTGCTGTGGTGGGCAACATGAGATGTGCCTGGCGAGGTCTGAACTCCCTAAGAGTGTGCGTGCTGTGCTCTGTCACAACTATTTGAGCCTGGAAATTCCTGTGTCCTTTTGTATTGAGGCTATGTCCTCATATAGTAAACTGCAGTGGGAAATAGTTTCCCCTTGCATTATTATGCCAGTGGGGAAGTTCTATGTCTCATGATAAGGTTTGTTCAAGCACTGTCTTCCTGCTGTAGTTTTTGCTGGCTGAAAGGTCACTGCCTGCTTCCCACAATTGCCTGCAGATCTCCCAGGTAAGTGACTTTGCTCTGTGACTGCCTTGGATCATCTTGAGCAGGGATAGTGGTAAACAGCATGAGTAATGAGCTGCTGTTTGGTTTGTTACAGCTGAACTGGGCACAGACAACTAAAAGGCAGAACTTGAACAGAAGCAAAAATAGGGGTCAGTCTTCCCCTTTCCCCTTTTTTAAGCAGCCACGGCCAGTGCTGAGTGGGGACATGTGATCAAAATGTTCATAACAGATATCTGTGCTCTGACAGACCTTGAGAAAGTAAGCTTAGTTATCCCAGAGCAGATATGTTGACTCTGCCCTGGTTCTTATTTCAGGATGGATGCTGTTCTGTGTTTGAATGCACGTGCATGCAAAGTGAAAAGACAAGCTTAGAAACAAACAGGATCCCTTGCCACACCCTGTCACTGGCTATTTTTTGCTTAATATGGAAAATACAAAATCTCTTTTATAAAGATCTTTGCCGTGTTAGCAAATGTGTGTCACCCACCAGTTTGTTTGCTCCCTCCTGTTCCAGTGCTGGGAAAGATTTCTTAAAAGAAAGAATGGAATAAATCATTCAAATGACTATGATTTGCAGTGCCTGCTTAGCCAGATGACTAGTTTTCTGAGCAATGGGGTTGAACATGCCTGCTTTCCTATAAATTTGTGTCTAGTGGTTGACTGTGACACTCAGTGGCAACTTTTCCCATGGCTGAGGAATTAGCTGGGATTGTCCGTTCTCTCTGGGATCGCACATGCCAGCCTCGCCTTTCATGAGGATAATTATAGAATCCCCTTCCTGCCTGTTTTCACAAAACTTGTAAGAACTTTCAGGAATTTGCTTTCTGCAGCCTTTTGTCAAACCTTGGCTCAATATCTGTGGGCCGAGGCAAAAACTGGGATCAACACACAGACATAGACATACACACAGGGATATTGTGGTTGCCATATATAAATCCTGTTTCCCTAATAATCAAAGCAAAGGGGATGTGCAGTGGGAACCACATCATGGGCTCTGTGTGGGACAAGGAGTCACTGACAGTGTCCTGAGAAGCAGAGGTCTTGCACAAGCAAAGCAGGGAGTAGGAGGAGTACAGTAGCTTCTGTTTTTCTGCCTGTTTGAGCTTCCCTCCTTTGTGCCACTAACACTACAGGGAACGCTTGATGGCTTTCTGTTCTTGTGTGAGTGTAACTTGTAACTTGAACTTATCCTCGTTGGTACTTGGAGAAGCAACCTTATGAGTAGTAAGAGACAGGGTGGATTTGCCCTATTTAGCCACAAGGAGTTTTGAGAAGTAAGAGAAATATGGTAATATTTCTAGTAACTAGCACATGGGAACTGCAAGCATAAAGGTATGGTCTTTTAAATGAATGAAGGTTACTCAAAGGAATGTTTCCCACTCTGGTGGTAATTCACTCAGTGCAAATAATGAGCAGTTACATGTAACATTTCCCAAGTGTGGGAATAGCATAGTTCAGTTTTGCACATTCACCATGTGAAAAATAAGTCGTTTCAGAGACACATACAATAACTAAGCAAAAAAGCCACACGTGGGCTCATAGATGTTTTACCACATCAGTGAGATTTGCATACTGTTCCTGGCATTGCTGTTAACTTGGCATGAGATTTGAGAAAAATCATCTTGCCATTCTGTGCTCTGGCATATCTGTTACATTAAAGACTGTGGCTGTCCTCTGAAATCTCACTCTACTCGTATAGAAGTTGAGGGGGTTTCCTGATAAGGTTTGTAGTATTTTTGCAGTATAAATACAGAAGGTGCTGGCAAAAGGACTGTAATTTGTAGTTTCATAATGTAGCTTGAGCATCCTGGGTTTTATTAGATTCTCAATCTCAGCCTTAAACTCAAAATGAAGAACTAAGGGTTTGATGTTTAGGATTTTAATGCATGGTGTAGATGAGTTGGAGCACCAAACAAGCTTTTCAGCTATAGAGGTAAACCTGAGAAAGGAGGAGAAGAGCCAGACATGAAAGTAAAATGTTGTTTCTCAGAAACTGCCTGTCAGCACAATGTCTGGTGTCACACTAATAGGAAATGGCATCTCACGGTCTGAACTTGAGTTTACAGGAAGGTCTTAGATGGTATTCACCTTGAGTATGGGATCTGCTTTCCTGATGATATTCAGGTGCATGACAGTTACAGGGTGAGAGGTTTGTGAGCATGGTAATAAATTAGTCTGCTGTTTACTGATAGACTCACTTCAGTTTGTGAAAATGAACCTTAAAGGGGGACCATATAATCATGTTAGCAGCTGCTCTAGCTGAGAACAAGTAAAAGTTCTTGTGAGAAATTCCACTTTTCAGGCTAAAATTTCCCTGCATATACCAGCATTTATTTATTTTTGGCTGTTCTGAGAATAGAAGGTTTCAGCCACACTTCAATAATGAAAGAAGAATGAAATGAGATTTTCTTTGTCCCCAGAAATGTTGGTTTTAAACATCCTTTCAGCTGAGTGGATGAAACTGTAAAACTGGGATGTGACACTGGTGCTCGAGAATTCTCCAGGGACCTTCGAGTTTGACTTTCTGGGTTTTTGTGGCTGATAGGAAGCTGATGAAGCAGACTTTTCCAGTTCATGTTTTCTGAAGCACACAACTAAGGAAGGAATTAGTACAGAAGCATCTGCAACTAATTTAGCAGAGTAGCCCAGTGAAGTATATTGCTGCAAATTGCTACAGAGACCTGGCATGGTTGGTCACGAGGCTGCAGAACAACCTTTAGCACGGCTGTCAAAATCAGAAGGTACCTCAGTCTCTTGTGTTCTTGTTGAACTGAAGCAGAGGAAGCCCTTTTCTAGAGTTGTCCTGTGGTCTGAAATGGCAGGTAATTTCTCGAGACTGAGGTGTTATTTTTTCTTTCCCTTTTCAAGTTCCTTGATCAAGGAAAAGATATTAGTGGAGCAGAGTATTTTGCCAACCACATTTAATGCTGACATGACAACTGAGTCCTCAGCGCTCTCCTCAAGCCCTGCAGGGTCCAAGTGGGCGATTGAAAATGGTTGTCCAGTACAAGTCCTGTTCAAGTCAGTGAGGAGAGAATAGTGCAGAGTAACTGATCTCTAAAGAGAAGTGTGAGGATTGTTTGGTTTTTTAATTTTACTCTTAAGCTCTTTCCAGGAGAAGACATGGCCACCATTGCTTCTCTGACTTGCCTTCTTATCTCATTCCTTCCCTTCTGCTGGCCCATGTTTGAGTGGTGGGATATGACCCCTCTTGCATTACCCTTGTCTCATTTCATGGTTCTCAATCCTCATGTGGCTTTCAGTTTCCTTCCTTAATTTTTGTCTTGATGTTTAAAAAAAACCCCAAATTCTTTGATGGCTCCACATGGGCAGAAAAATGTCTGGAGGATCACATCATTCAGTCTACACAATGCCTGGATCTCAGCCATTCTTTGAGTTCATTGCTTACATGACCTCTAAATATTTATTTTTGAAATGGGTTTATAAATTGCTGTGATTGATTAAAAGACTCCTGATAAATGTGTATTCCTTTAAACACATGCAGAATGGTGGTTGGTTTTAACAAAACACAACAACAAAAAAGCAAACAACTTGTTTAATTTTATGTGACGTATCAGACATATTCAAAATTAAATGTTGTCTTATTCTTTAAATCTTGTGACTGGTATCTGAACAGCCAATACGTATTAAGGATGACTGTAACCTTGGCAGCAGCTCAGAACTCATTTATCAACATTTCTAACATGAGAGATGCAACCATAATTTTCTTTCAACAGCCAAGTTTTGGAGGGTTAATTTTGTTTTGGTTTTTAGTGTATTCCCCTTGTCCTTTTGCTTGGACAAATACTGTGTCTAATGTGATTAAAATCAAACTCTCTTATGACTGTGTATTTAAATTGCTTCGTCCTGTATAAACAGGCAGATCTTGGCTCCAAATCTCTACATTATGTGAGACATTAGACTCTTAAGACCACTGGTTAATTGGAAATCAGGTAATGGGAACTAATTGTCATTGCCTTGTGAGGAAGGCTTAGTGAAAATATCTAAATAGAAATACACAGAAGACCGTAAGGGTCAACCCCAGATATGAGTGTGGAGAAGCCTGTAGGCTACAGCTAATTTGATGAGATGTAAATGCTTGTCTGGTCTTCCTTTGCTATGAGATAAACATTTGAAACACCCTCATACATACTTGCCAGGTAAATACATGTGAGTAGGTTTGCCTTGTGGAACTGGATTATGGATGTGTAATATGTTTCAGCCTTCTATTTGGAAATCTTTATTTTTTTAAGTGCTTCATACTGGGGTTTATGCTACAAGACTTAATCGGCTTGTTCCAAGAGACATAAAGAGTCCTGTCAAACAGCTCTGAGGCAATCACAGATTTGTGACAGATTTTTATTTGCTGTGCCTGAAGTTACGTGGTAAATATGGCAACATAAAAAGTGCAGTAATTGAGGAGTTAAATGGCTTAATCTACTAATCTTGCATTTTAAACAGTACCTGAGAGTACAGATGACTTGCTTTGCCAAAACCAAGCTTTAGAAAAAGTAACAATGACATCTTGTTTTGACAATTTAAGTGGGTGTGGGTAACACTATTCAGCCATAGTGTTTCATTATAATTACCAATTTAAAAAATCAAATAAAACTTGGGAATATGTTATTATACTAACATGATCCAAATGCACTTCTGTTGGAGAGCCCAACTGCATAGAATGAGCGTGATCTTTGAAGTTAATACTCACTTACCATACAGTGCCTCCACATACAAAGGCAATAACATTGGTATTATGTGGCATTTCTGTTGCTTTGATCACCACTTACTGCAGTCTTATTGGTAGTCAGTCATTAATTCTAGAGATTAATGAGACAAATCTGAATTTATTAGTGCTGTAAACCTGTGGGAAATAGTGAGTCAAATTAGTGTCTTTTCCATAACAACAGATAATGTATTTTTACTGGGCCCAAACTTGGTGTGTCAATTTCTACAGTAAAAATGACTGTGTGTGAGCCATTTACGGTTGCTTGAATGATTTTTCATCCCTTGGCTGTAACATTTCAAACTGTAGAACCCTTTCCCACTTACTAGCAAAGTCTCTGTTCCTGATTTAGGGATTCAAAAACTGTTTGAAAATCATTTTGCCCTAGAGTGAAATGCTTTTATTTAAAAATAGTGCTTTGTCATATGTAATGTTGACACAGTAGAGACCCCTGAGTTCCTTGAAAAGAAAGGATATGCAAGATACGTGTCTTAATGTGAGTGTTCATAAACCAACTCACTGCTGGACTGTATCCTGAAATGCAAAAGTGGTCAAAGAAACAAGTTCCTGGTGCAAAATTAGCTACAGTACCATGTGTTCTCTGGTTTTTAAGGAATAAATCTGCCTGTCAAGCCATGTATTTATATTGTTGCAGTCCATGCCATGTCTACACATCCATTAAAATATCCCTGAGATTGTTGGAGGCTTTGAAAGCTCTGTAAGTCAGTAAAAATCAATTTCTTCCTGTTTTTTGTGTAATTTTCCATCCAGTTAATTGTGATCACTTCTGAGAAGGGGTGGTGGATATGAGTCTTATCTGCTACCCCTTATGAACCAGTTCTTAAATTCAAGGTAAGAAATTCTTCCTCAATTTGGTTGTGTTTTGGTAGAAGTGAACTTCTTTATTTGCAACAACAGCAATTGTGGGATATCTCTTGGCTGTAATCCTCCACAGCTAATGATAAAAAAGGACCATAGAAATTGTTGAACCTTTAAACCAAGGTCATAAAGGACCTCTAAGAGGGCCATTGTAAGGAATTGTTGAGTACAGTGAGTTTCTTTTGTGTCCATTCCTGTGCTCTGGGAGGTGTGCTGCCCTATCTTCAGCTGGCTGCATAGTCTGGGCATCTCCTTCTGTTGGTCTGATAAAGACAGTAATTGAGTAACCCATCCCAAAAAGCTCAGATGGCTGTTGGGGCAGGTCCTTGTTCAAGAGAAAGTGGCACAGTTACCTTGTAAGAAGAAGATAAAGAAAAGAGGCTATTGCGCCTGGGCATGCAGAGCAATGGAGTGGGGTATGAATCCCAGGCAGTGGCTTTGAGAGCACATAGGGGAAAGAAGAGGAGGAGGATTCTGAATCCTGCAAAGTTTTAAGAAATATTTCTTCTAGATGCATTCTGTCCATTTGCTTGGGCTGAGCTGGAGGCAGCTGGTGTTCTTCCAGACACTGAGGAAGCTGGGAGTCAGCACTGTCTGCTTCAGATAAGATTAATAATGTGTAGCTTTGTGGGGAATGGAGCCTGCTCTGTTGGGATGCCATGGCAAGCATTCCTGGTGAGGAGGAGCAGCTGCCTGCTTTGGGCCTCCCGAGAGGAACGAGATGAACCATCTGAGACAGACTGAGATTGACTCCTGTTTGGTTCTGAAGGCAAGTTCCTCATATCTTGCAGTCGATTGTGGTGAATGCAGTAGGCAGATCTTGTGATCATGTCCAAGCTGGGACTTGTGATCATGTCCAAGTCCCAACTCTGTACACTTCAAAACTCTCTTTGAAAAATGACCCCATAATGGAACACAGGAATACAGTAGAAGGAACTTTGTTTCACCCTTGTACACCAGAGTACAAGGGTACTGTGAGCTTCCTGCAGTAGTCTTGGCTGACAAACCAAAACAGTGGCAGGTTTTTTGAATTAAAATCTGCAGTCACTTCTGCTTCCTGTTTTCAGTTTGGATGTTAAGATGATTTTTTGATCTCTTGAAAGCTTTCTGTGTTGTGCACAGGTTGGAGGCTTGACCTACCTCTCTTACACCTTATTTATTGCTGTCCTGGTGAGGTCAGTCTGTGCAATGAAGACTTGATCATCTTCCTTGGATGGTGGAGACGAAAATGATTCATCTCCACCAAATTGCTGCCAATCTTAACTGGTGTTAAAAAAGGCCAGAAACTGTCTAATCCTATCTAAAAATGCCTTGCTTTGTCTGGGATGTGTTCCCTCCCCGTGCCCTGTGTTTTTGTCTGTATCTTACTTGCTCTTAAAAGCCATCAGAATGGCTGAATGGGTTTTCCCAGGAAGCTGCAGGAGGCAGCTGCTGCATGTATAGGCAGCTTGAAGACTCTTGTGCATGAGGTTTCCCTCCCTATCCCTGCAAGATTCAGTTATTTCAACTTCATGGCCTCCATTCCCACTCAGTGCACAATTTCAAGAGAAGGAGAAGTACAGATTCTCTGCTTTAGAGAAAACAAACTAAACCCAGTAAAACCAATGTTTGCACTAAGGTACCAGGGGTTTTTTGTCACTTTCTTCTGGAGTTCTCGTGATAGATTTAGCTTGGAGTCATGAGCATCTTTGTTACTGTAATACATGTTAGTAAAGCATTGGTGCTGTACTGGTACACTGGCACTGGTGCAAGACTGAAGACAGAATAATTCTTTGCCTCTCTCTCTCCCCATTTTCAGAAACAATGCTGCCTGCCTTTCTGCATTTCGTGACTTCAGGGTGTGGGTGGTGGATGACTTTTAACACAGCCAAGGGTTTACCTGCAACATGGGGTTTTTTTAGGGCAAGCCTCCTGCCGAAGTCTGTTTCCTTAAAGGAAGCTGCAAAAACCTGGCTTCTGTGAAGATCACCTAGGTCTAAGGATGGCATGCTTTAGGTTCCCAACTTCCCTTTAATTTATCTCCACTTCTTAATTACTTCCATGTAGAAAAATCTTGGGACATTCCTGCTCTTGATATTGTTGTTCAGAGCCATGGAGTGATAAGGCTTTGTAGGCTCAAGCTCTTTTGGGCTCCTGAGAGGTCCTGGCTGGCATCTGCCTGAACTTGCAGTTTTGAAGCAGCTTTTAGAGTCAACCCCAGGTAAAGTGCACCACGTTATTTACCTTGCCACATCCTTGGATGCAATTGAAAGATAAGGCATGAGTGAAGAATGGAAAATTAGGAGGAGAATTCAAGATCACTGGAGGCTGCAGCATGTGAGTGCTGGTACTTTCATGCTCTCCTGGTGCAGGGTTCCCACTCCTGGTGCTTAACCTGAGGCAGGGAGAGCAGTAGCAGCTGTTCCTTTCCTTCTGGCTTGAATACAAGTGTAAGTGGCAGTGTACCCAGTGGGTGTTAAATACATCACTCAAACTCTTCTGAAACCTGAACTAAATACTTGGTTGGTCACCCAGTGTGAAAGAAAAAAAGGAATTAAACATGATAGAGGCTTGCAAATCTGTCCAGAGACTGCCTCTCCAAATCAAAAAGTCAGATTTTGTGCCCTGTTCTGTGCTAATAATTTGATGCTTTTTCCTTTTTGATGTTTCCAATGCAAACTCTCCAAGCATTGGTTTCACAATTACTGCTGGGCATGAGCGACTGTTTTCAAGCCTGAAATAATCTGATGTGCTCCAGAGAATGCCGTTGCCTTTACCCAGTTCTGTGGTTATTTACTGTAACAAATTATTCCTGCAATAGTTGTGGTAATGACAACTGTAAAATAGAATGTCTGTGGTACTGTTTGGTTAGGAGAAGCTAACAGAAAACAGGGATTGCTGAACTAGATGCGTTGCCAGAGATGTGAGCATAGGTCTGTACCTTTCCTATTGTCAAAGAAAATCCATTATTATTGTCTTAAATTGTGTTTGCATCCTTGCTTCTACACAGAAGTGAGATACACTACACAGAACAGTTTCACCCTGGAAAACTAATCTAATTCATATTTTATTTTAATTAGGTTGTGTTTTGAGAGCTTTATGGACACACGGGGATAAGGGACAATGTGAATTTACTTTTCTTTCTTGCTCACACCTTTTCAGTGCCTGTCTGCTTCTCAGAAGGTTTAGGTAACAGCAGTGGACAGTCAGCAGAGTTGGGCTGCATTTGGTCCAGTGGTGTAGCAATAAGGGGCTTGGTACCTCTTAGTAGGGTACCTCTTAGTAGGCTTGGACCAAGGGTGTTTCTACAACTATGTGACAGTTCCTCTAACAGGAACCAAGGAACTTTGGCTGTCCAGACACTGCACAGGTGGTGCAGCAGCTCACCCTGTTGAGAAGGGGAGACAGTTGGGTTTTGTGGAAAACAAAGCATTTTCAACATGACCACATGGAGGAGTGTCCTGACTCAGAACTGCTGACTTAGTCCCCTTCCCTGCCACCACTGCCACTGACTTCAGTGGTATGCTCTGCCCTTCTCCTGAGTTTAGCCCTTTCAGCTTCAACACTGTCTTCAAGGTTTTTTTCCTAGTCCTTTCATACTGTTTGGATCTTTTTCTGGTTTTTACATCTCTCTTGGAGTAAGATTTGCTATCTATTGCTGCTGCTATATAGGAACAGTGTACAGCCACCTCTGCAGGTCACATGGAACTGATTTTGGGGACTGCAGCAGCTCATTAGAAACAGGAAGAGTCCTGGGCAGTTTAATAGTTTCATTTCCAAACAGTAGCAAAACACTGGTGAAGTCACGATGCAGAGAAGAACGCTCAGAAAAATTTATGTGTTTTGTGAATTTAAACATAAGAATTGTATCATCTCTGCTGGGTTTTATGGTATATTAGCTCAAAACTTGCTTATTTTGGGATCTGGTTCTTTGCCACGTTTCTATGCATGTTTTGTCAGACCTTAAGCATGACTCATTTAAGCCTGGATTATACAGAAAATGTAGACAGTGCACCATATGTTGAACCCTGAATGTCCTGCTTTTTTCTTGTCATTGACAAGGTATGTATTTATCCTACACTGGGTGATATCTCATGCTAGGTCACCACTGAGCTTTTTAACCAAATGCTACTGTGGCATGTTTTATAGTAGAGACTTAAATTAAAATACTTTATTGATATGAAAAAACTCATTCTTTTTTAATTGGGAAATTCTCTGGGCTTTTAATTAATACAAGTATGGAAGAGGTATTTGGTTTCTGAGGCTATATTTGGCATTCCACAGCCACATGATTTTAGTGATATATAGTTGAAATGTCAATTGAAAGCCTCTATAATAAAAACAGAAATCAGATTACCTCTGGGACTTAAAAGAACTGTTGAAGAATTTATTAATGCTAAAATATGCTCTAAAACAACTCATGGTAGTCTGCAAATTGATACGTGTTATCTGGGGATTCAGAGTGCTGTACTACTCTGATTAATTAAAATGTAGTCAGCTGCGACCTCCACTATAATCAAAATTGTTCCCCAGGGTTTTACCTTCATTACTGTCCTGGTGTAGCCTTCTAGTCATGACCATTGCTGAGCTAAGTAATTAGTTCAGGTTTAAAAAAATAAAAACAAAAGGATAAAATTACCATGACAGTACTTAGGTTTGTTTTGGGTTTATTTGTTTTAATTGCTGTGCTGGGCTCTTTTGATATCACTAATTGTATATAGCCATTCTTTCTGCTCCTTAAGACAAACAGTGAGAGAAGAAATATCTCCAATTTGAGGATTATACTGTTTTCCGTATTGTAAGACTTGGAATGTTTGGCAATTGCTGTGTTCTGTAGGTTTGGCTCAGATGCCGATCTGCCCTCAGCAGATGTGCTGCCTATCTCATCCCTGTTGTGCTGTGGGCAGTGTTCTGCTACAGCAGGGCTTCCTTATCACCAGTTCTGCAGTAAATCAGGGAGAGGGGGATTGTGTTTCCCAACAGGGTCTCAAATGGAGAATTCACATCATGTGGATTCATGCAGGATACCAGAGGACATCTGCCTCACGAGTCTGTCTCCAGAGTTCAGACTTCAGGAACTAGATAAAGCACTGCTTCTGTCTCTCCCATACTGTATATATTCGGACAGTGGCTTTACAGAGTCTGTCATCAGTTTGTCCTTGAGCTGGATGCAGTAGTGAAACACTTTGGATAAGGCTAATCCTTATCATTCGCTTGTGTCATGTCAGGGCACTCTCCCAGAAGCTGCTAAATAGCAAAGACATGACAAAGAAGCCTTTGATTGTGGCTGTAAATAGTGGAATCTGGGGAACTGTAACTGAAAATGAAAAGGGATCCTAGTGAATTGTTTCTCTGTGATAGAGTGAACCCCAAGTTTGAGCTTCATCTTAATGGTCTGAATATAGCTACTTTGGATTCTCAAACGTATTTTTTAAAACATTGATGTTTTTTCAAGGGTTAAAGAAAGGAATTTCATGTCCTTTCTTGATAGAATATAATAAACAACTATTATGTTTTACTATAGCAGGTCTTCCAGAATCCCATAGCACTTTACCTATGTTATTAGGCTCCAAAACACCCCATTAAGGGTTTTGTGGGTTTGTTTTTTTGTTTGGTTTGGTTTTTTTCAATAGGACAAATGGAGATGGAAGAAGTGCTAGTTACTTGCTAAAGGCTAAGCAGTCCCTATCACGACTAGACATGCATACTCCCAAGCCCTTCAGTATAAGACAGCATATATGTGCACCTGCCTTCCATCCAAATAAATCCTCTGGAGTTCCCTCCTCTGACCATGTGCTGTGGGCAGGTACACAAAGGAAACACAGTGTATCAACTCATACATGTCATACATCATCAACAACGGTAAAGTATAATATTAACTGCTTAGTACATATCATAGCTTTACACTTTTAATAATAAAAATGTCTTCAATATTAACAGGTCTATTTAAGTGACATGACACAGGACAGGGCATAGGGAAGAGTCTAGCTGTGTCTTCTGCAGTGATCGCTCCATACCTGCAATGTTTGATGATGCCTAGCATTTCTTCCTTTTATTTCTGTGGCAAGGAGCAAAGTTGATGGGAAATCCACCTTGCACATTTATGATAGGGCAGTCTAAAATGGAGGAATATCTCTGCTCCAAAAGAGACTTGTGAGATTCTTTGCCCACGTAAGGAGACAATCTCTGGGAAGACTCAATAAACCCATAATTAGAGACGTGTTGTCCACCTCAGATGGCTGGAGGTCAGATGGAAGTTGGTGAGAGGGAACAAAGACTCTGATTCCCCTCCTTCAAGAGTCTCAAGTTGCAAAAGAGTTGAGAGGTCTTATAATTTCAACTTCTTGGTGTCTACTTATCCGTATCAAGAAACTCCATCACAGCCTGAGTGGTCTCACCTTCCATGTGGGTCAGTGCTGCTCAGTGGGTGAATGTACAGCAGGGAATTTGCAACCCACTTGCTTGGCTGTGTGGGATAAACCACACAGCAGCAGCATTGCTCAAGCACATGAGTCCTGATGCATCATTTCAACCCTTCATTTTTCTCTTATACTGAGAAGACAATGAGCCTATTTCCCCATATATTTTGCATGTGATTTTTAAATAGTCTCTTTACGGAGAGTATCTCAAACATTTGATATTCATTTGGGGATTCTTTTACTCTCCTTTTCTCTTATATTCATCTGCAATATTATTAATGGTTAAGAAAATTGCATGAGTACTGTGCTAAATACAACTGTGTTGTAAATACTTATTTTTAACTTTTTTTTCATGTTACTTGCATGCTAGAGATTGGACTCCATTCTCCTATTCAAGTGAATACCTGCAGATGAGATTGGTATACTAAAAAGCTGGTTATGAGTGAAAAATGGAAAAGTTCACCTCCAAGGATTTCTTTTAAAAGGACTATGATTCATTTTATGTGAAATTATAATTTAGGGTATTGCAGCTGTGCATGTGTACTTTCTGATGTTTGAGACAAAAGAATTCAGTGCTGTTGAATTACTTCTTGTGGCCCTTTTGCATCAGCAGTAGTCATTATGAATTTGCTGTGATTGAAAGAATTTGGGCTAATGTCACAGAAGGAAGATATGAACTTTGTGTTAGTTTTATGTAATCCCAGTTTTAACTCCATCTTCCTGCATGACTTAATGCCACATTGTATAGGTGGTATTTTCATTGGAACTAAAGTTAACTGCTTTCATCTTCAGTTGAAATGTGCTGATACAATCTAGCTTTGCATGTAATCCCTTTCCTTGGCAGATGTCACAGAGCAGCAAAAAGCCATGCATACACCCTTTGTAGGGAAACTGCTTTGGCAAAGCCTTTGCTGGGCTGGTGCTTTCCTGGGCTCCCAGCTCCTGCTGAGCTCTCCTGAGGGAGCTTTCTGTGAGCATTCTGTGTGTACCTCCATTGCTGCCTAAGAAACTTGTTCCCACTGGAGCACTCTGTTTTCAGGATACTTCTGGAACTATCACTGAGATAGGAGCTGGGAACAGCTCTGTGAAAATTAGAGGAACAATCCGTGCAGGAGGCCTGCTGTACATCCTCAATTTTTAAATACTTTTGAAAGAATATTTTCAAGTATAGGTCATGTCCACTGCACTGGGTGTATACATGCTGTCTCATAGCCCTGCACACTGTTTTATAACATTCCAGGTAAACTGCTTCAGGTTGTTTAATTTCATTCTCATCATAATTTTTAGCCTCTTCGTAGTTGCTCTCCATTTCATCTTGCCAAGGTGAAAGTTCATATAAAAGGAGTGCATTTTTCGAAGGAGATGCTTTATTTTAGCATAAAATACTATGATTTGGTATTAAGGGATAGAAAGTAGACCTCTGCCTGCTATGACTTTGTCTCTACACAATTGTGTATGTATGTGTGTGCATTTGTGTGACTGTAGGAGAGAGATGCAGATGTGACCAGGGAAAGCAGCTGCACCTGTGCTGCCCTCAGGTACACTGCTAGTCAGTGTCAGAGGTCGGAGAGGGCTGCTCCTTCTGCCTTCCCTCCCCCTGCTCTGAGGTTGTGCCCCACAGACCTTATCTCACATGAGTGGGTTGTGTACTGATCCTGAATAGTCACCAAAGTAGGATTGAGACCCATGGAACTGTACGGAGTGGGACCACAAAGATGTCTGGGTGAGAAGGAGGGCACTGAGTGTAGCCAACAGTGGCCTGCCTGCAGTTTGGAGCAGTGGCAATTACAGCTGCAAAGCAGTATGGTACTGCAGGCCTGCAGAGCACCCAGATGTTCTGGTAGTTTTCTTATTCTGGGCCTTATTGTGCTTGGATGAGCATGAAACTTCGTTGTGCTTTGGGTAGACAAAAGTCAATTTGCTACAGCTAAAAGTAATATTTTGCAATGTAAAAAGTGAAAACCAGTGCTGGAGATCTTTCTGTTAGTCCCAACAGTGTATCAATCTGACAGAAAATGCAGATGATGAGGCTATTCCTCAGAGCAGACTGTTTTCTGCAGCAAAATGTCACTACCGCTGGTGCACAGAGAGCAAAATGCAGCAGGGCACCTATGGAAAAGTTGTGTTGTTGAGTTTTTTCCTTCCTGTTTTTGAGAGGTGGGTTTGTGAAAACAGGTCAGACACAGCTTGGGGCTATGTGACTGGTTGTGAGTATGAACTTTGATTTTCTTCCCTGTCCTTGTTACCACCACTAAGTCTTAGGGGAAAATACTGTTTAGCAGAATGACTAATTATTTAATTAACTGTTTGTTTAACTAGAGCTTTGTGCTTTTTCTGTGCCTATAAATATCTTTCTTTCCTATACAGCATGTATTGGCATATCATCAGGTCCCTTCCTGGAAAGTATATTCAAAAGTCATGGCAATAGTCACTAAAGTTTTGGAAAGAAAATGTCAATGCAGGTGTTGAGGTAGAGCTCCTTCAGCAGTTGTAGCAGCCTGTTTCCATACCAAATACTGTGTCCCTCCTTCATGCAGGTATACACACAGAACTGTGCCCAGGTACTCACAGACTGACACTGCAGGTTCCACCTTTACCCTTCTCACACTTTTCAGATCCCTTTTGGTGTCCCTGTCTGGATGTTGGCTGTAGTACCAGATGGTGGTGAGTGCAGATGAGTCTTGGGTCCTACTGGTCGACTACAGAGCCACGTACCAACAGTGTTATAGCATGTACAGGGCCTCTTGCCAAAGGTACTTGTTTCAATATGAGTTGAGGTATGCTTTGACTCCCCTCAACATCCAAACTTGTTCCTGTCAGTTCTGTTTGGCAGGGAAGGAGGAAAATCCCAGGGTTGTTTGTTTTTTGGTTGCACCAGAAGATAAGCCCACAGGCTGGAACATAAATACAGTGAGTAGTAGCAGGGATCTGACCGCTCGTGGGACTTATCCCCCCTGGCGCTGTTTGGATTTAGCCATCTGGCTGTGGCCCTGCTTACACCTGCCAGCTGAGGGGGACAGTGCCAAAGCAAGGAGTTTGTGAATGTCCCCTTGGAGCTTTGACTGGCCAGCTGGCAGCATGCATCATCAGCCAAGCCTTCTCTTCCTCTTCCTCCTCCACAACCTTGGGTATGTTATTCAGTATATAAGGCCATGCTCTCCCACCACAGGTGAGGAAGGTGGGTTTCAGCACCATCAGCAGCCCTGATAGAAACAGAGGGTTTCAGTCTTTCTTACACTAGAAGAGAAAAAAATGATAATTTCTTTATTTTATTTTGTATTTTTTTCCCCTTCCATGATTCTGTCTGATGGTATGGACATATCCTGCCCATTGGAGATCACACCTTAGCAAGATGAAGCTAGCTCATGGTGCTAGAATTTTATAATGGAGAGGAGAGAATAGGAAGAGGAGGATCCTACCAAGTAGGATCAGCCCCAACCAGAGAGAGGTTAGAAGCAAACTATAAAGTTTGTTTACATTAGAATATGACAAGGTCTATTAACTAAGGTGAACTTCTTTCTAGCTTCTTCTAGTAATGCCATACTCATATTGTCGTCAAAGTGTTACTGCCATTTTCCAATGTTGTCATCATCTCATCCCTGTGTCAACAAACCTTCTACCAGTTTGGGTGACAGACACATTTTAGGCTCAGCTCCTCTGGGATGACCCTCCCTTCAAAACAAACCAGTCCTTGTCTGCCACAGTGCTCCTGTCCATCTGCCGCAGGGTCTTTCTGAATGCTGTTATTAAGTTCAGTCACATTGATACTGCCTTTTTCTTAAGCCAACCCTACATCCCCCAATGTCTTTAACATTGATAAAGGAGTCATATTTTCCTACATGCAAAGAGAGAATAGATACCACAGAGTGTCACAAAAACTGAGTTGATTCATTAAGCAATAACTTTAGGCAAAACCTGAGCATTTAAAAATTTGTAAAGACACATTTTTCCTCTGTTCTATCAGTGTATATCAACTGTTTATAAAAGATTGTTGCTAATCTTAGACTCTACTACTTGCTGATGAACTTGATGAATGCATTTGCAGTACTTCAGTAACCCTCCTGTAACAGCCTCATCTTCAACTTTTTGCAATATGAACCTTCTGGGTGAATCTGAATTACCACATGCCACACAGCCCAGGTTGGCTCAATGGCATGCTGCCATAATTATCATTTGTTAAAGAGCCTTAGGACTGCTAGGAAGAAATTTTGTGTGAAATGGATGATGTTTATGACATCCTTCAAATAAATTTAACACTCAAGGCTCCAAGCATTAATTACTAAGCAAAATCAGAAGCAAAGCAAAATCAGAAGCAAAGGACGATGAGATGATCTTATACAGAGTTGAAAGTAACCGAAAGAGAAGTTGCTTCAGCAAGTAAGACTTTGCCAACTTGTAATTTTGTACTTTTACATCCTGATGCATGGCATTGTTTAACCAGCAGCTATATTAAGAAAAGACAACTTGAAATAAGTACAGGAATTCACCCAGTCGTCATGGCTTAGCTGAACTCCCAGTGACGTGGTGACCTCTCTTGCCCTTTGCTTACTTTTAATCCAGAATCCATCTGCCTTTCTTCAGTTGCTTCTCCTAAATCTTCTGTGTAGTGATCATGTTGTGAAGAACTTTTTGGTGTTGTCGTATCAGTGTTTCAACCTTTGGATCAAGTGGACCTTTCTACCCAATTTTTTCGGGTTACCATTCCTGTGTGTTTTCTATGGTCATGTTGCATTAGAAAGTGTGTGTGTGTGTGTGTGCCAGTGCTAAATCCATGGCTAAATCTCATCATGTTGGAGTCCACACCACAGTATCATGGTGCCCATGTGACCTGAAGTATGTTAGGACCTCCTTACAGACAGGTCTGCCATGGTGTCCAGGTCTTGTTTCCCCTTATGCATCACAACAGTTTAAAGTGGTGCTGAGGAAAACTGTTGAGCCATATGTGTTTTTAAAAGGAGAAGCAATGCTGAACCAATGTACAGCATACAGTGGAAAGGAGACCAATATGATCTGTAATACTGCCTGTACTCTGGAGCTGAGCAACTTCTTAAGAACTGTAAAGGGATTTGTGCACGTGTTCATTTATTAATTGTAATTCCTTTACTTATATCTGTGCTCTTTGCAGCAAGCACTATATTGCAAACCTGATGCCATGCTTGCTCATATTGTACAAAATAACATGGATAAAACGTCACTCAGCACATCTAAATGCATGCCTGTATATGTAATCGTCATGCATATAGTCACACATTTGGTTTTCTCTTATTTTCATGATACAGTCTATTGGCATGGCTGTGTAATTTTTACATTCATTTAAACAGGTAAAAGCAGATAATTTATATTCTATTGCACATGCTGATATCCTTTTATTTTCCCATTCCCTATAGACAGATAATGAAAACTGGTATTCTGAAATTAAGAATTTCATTATCCAAAAATACCCTTAATGCTGACATGCATAACTGGTCTGGCAGAAAAAGCATATCAGATCCAAGTCATTATCAATTGCTCTGTAATTACAATGACAGTATAAAAATGAAGCAACCTTACCTTAGCTCAGGAGAGTCTTTTTCCTCTATCCCAGGCAGTTTCCTCTCCTTATTACACTGAAAAGGGAAAATCCACTTAAATAAAAAAAAATAAATACTAGAAGAGTTAGGTATTTAAGGAGTTCTCATCTGATCTGCTGATCCACTTGTCTTTAGCAAATTGCAAAAAACCTCAATCCAGCAGTAGCTCAGAGGGACTTTCGTCTCCTCATGTGTTCTGTGGGCTGAGAATCTGCAAGAATAAACCTGAGACGGTGCTGCAAGAGAGAGACAGCGGGGGGACCTTGGCACGGAGTTGGACCAAACTCTAAATATAGCCCAACCCACTTTCTGTGCAAGTCTCTTCATACTCTGAAGGCAGATGACCTTGTTGGAAAACTGACCTCCCAGTATGTCACTCTCTTAGTAGAGAGGATCTGAGGGAGCAGGACTGCAGCGTAAAAGAACAGAAAAGCAATCAACCATCTGCATGCAGCAAATGAATGTAGGTATGAGCTCTTATTTTCATGGTAGTTAGAACCGATTGACTCATAATGTGCTTTATTTGATCGTTTAGGCAAATGAGCCACTTGTCAGTTTGTGAAAGGCCTGTACAGATGAGAGATTGCATTGTAATTTGTTAGTCTTAAATAGAGAGCACTGGCACAGATGACAAGCCTGATGCCTTTCTTCCTCTAAAAAACTTAATGCATCAGAGTGTGCAGTATTTCCCTAAAAGCTTCTTACTATAACAAATTATCCTTCCTTTCACTTGCTCTTATAATAAGAAAGACTCTGGAAAAGTGAGTTAAATCCACAAATGTACATTCTAGCACCATATAAATGTTAGATGCTAGGAGAGCATGAAAGGGCATCAGAACCTGCAGTATCAGAGACCAAACTGCACAGAAATGTGTAGTATATGAGGAGGATGCAAAAGAGTCAGAGGCATAGAAACATAACCTTTGTGCCTTAGATAGAGAACTGTTTCTCAACAGATGTTTTATAATCCGGGGAATTTGCCACTCTAACTATGTGGCAACATGTCAGAGTATTTTGTTCTTAACCTGAAGGAGAGTTTAACTTGATATGCATGAACCTGATACTCTGTCAAACGGGGACCTGATACTGCTATGTCATATGAAGGCTTCTGAATAAAAAAAGCTGCAGAAATTGGAGCAGCTCAAAATGTCAACTCTAGTGTTCTGTGTAAAGATGGGTAGGAGAGTTGGGATAAAAGATTTTTTTGCATTATTGTTCTTTAGTGGGATGTGTTTTTTGGTGGTGACGTGTCTGAGTGATGCTACACTATATGCATGCATGCAATTTTCAGTATTCTGAGAGAACATCAGGACTGTGATAACTCTGTACTATAGATGTGCATGTCTGCAAAAATATCCATGAGCCAAAGTGGTGGGAATGGTACCAGTAGTCAGTAAAGTAGCAATGTGTGTCTATGAACAATGATTTTTACTGTTAAGTTTTTGTGAAGTGTGCTATATATCTTTTTTAATTGCAGCCTACTATTTTTGGCAAGTTCCACTGTGTAATTTTATCATGATCTATAGACTTGAAGTCCACAGGATCAGCCAGGCTCTCTCTTACCCTCACAGCAAGAACTACAGCTGTGAGCCACAGCTGCTTCCCAATAGAGGGAACAGTAAAAACTATGAATCACTGGCAGTATTAAGGGAGACATCACATCTGGGCTGCATTCCTGGCTAGAACTTGCTTGTAGTCAGACCTAGGCTAAAGCCCACCCATTAAGTAGTTTTTTGGATTTATCCAAGTTCCTCTTTCCTCCCAGTTTGCCTGTTTCTTCCACATTAACAAGAATAAATATTTGTTAGAAGTGAATATCATAACAAATGAAGGATGCTGGGGTTTGATTTTGAAGGAGAACCTGAAAAATTAACAAGTCCACCTCCAGACAGATGTATATTGAGTTATATCCTAGCACTGTGTTAAGTAGTGAAATTCTAATGTGTGGGTCACTAACATCATTAAACACCGATCACATTGTGCTGTCTGTGCTCCAGGGTGGTGTCCTCATGAGATCCAGACCAACCCTACCAATTCCAGCTCCACAGGGCCACTTCCACTTCTGCCTCTCTTTCGTGCTGGGAGTATTGAAATCACCACAGATCCCTTCATTCAGACCATGGAGATGAGGGGAAGGGAAGGAATATATACTCCTTCCCAGCATCAGGAGTGTACTTTTCACCCTCTTTTTCACCAGCTTTTCACCCTCAACAGCAAACAACTGGAGCAGCTTCCATGTGTGATTGATTGGTTGTTCTTAGGAAAAGAAGGAATCAGGGTGTTTGCTGTGTCCTAAAGCACAGGAATGGTCACACTTGGCCAGGAACTGTGACATGTACTTCTCCCATGTGAATACTGTGGAGAAAGGGTGATTCCTTGCTCATACAAATAATACACTGGTTGGCTTTGGGCAGGGAGGCTTTGAGGAGGCTTTTACAGAATGATGCAGTTTGTGTACAGGGCTCTAAATGTTGTGTGACCAACCCCAATGATATGAACATCCTGAAGAAGGGGGAAAAGGCTTTAAGAGTGGTTGTATGTGTTGCTCAAGATGGATGAAAAAATGGTGGGTTTTGACAGCTGTATACACTCAAATTTTCTTTAGGATGACTTTTGCATGATTTTCCTGTCCACAGCACCAGGAGGGAAGTGTAGTAGAGAGTCAGGCCCTAATTTGTGCCTAGCTTTTTCTGGGCTCTTAACTTGTGTTTTCCTTATTATGCTGGATGGTCTTTCTGCTCCCTTGTAGTCAGTTTTTCCCTTTAACTGCCCACTTGCTTTGGTAGCATTTCCTCTGGAATAATTTGAGTCTGACTTTTTGAGAGCCCAGTCTGTTTTCTCCCTCTAATGCCTCTGCTGGTCTGAGATTTATTTCAAACCAGACTTGTGGGATTCTCCCTCAATACAGTTACACATTCTGTAAATAGTTATGTGTGAACTCATTTTTCTTTTGATTAACCCCAAATTCCTGGACACTTGTAGTTGTTCAACGATCTCATAGAGCATTTACAAGGTGAGATTGTGAACCATAATGTCTCTCCCCGTTTCCATTGTGGTCAGTTGTATTCTGTTTCTCTGCCTTTCAGAGCTGAATAGCATTCTGCTATGAGCATAAACTGTTGCACCATATTGCTGGCATCCTTTTGAATGGTTTGTGAGCTGACTGTGTGGTATGTAATGTTTGGCATCTATCAAGCAGAGGGGCTCTTATTGCAAGGTTAACTTTTATAATGTGCATCCAGTTGATTTGTAAACACTCAAACCCCCATGCTACTTACAAACAAACAAAACAGTCTCCCACTTCCCCATCTCTCTAGAAATATGCTTTTAAACTTAAGTTGGAGATACAAGGCGATTATTAGAAGTTCCAGCATAAAGGATAGTTTTTGAGAGAACAAAAGAAAAAGAGTAGACTGAAGCGATTTGTGGATGTCGTCTCATTGTCTCGTCTCCTGCCATTGCTCATGATATCATTGTCAAAAGGCATTAGAGCAAACAACAGAACTGATTTGCACCTCGTGCTGAAGTATTATAGTATCTTCAGGCTCTGGTTGCTCTTGTTTGGCAAGCCTGTAATGAAGGAATTAAATTGCATGCCAGACAGTAAAAGGGCCTGTCATGTTCCTAACATGTCAAATCTTTGTGTTTGCCCTTCACATACTATGGGCTTTAAACCCACAGTGACTAAATGAATGTTGAGTTCTCACTGCTTGCCTTGGTGATGCCATTATTCATTGTGCGAGGCAGCAGTAGGATGTCAAATTCAACCCTTGTCATGCAGGTGAAAAAGTTACTTTTTTTAGACGTGGCCTACTACTTTTACCTCTGATCAGTCATGTTTTGTTATTTTTCTACTGTGTTTCTGTCTTACAGGCACAATATAAAAATGAAAAAGTCAAATTATGAATAGGGCTGAGTTTTAGCTATACCACAAGCTGGGCCTAACCTTGATCATAGAAAGTTTACTCTTCTGTGCTTATGTGTGTACAACAGAGAATTTCCTCTGGTCTCATTTTTTGATATGGCCTTAATTTTGTCTTTTTTGTTCACTCCCAGTCAGCAAGTCAAGATGTGTAGAAAATTAGTTTGGAAGTACTTATTTTACATATTAAAGGAAAAACATTTAAAAACAGGGAGAAAGGAGAGGTAGTTTTAGAAATGTATTATGAGAGATCCTTTGCATCACAGATAGTTATGTCTGTGAGCTAAAAAATTTTTATCATATTGGAGCATAGTGAAAATTAATTTGATATTATTCCATTAAGACTTGTTCTTTTTTGTTTGAACTGGCAGTGATTTTAATTTAAATTGCCATTCAGTGTAAGAAAGAGGAATCTAAACTGAATATCCTGTCACCAGATTTAT
>JAOXXN010000001.1:99325423-99344997 GCA_026770055.1 Myrmophylax atrothorax | reverse complement strand
CTGAGTTACCAAGACACCTTTTAAACTTTCTGGAGTAAGTTGAATGATGTGATTTTTCAGCATCTTCTAATGAAGTATTGTATCTGAGATACCAAAGTGACTGGAGGATGGAAGTGGCCAGTGACTTCGGAGAGGAATACGCCAGGGAAGGAACTCTTGCTGTGCAGGAGCACTTGGACATCCTCAGGGTAACAAAAAGCTATTTGACCTCACAAACCGTGACCTTTCTCTCTTCCCCAGTTCACCTGCTGCCATGTGTTGGCTGTACAGAACTGGACATGTATCCACATGGGCTCAAGCACTCGTGTGGCCACAGTCCATTCCATTTGATATCTATGCCTGCAAAGAGGATGAAGCACATAGGCAGCTGAGCTGCAGTGTTCACTTGGTACACACATTTCTGCATTTACCCTGGATCTGGAAAGTGAGGACTCTTCTTGGTGGAATCCCATTAAAGATTTCAATATATGTCTTCATCCTATGTTGAGATGCAAACAAGTGCTGTTATTTCTTCCATGACATTCGTTTTGGTCTTAATTAACTTCATTAGTATGTTTATGTAACCTCTTCACTTAGAAGTCTCTTAGTTGTACTGAACAGAAAACAAATTCCCTTCTCTGTTGCTGCTCTGTTTCTGAAGTTCTTGTTGTTTGCCAATAATCTAGTCTATATCAAGTAAGATTTCATGACAAATGGCATCCATCCTGCTAAAACATTCACTGATTTTCTTCCTTTGTTAACTTTCAACTTAGCAATAGAATCATAGATTGTTAAGGGTTGGAAGGGATCTTCAAGATCATCTCATCTCAACCCCCCCTGCCATGGCCAGGGACCTCCCACTAGTGCTCAAGGCTTTTTCCAATTTGAACACTGCCAGGGCTGTGACATCCACAACCTCCCTGAGCAACCTGTTCAGTGTTTCACTACCATCACAGTAAAGAATTTCTTCCTAATATCTAGCCTAAATTTGCCCTCTTTCAGTTTGTACCCATCTTGAGGCTGTAAATTTGCAAGTTTGAAATACAGGAGATTACAATAATGAGTAAGTACCTGTTGGGCAGAAATATTCCAGATACAGAAGTTTAATTAATTCAGTTTGGTGAATGATAATGCTTCTGGCAATGATCAAGGAAGTAATTCAGTCCTGGGCAGAAATGTCTGTGTTTGAATACATCTCAAGCACTAGTATAACAGTATTAGATTTCCCCAAAGTCTCTCTGTAGATAAAAGAGATGAAGTAGAGAATGGGTAAAGACTTCTGAATTTAAATATTTTTCTTTCAAAATATAAGTCTGTTTTAGTTTTGTGGATGTTCTGCTTAAACTTTGGGAATTTTGCTTTTGTCTTAATTATTACTGAAGTGAGAGACACACAAAGTGTACTGGCAGGAAACGTGCATATATTTTTATACAATAGAATGTTATACCAATCTTGTAACTTTTCCTCTCTATTTGGTGTCAGTAAGGCATTTGGGAGGTTGGGTGTTTTGTGCATTTTTGTATGTGCTAGTCTGGATTTTTGTTTTTTTCTCTTCACCTGCAGGACTTGTTTTAGCAGGAGGAAATTACTTATTTTAAAGAAGTGTCAGCAAACTTAGCAAGAAAGATGTATTTTTACAGTGATCCCAGGGACCATATTGTCATTAGTCTTCAATACCAGTGCTAATGCTTGTTTTGGGGTTTAATGAAATGGGGCTGTAATTATATGTGGTGAATGCAGCACTACAGATCCAAGATTATGTGTTACTTGTTCTGAAATAGTGTGAAGAGATGTCATGTGACTTAAGATGTAGTATATAAAAAACTTCTTTCATTGTTCACTGTTTAGCTTAATTCAGTGGAGGTTTTGGAAAGATCAGGTATTTCCACCTGTGATCCTGCAGCTGGCACCCACTTTGCAGCATTCCAGAAAGAAAAGAGAGATATTGCCTACCAGATGTTATACTGTGAAGATAAGAGGAAGCTTGGGACGTAGAATAAATTCAAAATACTAGTGTTCTAAAAAAGGATAAAAAATTCATTACAGCTGTATTTATTGCCAATCTTGAGATTGTATTAGTGTGGCAACCTTTCAGCTGAAGACTTTTCCCCTTTTTTTGAATGCAAAACCAGATGGATTGGAAAAACAGTAACAAAAACTCTTCTTTTTTTTCTCATTAGATCCCTCAGATGATGAAGGTGTTGAGAAAGGAAGTCATAACAGGACAGCAACAGATCAAGATTCAGATTCCAAACCTGTTGTGAAAAAGAAAAGAAAGCAGGTTTGTAAATTCAGTAATGGTTTAGAGTGCAAAGATGATAATCCATAGGGAAATGTAATCGTCTGTTGTTCAGTAAAGGAACAGTTCTCTTCACTCTATCTGACCTGCTCATGTAGTAAGAATTCTTTTTAATTATTTTGCCTTGTTCAAATGTGATCACATTCAAGTACATTTAAATAATAACCTCAGTCTTGTTTTAAGTGAGTTGAGGTTGCCAGGCCTGTCTCCTACTTTGAGTGTCTAGTGATAAAAGCTTGGATGGTGCTACCGAGTGTCCTCCTGTAGAGTTTTTCCCTTTCCCTGCACACACAAAGTCTGGAAAGCTGTATTTATATGTTGTACAGCTTCTCTGCCCAAGCATGTCTGCTGTGCAAGGTTCAAGTGAAGAAGAATTTAGGTCTACCTGGATTGATGTTTTCTTCCTCTTGCACTGCTAAAAGCTTTATTTAATAACAGTAAGGAACTATGTTGTTCAGCATTACCTGGAGCATGCCAAAGAAGAGGCAACATCAAGAAAAAGGTCATCTAGAGGTCAGTTGACTTTAAGAAGTTTCTTGTTTGAAGGTAAATTTATTCTGCCTTCCTGATACCATAAGGGACAATTGACTGAGTGGCTGTCAGAGAGCTAAAATTGCTTTGGAAGCTATCTCTCCTTGAGGTTATAGATATTAATTTAGACCTCTAGGTCAGTAGTAAATTCACTCTGTAATGCCTAGGCAATTGCCCAAGTGAAAACCATTTGCAGGGACATTCTTTTTTTGTAACAGAGAGTGTAAACAACGTGGTAGTAATACACTATGCTTTTGGGTGTCTTTCCAAGGAGACCAAAGGTGAAGGGATCCAAGTATCTGAACTAGCTCAATGTTTTGATTAGGAAAGAGAACCAAGCAATACAGGAGAAAGCTGTATTGCCTTTGTACCTGCTCCACCAAGGGGTCAGATGCTGAGGACTTCAACTTGGTGAGAATTCTTATGGAGCCACTTTTTTGCACTATTTTCACTTCAGCATTTAGAAGTAAGTGAGTTTGGGGAGTTGCGTGACTCTTTTTATGAGAACATCAGAAAGGATAGCCAACACAAGGTACTTGCCAAGGTGGCCTGGGGCTGCTCAGCTGTAGTGGAACACCCTCCACAGCTCTTTCTATCATATAAAGAACATCAGTCTTCATTTTGGAATCAGGTGATTTGCTGTTTAGGCATGGAACTACAAGAAATAAATGCTTTATGGCAGCTCAAAGTCAGTGATATGTTATTGTCTTTTAAAGAAAACACTTGCAAAATCAGATATATTTATGGAAAGCTAGTAGTTCTGTAGTTCTGGTGCACATGACATAACCCATTTTACTTATTCCTGCCTTATTGCCAGGCTGGAAGCTGTTCTACAGTGGACTTGGCACCTTAAAGCCAGTTACGAGACAACCAAATAGGACTATGAACTTTTATGTTCCTCGTCTGCAGGCTATCCTAGGACTTACAATGAAATGAATACTTTGTCTCCAATCTGAATGATGCATTGAAATGTTTACTTTGTCACATATTCCAAAAGTCAGAGTATATGGCTGACCTAGAATGTAAAATTTCACACACGTGCAAGAATATTTTCACTCTACATTTGAATTTCCAGTAACTTTGGCAACATATAAATAAAAAAAATATGTTAGAAACATAATACAGGAAATATTTTATGTTCTGTCTGTGATTAACAAACAAGGAATTTATGACATTTTAGTTCATAAATCAGTGGTCTCAGCACAAATTTCCTGTTTTCTGCATTTTAAGAATTTCCATGTAAAAATAGCATAAAAACACAGAGCACAAGGGAGCCATGTCAAAAAGCAGTTGGTTGTCTGCTCTGTGTCTTGCATAAGAAAAGCATGCAAATGACCTTTTCTTAAGGGTGGCATGCAAAGAGCTATTGCATGAGTAGGTAGGCAATGAATGCTTGGATAGGGGTCAGAAGTTCAGTCTAAATCAGATGCTGAAATATTTTTAGACTGCAGATCATCAAAGATGTGCAAGTTTACAGCCATTCACCACCATGAAGTTTATCTTATGCCATTATTTTTAATACCTGAATAAAGTGGATTTATTATTGCTGGGCTAATAATATGCTATGTCTAAATATATATATGCAGTGTAAAGGAGGTAATTTTGAGTCTTAACATGCTTCTCTAAGGAAGCAAGGCTTTGACTACAAGCCTGCTGTGTACTTGTGTTGCCTGCTGTGTGCTTCTGTTGCTGTTGAAAGGAAGGGTTACATACTGCCTTCGAAAAAGAAGCCATGGCATTTGGAGATACTTTCAAACATCTGAATGAGGGTGTAACAATGAGAAAATTTTTTTCTGGAGAAAATTTTTCAGCTCTGTTGCAGGTTTCATTCTTTTCTCCTGCAGACACCAGTTGGGAGTGTTTGCAGTGTTGGGAGTGTTTTGTAAAACAGATCACAATGTATATGAAGGGACAAATGGGTCCAGAGTGAAATGAGTGACCTTTTTCAATATAGTGAAAGAGGGGGGTAGCCCTACTAGGATAGGGAACCATCATACTCTGCTGGAGGACAGAGATTCAGGTTGGCTCCTTTCTGACTTTTTGGTTGTTTGTTAGTATCCCTTGACCTAATCAATCCAAAAGCTTGTTCTCTGCGTAAAATTGTTGTTGAACATAGAATTTATGATTAAAACACCTGGCAAGTGGCCTTTGAGTATCTATAGACAGCTGGGATGTGTAAGGGCAGAGGAGAGGGTAGCTCTGTTTCAGTCTCAATGTCTGGGAATGCTAATGGTAGGGATAGGAATGAAGAAACATATGATGGTGTTTTAAAAGCGCTTGAATCAGAGTCAGGATGAAGATTTTCAAATTAGAAACAAAAAATAAAACTAAAAAGCTTCTGTAAACCCTGGAATAATTTTATTAGTTGAAATGGAAAGGCACAAATGTGCTGGGTAGGGTCACATAGTACCAGTTGCCATGAAGTGTCCTCCTGTTCAGGGAGCAGGGGCAGTGCAAGCAGGGCTCAGAAAGGCACAGATACTCTGTCCCTCTTGGCCTGCTTCAAGCTGCTCTCACAAGGGGGGCAAACCCTATCCTTGGACCATGTAAGCCATGACTCTGGCACAAATGCACCAGTTCAGCCTGCTTACTCAGGCACAAAAGAGGGTTAATGATAGCAGCATGTGTTGGGTCATTATGAAATGCATCATAAGATTTCCTTGTGTGTATTTGCCCCTGCCTGCTATGAAGAGATAAAGTGAGAGTGGGGCAGGATCAAATTCAAAACATGTTTTCCTAAATTTTGTATTACAAGTGTAAAAGGAAGTCCAGAGCATGATTGTTTCCAATTAGTCTCACCCAATTCCGTGCTATCTTTTCACCATCTGAATGCTCATCTTAGACCCAGTTATTTTAGAACTCTACTGGCAAAGTTTAGAAAGCCTATCACATGCGATAATAGAGATTAAAAATATAAAGTTTGTGACAGGTTTTGTTCATGTTTTCCTCATGCTGGCTTTTTCCAAAATATCAAAACTTGCTTTTCACCGTTTTAGGGAATTAAGACTATACCTTGAATGTTTCAGCTTTCTGTTCTTTTATTCCTCTCTTGGTTACAACAGCAATCTCAATTCCAAAACTATTTCATGTACATGTAACTGTAAGAATTTGATCCCTTCTACAGGTGGGGAAGTTTGGTTTTATTTGTTTTTCCTTTACCCAACATTATAGTTTCATTTTATTCCTTTTTCCTTAGCCCAACATTATAGTTTCTGTATCCTCTTCTACCTCCCTTTCGTGACTTTTTTCTTACTTTTTTTTTAAATTGTTATTGTTTTAATGTACTTTGCAGCCTACTGAGTGTTTTCTAAGTCAGCCTGAAGAAAAACCAGAGACCACCACCATAAAGGCGAAGAGGAGAAAGAAGGTATGAATGTCCTCGGGTGTGTTTGGGAACTGGGCAGTGGGTATATGTACTATAAGATTCATAATTGAGACAACCCCATGATGATGAGAAGTAATATGGTCATAATGTTACACCTTCTGTCAGAGAAGAATATAAATTCCTGATTTGTAGACCTCCCTCAAAATACTGATCCCCAACCTGAACTTTGGCATTGTGTCTAAACTCCACTCAAGGGTTGTATCTGCCTGCACCCTACTTGCAAGTGTTGGTGCCCCGGGGAAGTGTGACTGCAGCAAAGGTGACATTTCAGCAATGTGATTGGGCTTCAGCTGCTGTTATATCTCTTGAGCCAAGAACTGTCCTTGTTCACTCTTCTCCTAAGTATATAAATAAATACTCTGTGTTGTCCCTCTGGCCATGCTCCATCCTCACCCACGACAACAAACACACTCTGCAGCCTACATGGAGATTATATGGCACCAGGCAAGTTAATTGTCTTTCTGGGCAGACTGTAAATAGTTGGCTCCCTCACAAGGCTGGGAGGTGGCCTTTTTGTGTTATGTCAGGCCTCTTAATCATGTAGGGAATGGGAAGAAGGAAGAGTGGGATTTTGCTTTCCATGTGGCTCTGGCAGAAGTGACCACAGTGCTGCCTCCTCTGCTGCCAGAGCGAGGGCATCCCACGGCAGAGGTTGGTGAACTGACGAAACAAGAAGACCCCGTCCTCAGGAAAACATCAGGTGCTTGGGTACACCTTTGGTTTCAGTGGGTCCAGGCCCTGAAGCTGACATGTACAGCCTAGCAAAAATTCCCATTAGGAAACATTTATTTGGTTGATCTATGGTTTGCAAACAGAATGCTCTTTCCAAAAATAAGGAGAAGGGAGGGAAAACGCCTTTGCTTTTAAGCAGCTGGAATGAATTGAAAGACAAATAATAAAACTGTCTGCATGAGGAACATTTCCCCACAGCTTATCTTGAAGGAAGAGAGTTTGGTCAGGTGTCCTTGCTCTTGCTCTTACAAAAGTTCTCATTAGTATCAGGCTTCTCCCATTCAGAGGGCCATCATTTTCCTGGAGGAAGGAAGTGGCCCAATGAATGATGTAATGGTCCTGTGGAACAGCATCTTACGCTGAATTACCAAGTGGAGTGAGCTTGATGGTTCTGTCGTGCTGCCTGCCAATCCAGAGGTTCACAAATGTGGGTCACTTAGGAGGCAGGTTATGGACAGGGGCTGGAGAAAAGTATTTGTGGTTGATAGGAGAAACAACAAAGGGGCTGTCTGTGCTGCAGGTGGCCTCTGGTCATTCTTTGGGAAGATGGTTGGATGGCAATAAAATACAACAAGAGTAAATGAAGGTGAATCTTGGGAAGGAATGCTGCAGATTCAAGCACTGCAGAAACCTGCTGAACAGCCAGACGGCCTCTGGAAAGCCTTCCAGGGACTGCAGAAGGCTTTGTGCCAGGACAAGGGTAGACTGAGAGAGCATGAGCACTTCATTTCCACCTGTCCCACTGTCAAAGGTTCAGCTGGGGTCTTGCAAACACACAGGTGGCTTTTAGCTGAGGTGAAAGAGGCAGTGGCCAAAGTGGCAGATGGCTGGAAAAGGCAGCTGCTTACTTTGCCTTGGCTGCTTCAGCAGCCCACATATGGCCCTTCCCTGTTCAGCCTTCTGCCCCTTTTGCTGCCAGTACAAGAGTATTTGGGGTGTATTGGCCAAGAAGGAGAGACAGTGGTAGGGAATGGAAAAGAGGAGGCAGTGGGTGCTGAGATGGACTGAGGGAAAGAGAAGGTCTGTCCCCTATATTAAAATTCCATTGATCTTTGCTGCCTCGGACCTTAGCATGCCAAACTAAAGGTGCCAAAAATGCTTCCAGGTCCAGCTCATCTCTGTGAAATCTCACTTTGTGTCACAAATACATACCCTATTGCTCCATGCTAACCACACTGTTCCTCTCCTTTTCACTTCTAGGCTTTTGCTGCCACGTGTCCTCATGATGGCAAGTTCAGTTTAGCTTACACAGCTGAGAAACCTTAAGTTGGCTTTTCAAAAATTAATCACATCTCAGCAAGAACAGGAGAGGCTTCACATTCTTGTCATTCTCTCCAGACTGCCTCTATCCTTGAAACTTTGCTGTTTTCTTAAATGCTGATTGATCATTCAGATAATGGGAACCTTGGGCTGTTCTTCCCCCATGATCCATTTAACCATGGGAACAGATACAGCAACACTTTCACTTCATTGAGAATTCAAGACCTGCTATTTGCTAACATTCTTAAGGTGTGAAACACAGTCATTATGAACTCATATTCAGCTTTGGTTTAAAAAAATATACAATTTGGAATAACAAAGCAGCTGATGAATTCTTTCTGCTTGAATTCTGGTTTTCTTATTAGCTTTTAACTCATTTTCATCATCATCCCACTATGGTGTTCTGTGAATAAAGCTAATGATTCCTTCCAACGTAGATAGACAGTTACCCTGTTTTAATCAAAATAGAACCAAGACTTATATAATCACCTCATTCCCATTGTTATGCTTTAAGAATAGTAAATTAAATTATGAAAAAGATAATTTCAAACTGATTGTTAAGTCTAACAATAGTGCAACTCAAACCCCCAGCTTTTCAGTTACGTTTTTGTTACAGTGGCATTTCAGGTGAGTTGCACAAGACATTTTGTGTTAAGGATCATAGACCATTTCATCAGAGTATCTCAACTTGCATCTGAAGTCTGCATTCCCATTAAAGACAAAGGGAATCTTCTCCCATTATAAAGTGCTTTTCCACTTAAACTGTAATGAAACTAATATAACAGTATAAAGTTACAGATGAACATTAATTTATGATGTTGTTAGCTAGACAAAGAGCAGAAACTATAGCATATCATAGTTAACCCAGTTTACTTGGTTTTTTTAGAAGAAAATTTCTGATATTCTGCAAAAATCTACTCCAAAACCTGGTGTCCCTGCAGATCTGCAAAATCTGCTCAGTCAGCATTTTGCTGGAAACCGTTCAGTGATTGAAATGGAAGAATTAAAATTGTCAGGTAACTTATCCTAAATTTAATATACACCTAATGGCTTTTTTGTGATGCTATTATGTTCTTTTTCTGCAGAAAAAAGAGAAGATTTTTGGGACAGGTCTTGAGTTGTACTTCTTAATGGAAATATTTTCTTACCCTATATATTAGTTTGCTGTTTAAGTTGAGATGTTTGGAATAAATGTGAAGTTTCTTGGAGTTAAAGAAATGAAACATTGTTTAAATGTGTTCTTTTATTGTAAAGTATTAATTTCTGCAGCTCACTTTCTAATAGAAATTATATGATTCCTAATAGTAGCTTCCAAGATGCTAAGAGAGTGGAAATGCAATTTGTTTCTGGGGTTATCTGAGTCAATCCAGATGCATGACAGGAGGGCTGACAGGGTTGGACAAAGAAATAATGAGACATCATTCTGACATGGTTATGGGATGTTGAACACAGTGGTTTTCCAGCAAGTGGCAAGAATTGAGGTGGTCCACGTGTGAAGTGACCAAGTTTTAATCATGATGAAGACTCTCTTTGTTCCTTGTATTCTGCCTCCAGTTCAAAGCCAGTGATGGAAATGCAAAAAACAGGACAGAACAGGATTAGCTTATGTCAGTTGGAGGTTACATTGCAGATGATGGCAACACTGAACTTCTCTGCCTCTTACTCTGTAACTAGAGGCACTGTCCATTATTTTTTGGTAGTGCTCATGAAGAGCAAACTAACTTGCATTAATTTTTGGTGGTACTTGAACTGCTAGTGACCTATGCCAAATATAGAAGCCACCTACCCTAGCAGTGCCTTTTCTCTTTTCATGCACTAACCTGTCTTTCTAATAGATATGCTCTTCCTTAACACCCATGATTCTAGGTTGGCATTCCTTTATTTATAAGGGGCAGGTTCAGCTTTCTTGCTGAATCAAGAAAACCTGGAGTAGTTGCATACATTGCTTTGAAAAGCTTTTGTTAAGTATTTTTGGACCTATAAGGTTTTTAGAAAATAATAAATTGCTTTGGTTTCTTTCTTATTAAAAGAGCCCTTTGGGCTAGTGAAGTGACCCATTTCCATATGGCTTGGATCTTGGGTTGGATGGAGATATTTTTACTTAATTTTTGTGCTGGGACTTAAAGACTTAGAGTGCCAAGGAGTTTACAAACTTGTACAGTTGTCAAGGCATTCATGTCAAAGCACTGAGCAAATAACAAGCAACTGTTTTGGAGCTGTGTGTTCCTGTTAACTGACAAAGTGCAGAAAGTCAGGTTTGGAGTCAGCGTGGTCCCTTGCTGCAGTCTGGAGCTGTGTGTTTCTTCCCCCCTTTCTGAAGCTTTCATTTAAAATTGTTGTAAATACTCCAGTGTTGCTGGACTGTTGGTGAGAAGTCAGTGGCTGAAGCTTTGTCCTTCAGAAACCACCTCCTTGAATTGTTCAGTCACTAATGAGACAATGTATTCAGAAGAGCAGCCCCTGCCCTTCCCCACCAGCATCAAGTGCATCTTTTAAACATGATTTTTAAAGTTAATCAGCTGTTGGTCCTTCAGTTGTACACATTCGTTTCCTTTGGAGCTCAAGTCCCAGTAAATACCAGTCTCTGGATTTAATAGGGATTGGTGCAAATTAAGAGTTTTTAGCAAGACCACACCTATTAAATAAAAGCTGTAATAACAGAGTGGCCATGCTCAGGAAAGTGCACAGACAGGACTTCAGCCAGGCATGAGCTGCAAACCAAGTTTGTCACTCTGTTCCAATGAAATCAGCATTCATGGATTGAAGCTGTCAGCATTAGCACAATGCACCATCATTGTGAACGTGAACAACCTCTTTAAAGAAATCTTCCTAACTTAGTTAAAGTGTATCAGCAGCATCCACAGACAGACACCCTGAGGTGCTGTGCTTCATGCAAAAACATGACAAATATGTAGATCCTTGAAGATAGAATTGTTAATGCTCTGCAAGAGCATGTTGTTCCATCAGGCAAAGAACCCTTTACATCAATGGCAAGCTTTCAGACCACCTTATTTTAATCACCTTTTTAAGAACTTAGACTTTCTATATGGACAGAAAGGACCTTCCCAAGAACCTGTTAGGATCTTGTCTTTCTTCATTGCCTTTATATAAAGCTTGAAGTTATAAATGGCATGTCTGCCACACAGTGCTTTTAAAAGACTTACTAATTAACATAGTGTCCATGGAAAAGGACAAAAGCAGCAAATAAAGGAAGACAAAGACTTTAAATTCAGTGTAGGTGTTGCCATTAGGGTTGATATAGTTAGCTAGATTACCACAATATGAAAGGTCAGAAAGTGGAACAAATTTACTGACAGGTAGATCATTGGTAAGTTCGTGCATTTGCATGGTATGAATTGTTTGGGGGATGTACAAAGGTAATTTCATCACAGGCATGTTGGAGGAACTGACCAGCACTGTAAGGCTTTTGGCTAAGACTGTTGATTCATTGTGGCAAAGACATGAAAACACATTTTAAAGTATGTGATCACACCGGTGCAGCCCTGTGTTCATGGTTTCATGGTGAGAGAAAAGAGAGGAATTGCAATTGAGTTGAGATGTTACCTTCATATGTTTAGCCAATATAAAGTTTCTTCTATGTGACGTGTACGTTAATTTTTGTTTCCAAACTGGTAATGTGTTGGTGATGGATTTTACAGAGTTGGGTTTTCATCAGTATAACTAGTGGTTATGCTGCAAACATGTATTCTCCATTTGCTGTTCAATTACATCAACAAAAATATTTTTTCCTTTATGTTTTCAGATTCCTGTTTTTTGCCAGCCAATGATCTCAGTCACAGTTTTTCTTCATACCTGAAGGAAAGTGAGTTAAAATGTTGGTCTGGGTGAGATCAAAGTTGTATGAAAAATGTTACTATGGCAATATTATGATATTATGGCATTTTTTTTCTGTAGCTCCAAATACTGTTTATTATGAAATATTAATCACTTTAAGGGGTTGTTAGTATGTTTTTTAAGACAGGTCTTGTTTTTCTGGCTCTTTTTTACTCTTCCTTTTTTTTAAATTTTTTTTTTTTGTACCAAATGTTCCAGGGTTTCTTTTAATTGCTCGGGATTTTTTGTCAGTAACTTATTGTGACTTCTTGAGTAGGTGTATGTATTGCCTTACAGTAAAAATCCTGCAGCTGTCTGCTGACATGAACCAAGAGAATTTTTATTCTCTTTTATGTTTATGTAGAACTTCTGGTCTGGTAAATGTTTCTTTTCAGTTGCTTTTCTCTGATACAAATTGCCATATGTGGTAAATGAAGACACTGGGCTTGTCACCTTACAAACCATTTAATGCTTGTCTAATTTGTTCAGTTGTGTGATATTTCTGTATTTTATTTATTTTGGGCATTTCATTTTCCACTTTGTCAGTCGTGACTAAATGTAAAAGGGTTGCCAAAGATGTAAAAGGGTTCCTCGTAGGAATCAGCATGTGTGTTCTTGCTGCTGGCTATGGTTCATCATGCACTCTAGTAATTTAAAATTGTGGCATGTAGCACTTTTTCTGTGTGTACAAGGGCTTTTTCATTGCAGTCTGTCCGAAGTGGGCAAAACTCCGTAGAAACCACAAGGAGAAGAAGTCAGTGGTGATGCTGGTTATCTGCAGTTCTGCCCTTCGCTCCCTGGAACTCATCAAGTATGTCGATAGCAAATGTTATGTTGAGGTTGGCAGTCAGTCAGAGGTTTTGTCTTGGAACCACAGACATAAAGGCAAAACTGGGACACGGTCCTCTGCTAGCCAATAAATTCACTGACTCAAACTGATGCAATATCCCATCTTTCTTTAGACTCTGGGAGTGTGGTATTGGATTTTAGACTAAGTACTTTGTTGCCTGGAAATGTTACTTTTGGTAAAAACCAAAAATAAAGTGTAACCAGTTTAAGGGAAACATGCAACATGTTATACTTGGGAACAGAGTAAAGGCAAAAAAGCATCATGATCCACCACTGGCAATTATGACTTTGCACTAAAGGCAATGAGGGGATGACATTCCAGGGCCTCAAGTGCCAATGTGTGTGTCTGGCCTGAGAGCCTCCAGGTCTGTGTCAGTGTTCTCAGCAGGCTCAGGCTGGGAAATTCTGTGCAGAGGTGACAATTTTCAGTGTTCTTTGTCTCCTTTCTTTTCCCCTTCTCTATCCTCCCCCTTCTCATTACAGAAGTCTTGATGACTTCAACAAATTAATGTGTACCTCACAAATTTCATGGTTGTCTACTGTGTCTTGACCACATTTCCTGTGATTACCTGTCAGTACAAAATGAGATGGAGAGTTGGGAATTTTGGCTCCATGACACAGATAGAAGCACAGATAAGGCAGATATGCCTGCAGTGCTTAGCACCTGCATGCAGAAACTACCATCTGAGATGTATGTGGTTTATACATGTGTTTGTATATGAATGTTTAGCACTGCAAATTGAAAATTAGGTGCACTGCAAAAAATATGCTGTGTAAGCTGCCTTAGATGACATTCAGTCAATACTGAATATGTTGTCTCCTGCTTGATTGATACATAACATGGCATTGTTCCTGTGTGCCAAAGCAGAATGTCAGAAAAACAAGTCAGGGTTTCCAGTAGATGACTTTTGGTTAACTGGAATTTGGGCAATCTCTGCAGTAAAGTCTGTGGCAGCCTGAATTTTTTCAGCACTCATGCTGCAGGTACACTGGAAAATGTAAAATGGTCCATACACACATCCTTCCTTTTGTGCACACACACACGTATTCATTCATGCCTGTGTCTCAGTAACTGAGATACTTTTAATTAGGATTTGGTGATTAATCAGCTTTGAACTAAGCTATGAAAGCACAGGCCATACTTATTAAATACTATCTGAAAAGCTGTCTAAACAATATTGCCCCCTACTGATATCTTCTATTGTGTCTCTCCAATTGTTGATCACTGTTGATAAGTAGCAAACAAGCATGTACATAGTGTTCAGAGTACAAGCAGGGTTCACTGGGGGACTGTGTGTCTCAAACATATTGAGAAATGGCACTTAGTTTTGCTTTCCTTGTGTGTGGTCTTAATCCCAGCCCTGATTCTTGCATTTCATTGTTCATTTTTTTATTGCTAGGTCAATGACAGCATTTAAAGGAGACTGCAGAGTGCTCAAGTTGTTTGCAAAGCACATAAAGGTAGGAATTTAATAGAGCAAGTAAACAACTAAACAGCGTCATACCATTCTCTTTTTAAAAAAATTGGCAGTAGTGCCTTTCATAGTGTTCATATAAAATTCCTTCCTTTAGATAATGCTTTCTTTGGTAGCCCATTGCTGCAGAGGGAGGAATCCAGCCAAACACCATCTCAAATAATTCTGGTGCAATCCAGTGCAAAATGTAGATGTTTATGAATATACTGTGTTTTAAAGATGTTCCACATTCCCATGAAGTCTTTACTCAAATGCCTTTTGTCTGTTGAAACACAAGGCTGTCACACCTATGTCTGTGGAAACAAACTACGAGCACCCATGTTTGGATTCTGGCAATGGAATGCCTGATATCTGTATCTGTTAGAAAGCACAAATAATGTGGATGTTGGAAGTAATGAGAGAACACTTTGCCTTTGATGGGAATGCTGTCAAACACACAAATGTCACTTGCTTTATTTCACCTTTTTCCAGTAACTTTATCTTGAAGGACTTCAGAGTTAGATCAAGTTTGTCAGTTTTCCAAAGAATTTGTTTAAATGCTGAAAGAATCTTACTGTTCTCACCTCCAAAAATAGTTGGTGCAATAGCAGATTTTCAAGTTGAAAATGATTTAACTTGTAGGGAAGTGTGATGCCCAGCTGGCTTGTTATATTACTTAAACTTTCTTTCAGATATAACATTTTGACAGTTTGAAAGACTAATAGGATTTGTTACTTGATGGTATTCTAGAAAGAGATATTATGAGATCTTGAATTTATTTCCAAGTCTTTGAGAAGAAATTTTAAAACAATAGTGGATTTACTGTGGTTTTTCTTTCTCTTCAAATTAGATAAAGGAACAGATGAATATGTTGGAGAAAGGTGTGTTCCACATTGGGGTTGGAACTCCTGGGAGAATAAAAGCGCTAGTGGAGCAAGGTAGGAGAACAAGGAGGGTTTTCTCCCTAAGTATCTTATATTTGGTTTCATGAGAAGTGAGACTTCAGTTGTTTAGAAGTGCTTAGGTTGACATGAATCTGTAGACTTGGTTACTAAACCGTACAGTTCTGTTTCTCCACTGTTACTGTGTCAGTCAAAATAAGGACAAGATTCTCTTAGTTGGTTTTAAGCTGGCATAAGTCAGTATTAGCAGAGAAAGGCAGAGTAATCCTTCCTCACCCCTGCCAGTCAGTGCTCACTTATTCCCCCTTCCTCCTTCTTGTGTGAGCCCAACAGACTGTTTGGCAGCTCACAGTGAACTGATCCCAATTAAAACAAAACCAGTGTGCACACAAAATCAGGTAATGAGCAGGCAGAGGTGGGGGACTTCCTCTTTTGGCAGGAATACTGATTTATGCTGACTTGAAAGTGATTGCAAAACCATAGTGTAAGATTTAAAGCTCCAGGAAACCAAACGCTGCAAGTGAATCAAAAGGAAATAATGGCAGAAGTCACTGTATCATATGTCTCTCTGATCTCAGTGTAAACTTTTGTGAGGGGTGGATGAAAGATTTCCTTGCTGATTTGATCTTATTTCTGATTTAGCTGTAATAAAATTATTTTTTCTAAATGTTTCTTTTTCCAAATTTTGAGTACTTTTACCTAGTCAGTAGACAACATGTACACAAAGAAAAACAAACAACAAAATGACAAGATGACAAGGCGATTCTTTCCATTCCTTTTTCTAAACTTGCTTGCTCTGACTGTGGTCTCTTGGTCAGGGACTGACTGTGGGTTGGGACTCTACTGTTCCTTCCAAATGAGTCCTTCCAAATGTGTACAGGAGTAACATAATTTGGTTGCTTCCTGTGTGATCCAGCAAGATTGAATTGTTAGTGCTCAGCTCGTCACACATTGCCATGAGAACAGTGAGACCCTGGAACAGGTGGCCCAGAGAAGCTGTGGGTGCCCCATCCCTGTCTGTCTTCAAGGCTGGGTTGATGGGGCTTTGATCACCCTGCTCTAGTGGAAGGTGTCTCTACCCATGGCAATGGGGTTGGAACTAGATCATCTTCAAGGTTCCTTCCAACCCAAAGCATTCTGATTCTGTGTTAGGTGGAGGCAGCTTATGGCATGGACACAAGATGTGTCATCATATCCTAAGGTCTAGTTCTTTTTTTGACAATTAGGGTTGCAGTGCCAGGTCACTCAGAGAATGGGGAGGAATTAAAACTGTTGGGAAATAGTGGTGGGCATTGTGTAGAAGACCAGGGAAACAAATAAGAGAACAACTGAAAGGCAAGTTCAGAAAGGACCTTTTTTTCCTCACCACCATTTATTTGAAGGATAAAGGAATTCTTCAGCAGCACTACTGACCTGACTCACATTCATACAGCACCCAGTTCTGTAAGTGGCTGCACACTGTCAGTTCCCATTAATGTGAATTTTCAGGCTAGGGTCCTTGTAACTTACTGGTTGCAACATCAGCTGTGGAAATTCAACTCCTGTGGTTTCATCAAGAGGAAGCTTGAGGAATTATTTTCTGGCAGGATGTTAAGCTCTTGACAAGCCTAGCAACAGTAGTTGTTCTGCTTTTGTGTTTATCTTCCAAAAAGCATGGGATTATGTGGCTAAGGGAGTTTGCAGTGTCAGTGCATTAGTTTTTCAACCAGCAAATATAGTAAGTAAGTGTTCAAAGATTAGTTTCCTTGGAAACAGACAGCAAAATATGTAAAAGCCAAAAATCATTTTGATAAGCACATGTCATGTCAGCTTGGTAGTAAAATTTATGTTACCTTTTTAGATGGCCTGTGCTTGAGCTCCACGAAATATATGATTCTGGATTGGAACTGGAGAGATCAGAAACTAAGGAGAATGATGGACATCCCTGAGGTATTGTATAAGCATCTATATATATATATTATATTCTGTGTATTCATTACTTTTGATTCTAGTTCTCAGATCTTGGTCAGTAAAGTTTTCTTTCTGTAAAGCTGTCTTCAGTGATACAAACACACAAAGAAGTCAGCATTAACTGTTAAGTCTGTGCTCTCAGGTCTCAAAATTACCTCCTGAGAAAGATTTTTTTTTCCTTTATTGTTGCACGTCAGAGCTGTGACTTCTATAGTTATGGTGTGAATTTCCCTCTTTATGTTAGATAGTTGTTCTACCAGTACCCTGGAAATTCTCTTAGTAAGAAGACTTTGTACAAAGTCCTAGACCTCAACAAATTGGACAGCTGGGCAATCACCAACCATATGAAACTTAACAAGGGAAAGTGCTGGATTCTGCACCTGGGGGATGGGACAACCCTGGATGTTTGTACAGACTGGGGAATGAGATGCTGGAGAGCAGTGCCATGGAAAGGGACCTCGGGGTTGATGGCAAGTTGAATCTGAGCTAGCAGTGCCCTGGCAGCCAGGAGGGCAAACCTGTCCTGGGGAGCATCAGGCACAGCATCACCAGCCCCCGAGGGAGGGGATTGTCCTGCTCTGCTCTGCACTGGGGTGGCCTCACCTCAAGTTCTTTGGGTAGTTTTGGGCACCACAGTATAAGAAAGATACTAAGCTCTTGGGGAGCATCCAAAGGAGGGCAATGGAGATGATGAAGGGCCTTGAGGGGAAGCCAAGGAAGCCTTGAGGAGCAGCTGAGGTCACTTGGTCTGTTCAGCCTGGAGGAGAATGAGGGGAGGCCTCACTGCAGTTACAGCTTCCTCATGAGGGGAAGAGGAGGGGCAGGCACTGATCTCTCCTCTGTGGTGACCAGTGACAGGACCCAAGGGAATGGCCAGAAGTTGTGTCTGGGGAGCTTTAGGCTGTATAATAAGAAGTTCTTCAACCAGAAGGTGGCTGGGCACTGGAGAAGCAGCAAGCCCGACAGAGTTCAAGAAGTGTTTGGACAATGCTCTCAGGCACATGATGATTCTTGGAGTGGTCCTGTGCAGGGCCAGGAGTTAGACTTGATGATCCTTGTGGGTCCTTTCCAGCTCAGAATATTCTGTGATTCTGTGAAAAGTTTCCTCAAAAACTAAATAAAACTTTGGACAAGCATTTATTTTTCTCCATCTGAGAATAAGATAACTTCTTGTGAGTAAATCTACTGATAATTCTCCTGGGTTTTTTTTCTTTTTTTTCCTTTTTTTTTTTGGCACAAGATAGTGTGCATGCTGTTTAGAGCCATCCATCATTTGTAGACTCCTTTTAGGATGATTCCCAATTCTGTTCAATTCTGTAATCCAGCTTTTATATTTATTGCTATGACAAGCTCTGATTACTGTAGGCTGTGGGGCATCACCTGGCCAGAGGAAGAGGCAGATTCCTCCATTAATGGTTGTTACAAAGCTCCAGTTTCCTGCACAGTGTTTTCAGATTTTTGCACATTAGAGCAGGTCTATGTGCAGAATCTCCAGGGAAGAGGACTTTTTTTGCCTATGGACATTAAGCTGAAGTAAAACAAATTAACAGCCATTAATCCATCTATGTACTTGTCTGTGTATTTGAATGTGCTGCATTTTACAGTCACACATATACAAAGATAGATGTTTCTATTAAACTCAAATAAAGCACTCCACAAAAAGTACATTGCAGAAATAAAGTAGTAAAACCCCTGGCTTTGCTTTTTGGAGGCAAGGAGGCTCCCTCTTGTGGTAAACACATAAGGGGTTTTTGTGTGGTGTTGACACATATCTCTTTAAATTTTTGGAAGAACAGAAAACACAAATTCACAGACACAGCAGTACAAAAGGTGCTGATTGCAGTGGGATGGATTTTTTTAAGTCAACTGAAGTAAATATACATGCAGTAGAACATAAGAGATCCACCTCAAAAAAATTAAAATTGTTATTTCATTCTGGGCTATTACAAACCTGAACTATCCCCTTCAGCTCACTCTAGGTAGCATCACTCATTTCTGTGTGTCTGTCTAGGAATACAGGCCAGAAATTGTGACTCCAAGTGTGTTTTATTAAGGCAAAATCTTAAGGCTATCTTAGCTTAAAAAGTAAACCCAAGTAAATAAAAATGTTACACCCTCATATATAGTGTTAGCATAAGTAACAGATATTTATGTGTGATTACAGAATAGTGAATATGTAGTTACAGAAAACTCTTCAAACCTGCACTTGACTCAGGTAACACAACAATACAGAAAGGTTTTTGACATCTTGAGCTACCTAAGTGGCATATCTTGCAGCTGTTTGTCCCACTGCAGACATCAGGCAGAATCCCAGACTACTCTGAGTTGGAAGGGACCCACAAGGATCATCGAGTCCAACTCTTGAGTCAATGGACCACATAGGGGATTGAACCCATGAC
>JAOXXN010000001.1:99312088-99325323 GCA_026770055.1 Myrmophylax atrothorax | reverse complement strand
GACTACAGTCTTAGTCAGCTTTTCTAATTGTATAAAAATTGTCAAATATATGCTATGGCTATATTTTCTCAGAGAGGAAAGACAGTACCAAATGCATCATTTGGAGAATTGGCAGTTTGATGTACTATTTTCTTTCATCCTGTGTTAGTTGTGGAGGAAAAAGTGTACACTTGAAATTAGAAACTAAGCATACTGGCCAAACAGCTGGAAGCACCTGTCCATTCTACCTGCTGCTTTTGTGTTCACCTAGAGAATTATGTACACAGTGCTATATTCTGATAAATACATGAATTTAAAAACACAAGAATCTTTCCACAGGACAGTTCTGTATCCCATCACATCCATATAATGGATAGTGTCCTGATCCACTGCTCTCTGAGTTGCCTCAGGATCTCATTAGTTAATGCTGTTGTATTTTTTTGTTTTCTCTTTTTATGTCTCCTGCTTCCTTCATCCCAAACAATGCAGAGAAGGAGATAAAAAGAAACCTCTCAAAGAAACTGCAGGAGGGGTGAATGAATTCATCAGACTTTGTCTTGAAACACTGGAGTTACAGTAAAGCATAAATATAAAAATTGATTGTATACTTTTTGATCTCACTGAAGGACAAGCTTCCTGCTTTGAAAGCGCTGTGTACAGAAGTTGATCTGAGCTCTCTCAGTTCCTCAAATTACTTGTTTGTAAGGTTCAAGTGGACTTTTTTTTCCAAGAAAAAACAATATTGTATTGTCTGCAGACAATACACAGACTGAGCCTTCAGTAAATTTGATGCTATGGAAAGTCGAAGTTTCAGGCTTCATGAATTGGAAAAGGTTTGTGAAAGAAAGACAGCAGTTTTCACCTTCATGTAGCACATCTAGTGTGAAATAGAGATTGCTCAGGCTTTCTTACATCATTTATTCCTGTGCAGACTGGAGGCACAGAAGGGTATAATCCTGAGAGAAAACTTTAAATAAGTTGTTTGTAAGTGGTAAGAGGGAGCTGTAAGGAAACTGGACTAACCATGATGATAAAGAATCTTATGTTCCCTTTGAAATATATAGTCAATATTTACTCTGTGATGCATTTATCTTTTATCTATAGATAAGCAAAACCCTACAGCCATATCTGTGTTGTAAGCCAAAGGACTCTGCATGCAGCTCTTACAGACCTGACCTTCACACTCACTTTCATTCAGGTGTCTCAGACACAGGCAGTGCTGTGCCTCTGGTACTGCCCTTGATCTACTTGATACTGGTTGTCCCAGTGTAGAGCCCCACGGGGATTTTGCAGCCCTGGATGGACCTTTGGCTGTGCCATGCTTTGTCAATTCCTTACCAATGACAACTTTTCTGTAGCCATGTTATGTGGGACTTGAGGAGCTGTAGTTGTGCTTCAAGGTTGTAGAGCAAATGCTGGGTATTTTACAAAATGGAAATGTTCTGGAGAACCTTCTATAGGAACTCTTTGATTTCTAGTCCTGTAGTAAGATACCCAAGTAAATAAATAATAGTGTCATTATCAGTAACTTTTTATGCTTTCTTTGACTTTGTTTTCTTCAGATAAAGAAAGAAACAATTGACCTACTGGAGATGAGTATTATAAAGCTGTGCAGAGAGGGGTCTGTGAAGCTGGGACTTTTTTAATGAGTTTACCAACAAGGAATTAATTTGTAGCTGTTTTACTGTTATCCTGTCTGCAATTGGCAAGTGATGAACGGGTGAAGAAATCAAGAATTTTGACTTTACAGAGGTCTGTCAATACAGCAAGAATGCACATTGCAACTTTTTTTGAGATTCCTTTTAATAAAACGGAAGTTTTGCTTGTAGTTCTATTGTGATTTTTATTGCAGGAACAATGTCATACTGAAATTAAATTTACATTATTGCTTTCACCTGCTAGATTTACTACTGTATGTCACTATTAAGACTTGGAAGATCAGCAAACCTGAGTGTGAAAGTCCTTGTACAACTCCATTTTCTGTTCTCTTCTTCTGCTGCCCCAAAGGAGACATGTATTTCTCTCATTAAAATGGTAATCTAGTTCTTGCCCTGGAGGGTCCTTGAAAATTTTTTATGAATTTTAAAAAGATATTTTTCATTTATCTGTTCTAGAGCTGGTCAAATGCCATTTTTTGCTTTTGCATGATAAATTATCTGTGTATTATATCGAGCTGTTATTTTGGTTAAGCTGTTGAAATGCGCAAAAAATATTCTTCTCAATGTCCATTGACATTAAAAGGAGTTTATCTTTGGGTGATTCTTCTGTCATTGTGCATGGTAGGGAATGGATGGATTCTTTTTCAGAGAAGAAGATGAACAGAGGTGAGGACATAATCAGGATCTTGCAAAGCCATTGATCCAAATCAGATATTTTGAAAACTAGTTGTTCTTCTGTAATAAAGGATACATAACCTTTTTACAACCTTTAATTGCATCTCAGTCAATAACAATGCATGTAATAGGTTAAGAAAATTGATTTGGTCTTCCAAAGCAATGTTTTCTGTCCAGTACTGTCTCAGCACCTACAATCCTCCCCAGTGGAATCCAATGCATTTGGAGTAGAACTCCCTTCATTGTATGCCTTGCCTGTTAGCTGGGCAGCTGTGGAGGGGAAGGGAGAAGAAACAATGCATCTGAAATTACACAGAAACTCCAGTATAACTGACAGTATCCCTGCAAATGAATAAGACATAACAAATCCTACTGAGTTGTGAGGCAGGAAAAATATATTTAAGCTTTTCCGGGAGGCATGAACTGCACACCCTAATCAAAGTACACAATCATCTGATTGGTACAAGGTGATCACTGGGGATCCAGGCACAAATACAGAAAACGAGGAAGAGAGAGATGTAGTTAATAAGTAATTCCCGGCCATAATGCAGGTTTGAACAAACAACAGTCTCCCAACAATAAAGACAGTATCTCAGCTTAAACACCCTCCAGCACAAGTATATTATTCCCTCCTCTCACCAAGAAGAAAATGAAAAACAAGACCAATTTTCTTCCCCAAGAAGGAGAAGCACGTCCTTCCAGATGTCCAGATAACAGCGCCTTCAAACAGCAGAGGTTACCAGCTTGGAAACCCCAGCTTAACATTGTGACTGTGCTCTCCAGCTTTTTTCTCATAGGCACATTCTGCCTGACTGTGGGAGTCTGCCTTATACTGTCTGCAAACAGCGTCAGAGAGATCCAGGTTTGTTTGGGGGTGGTGGTCTTACACATTCTATAAAGTAGAAACAGGGCTAGGTTTGGAGGGAAAAGACTTTGAATTTTTGCTTCTGAATAAAAGTGATAGCAGTGGCTTCATGCCCTGAATGTTCTGTCCAACAGCTAATATTCCTGTGAAAAGCTTCAGAGGTAGCCAGTCAACAATAAAAGCCAAGCACTGGGCGGTTATCTGGATGGTAATGTCTGAAATACGGGTGGTAATTACTGCTAGTGGCTGGGAATAGCAGAAATGTTGTCATTATTTCCTGGGGGTTTGAAGGGAATTAAACAAACCCTTGGATAGTGTTTGGTACTAAAAGAATATACCTGTTTGCTGGGGCCAAATCTTAAAATATAGGGAGCTCTAGTGTTTAAATCCCTCCTGTAGGCAAGGTTGTTTAGACCTGTGGTGTTGTTAATAGACTTCTGGTTGGAGCCAACACTCAGCACTACATCCAGGCTGTTCAACAGGGGTGGGCTGTGATGTGTGTGGGGATTTGTCAAGCATTGCTTGGTCAGCCAGAAGTGCAGAGGAGCAGAAGTGTTCTTCACTCAGCACTCCTTTGCTGAGGAGCAGATGTGAAAGTTCTGCAACAATCATCAAAAGGCTCTAAAACAGCCTTAAACTAGGGATAAATTTTGTGAATGTTCATTGAGGCCAAGTCCTCATTCTCTACCTCTTCATTTTTAACAATGCTTTTGGCAGTGCAGAGTCACTTAAAACTGCTCTGAGAAGTCTTGGAGCCGAAACACTAACCTTTTCCAATGCACATGTCCTTTATTACATCTCTGCTTGTACACTTCTGACAGATAGACTATTCAGATAAATGCTCAGATTGTTCAAAACTCCGTGAAAATTCCTCTAACTGGAATAAGGAATGCCACTGTTCTGTTAATTTCACGATAAAGGAAGATATATTGGTAAGTAGATAAAATACTCTAATTCTGTTCTGTAGAGCTCTTCACTAAATTTTCTCTGTGCTTTTTCAAAGCACAAAATACGCAAAACTTTAACGGTGTTGCCACTATTGTTCATTTTAATGCTTGTTAAAAATAATCAAGACCAGACTACCTCTGTCCTTGTTTGGGAGACATCCAAGGAGAAGATGAGGGTGGAGGAAATGGAATTTGATTGTGGATGTGACTTCTCCCTGTATCTCTCTGAGTCAGTAGCAAACCTTTGCTCTTGGCCTGGGGTTAGTTGTTACTGCACTGCTAAGCTCTGAGGAAGGAAATCTGAAGCTCTGACCACTTTACATAAGTAAACCCCTGTAGTCCTTTTTACAAGGGTTATGATGTTAATCCCCAGGGTCCTTGAAATAATTCAAGTCTAGCAATGTGATTCTGCAGTTTTATTTGGAAAAAGTATCCTTCATTTCCTGTCGAAACTACCAGGTCATGTTGTTGAGACTGTTAAAATGCTTCCTGTTCTGCCAAAGAGATCTTATACTTAGTAGTGCATAAATGATCCCTTAAAAGTACGGTGCAATTTAATTATAAAGTCACTTTAGGATTCTTCAGTATTGAAGAAGCTGTTAAAATACTTTGTAATTCTTCAGATTACAGTGATGTTTGACATGGGAAGTTAATTTAACTGAAGAGTGGGGAGTTTTATAGTTGAATAATTATCTTTCATGCTTGATTTGGCTGTCAAGCATTCTCCTTTTAATTTTAAGGGGTTTTGTGCACCTTCTTTGGTGGAAAATGAGCGTCTGTCTCTGTGAAATTACTCATTGCACGTTCATGGCCAGCCGTGCCATCCTGAGGAAAATAATTATCAGGCAATTTTATTTTATGCTTCATTTGGTAATTTAAAGTATGTTTAATTTTGTGCCAAAATACTTAAACTTTCAGTTAGGGTAAAGATTCTAGCCCCTGTCTGCTGAGTTGCTTAGAGTATAGTTACCAGCACTTAAATACAGAGTGCTGTCTTCCATTCTCTTTTTTAGCAACTAGTAAGATTTCTTGTTGCCTGAATGAACTCACCTTATTGAAGGGATTTACCTTTGAATTCCAGGGTGATGTTTTTATGTACTATGGTCTGCAAAACTTCTATCAAAACCACCGTCGATATATGATATCCAGAAGTGACGCACAATTGTTGGGTCGAAAAGTAAATGTAAGTTTTCTTATTCTGTTATGAGATCACCAGCAGGTGCATCTTATACTGTATGGAGAGCTAACTAGGCATAGCTGTAAGTGTGTTTAGATGGCTCTAGGGATTGATAAAGTACAGACTTTCAGTGCTTGGTCTCTGCTTTTATGATTGCTAGGGCCATAATGTCTAATAAGTTAATAAGAGAGGAAGATTGAGGGAATAAATAAAAGCCATCAGTTCAGTGCTGCCGTTCTCAAACCTGCACCTTGTAGGAGTGCTGATCAAAAATACATTGTCTTTTTCAAATAAAGTTTTTCCTTCTTGTGTTTTCAGTCTTGTTAGCCAGAAATGTTTTAAGCTGTGCTTTCAGTTCAGAGGGTTAGGGAACTAAGTTATTCTAAGGCTTTCAGTGTGCCATCTGGCTTTGGAGAAAAAGGTTAATGTTGAAATAAGTGAGCATGTAGCATTCTAATGCAATTTAGAGCTCTAAAGAGGGAGCTAGACAGCATCATCTGCAGCAAACTTGCATAAGAAAATTGGAGAATGCAGTCATGGCATTCAGATTTTACTTACAGATCTAAAACATATTTTCTTTGGCTTAAAAGTAGCATTTCTTAATATATACACAATCCACATGCTGTCCTTTCAGTATGTATGATGGTTGTGCCATAATAATCTGTTGTTTCTATAAAATGCTTCTTGTAATGTTCAAGACATGTTCCACATACGTCTGCTTCTCCAAGTGCCCAGTCAGCTTGTTTGTTTGCATCCAGATGCAACTGCTTTTGGCTTTTGTGCCAATCAGATATACAGCTCATTGGAGTTACTTGAAATGGTGTTTAAACCTGAAGCTTTATAGTCTTCCATGAACTGGGATAGGAGAGATGTGATAAATTTGAGGTGGACTTTTGTTTTTCAGTTCTTACATCAAGATTTCTCCATGTTGAACTGCAGTAATGTGGGTAACTGTGTCTGCTGTTCTCCAGCACTAAAGCAGTCCAGGCCAAAATTAAAAAGAATGAAAAATAAGATGTTCTAGTGTAAGCCAAGTCTTCACTGGAACATTTTCAGTTACAATAGCAGATTCCCAAATCCATTTTTGCAGCCTGGAGCTGGCAAGTCCGCAGCAGAATTTGGTAAAGAAATTAAGTTTACGTACCATGATATGGAAGGTGTTCCTCAGCTACAGACCCATTCATTTTGATGTTTCTGTAATGTGATCAAAAGGTACTGGAGGCTTAATTGATCAGTGACTTTTCAGAAGAATGAATGGGAGGACACCAGCAAAATAAAAGACAACCCCAGGTCTGTGCCTGATTGTTCTGTGACCTTGAATGCAGATTCAGAGGAGCTACTGTGCGCCCTTCACCACCTACAGAAATGGGACCCCCATGGCGCCGTGCGGGGCTATTGCCAACAGCATGTTCAATGGTATGTAGGCACCTTCCATCCACACCCACCTCACTGACTTCCACTTGCAACTATTCCATTACCCCAGCCCGATGAGCCCTGATATTTCAAGGTCTGCCTTTCTCCCACAGAAGGTTTTGTTTGGTGGTGCTGCTGTGGTGAATATGGGGCTGTGCTGTTTTAGTAACTTGCCCCTTGTTTTGAAACTGATGGAGACTTTTTAAGGCTGTTTCCAATGTGAATATACAGCAGGACTGAGGAATTGAGTTGCTGTTGAAATAAGGAACAATTTAATGTACTTCCTTGCTTAAAAGTACATTCTAGTACAGGGATGGGGGAGTGCAGATTGTGCCTTCCCACAGTGGTGGTGTTAGAAGGAGGTGACATACTCTCTACATTGTGGCTTCATTTTTGGTCTTTGAATGCTGGAAGTATATGTAGTTTTAATTTTATCCTGGGTTTGTCTTCTTTGCGGTAACCTAATGGGCATAATCTGCCTGTGAGTTTAGGAGATTTCAGAATGTATTTATTGGGAAATGAAAGGAGGCAAAGATCCTGTACAGACTTTTCCCCCCTACTCTTTATCTTTTCCGTCCACCAATCTCTGTCCCCCTGTTCCCCCACCTTTTTTGTAACCTGTTCCACACAGCAGGTTTTGACAAGGCAGCAGCTGTTTTCAAGCAGCTGAGCCACCGACAGCAGACTTGTGAAGGCCAGCTGCATTCAGTAACTTTTAGATCCATTTGATTTTCATCTGCCTGTGCAGCCACCTGCTCCCCTGGAAGTCTGATTTACTGCACTGGGCTCAGACCTAGGGCTGCAGAGCTACCTGTGTGCAGCCCACACTGTTCTGGAGCCCTGGCCACAGGACAAGATGCTACAATTTCAAAGTGCTGAGGGTGAACCTCCTAGTGGCTGCCTTTGCATCTGTCCTCAGTGCACAGTGTGGTGAAAAGTTCCATCTGCTGGTGATGTGGGGGAAGGAGGTGACCTCTGAATCCCCCCTCTGGTGGTTCATTTCTGGGAGAGGGTGCTTCCTTTTTGCTTCTGACAGTTCAACTGGTTGTCTTAACTGCCCTCTGATCTTGTTTTATGAAATGAGGAAGATGCCCAAATTCCTGCCACAGAGAAGGTTTTTAACGCAAGGCTGCATGTGAGGGAGTAGTAAAGACAAGCATTTAAGCAGGCAGAGCTCAGAGAATTGCAACTCCTGTTAATGAACTAGTGTCAAACAGATGGGGAGGTGGTGGGGCACAGAGTGATCACTTCCTCAGAAGTGTGTCTGAGCTTTAAGGAGTGTTAATACAGGTTTTGTAGCAGGATAAAAAAAAGGTGCTTTTTCATTGATGTCATGCAACTGAACTGTGTTTTTCATGTCTCTTAAAAAGCAGCCCCTCCCCATCTTTATCAGCTCACTATCCCTGCCCATCATCCCACTGGCTGTCGAGGTGTTTACAGAGATGTTAATGAGACCTCTATTGGTTTTGCCTTTTGTTAAACTAATCTAAACAAGAAAATATAATGGATAGAAACAAGTACTCTTCACCCACTGAAACAGGATGGCACGGTTAAGCACAATTTTAACTAAATGCCTTTTGATTGAACAAAGTGTTCATGCCCAAGTTGGTGGGCAAGCTGTAATTGGCATAAAACTGAAGCAAAATTTTCTCCCGAGGATTGTGCATTCCGATTCCCTTGACTGTGCTTTCACCATCCCCCTAGTCTCTGAAAGCACATGTTATTTATAGCAAAGCAATCAGTTGAGGACAACTGTCAAATACATACTAGGGAAACTAACTAGGAGAGTAACTTCTGTAACTAGCTAGAGAGCTCCAGAAGTGGTTTGCAAAGAAGTTAGTCCCACAGGAGCTGATGGACATGAGATATGTGCCCATGTTTCTACACAGGCATTGTTTCTTCAATAGGATTATTGATAGGAGGGTGTTTGGTCAAAAACTTCAGTTTTAAGACTTGGAACCTTAATTCTTCTCTTGGAGTGTACAGTGTTCTGTACATAGTCTTGATGAAACCTTTCCCAGGACTTTTTTTGTTTTCTATTCACTTGAAAGATGCTTCAATGTGACATTTTGTGTTAGTCATGCTGACTATTAGGATGACTGTCTTTTACTCAAAGGTGTTGCTTATTGTATTCCTTGCAGATACTATTGATCTTTTCTACAATCATAACTCATCTGTGATTAAAGTACCACTGCTGAGAACTGGAAACAGTTGGTGGACAGATAAAAATGTGAAATTTCGCAATCCTGAATCATACAATCTCTCTTCTGCGTTTGCAGGTAAGAATGGTTCTTCTGGTTTTCCTTATTTTTCAGTGGCTTCTCCACCTCCCTGCTCATGTCTCCCATTCTGAGAAAAATCCCTTTTGGGAGAAATACCTCTCAAAGCAGATTGGAGAAGCAGCTTTAGAGTGTGATTGAAAGCAGAAGACACATTTAGCCAAAATATCACCTTTTCATTTTTTTCAATCGGTGACTATAGAAATTTGGAGAAAATGGGTCTGGAGAACTGAAGTTAGCCCACATCAACACCCTTCTGTATAGTTTCTTGTAATGTTTAATCTGGCTAGAGAAAGCAAGGATGCTCTTGCTTTGGTTATTTGTCCTATTGGAAACATCTCTAAAGGAGAATTGCATGTCACATCTTTCCTTTGTGCCTTTGCAGATTCTTAGGCATTTGTGAGCATAGCGAGGCTGCCTTCATCACTAGTTCTTTCAGACCTGTTTCCTGGGGCTGTTTCCTTGTTATGGTTGATCTGTATTGAAGTGGGACTAAAAGCTCCCTTTTCTGTATCAGGGTGGTGCTGTGCTGGATGCAAAATGCAAGAGTTAATTAGCTAAGTAGTTTTCATGAGACAAATTCTAAATATCATAGGCTGTGTCATTAGACTGCAAAAAGGTGCCTTTCTGGTTGTACAGGAATAAATTAATGTATAAAAATGAAGGCAAACTCCTCATCATAGAGAGCATGTTGCTTTTTGAAGAGGCAAGAGTCCAGAATAAACAGTATTTTAATGTGTGCATGTCACTGTTTTTCCTGTGCTTGAAGTTTCTAATGTATAGCAACCCCTGGGTACTGTTAAACTGTTTATTCATGTTTGAGATGAGTGAATATTTTTGGGTGAAAACCTTTTTCTAGCATATATTTTTTCAATATTGGACAGTGTCTTGTCTCTTCCATATCTCATATTCTGTGTTGGTTGTGAGTAGGCCCAGACTTTAGTCAGCAACCACTGTTTTTACTGACAGTATGTGTTTCTTCCTGGTTTCTTTTTCATCAGGGACAGCAAGACCTCCTTACTGGCAGAAGCCAGTGTATATGTTAGATGAGGAAGATGAAAGGAACAATGGTTATGTGAACGATGACTTCATCATCTGGATGCGAGTGTCAGCCTTTGCCACGTTCCGCAATCTCTACCGTCGCGTCAGACGGGTCAGGCACTTTGCCATTGGGCTGCCAGCAGGGAATTACACTTTCCACATTTCCTATAGTATCCTTTCAGATTATCCAAGGCTGCTGGATAGTTAGTTACAATGAGTTGGAAGCAGGTAGGATTTGTGTGGTAAACTGGCAATGAAACTGCAGAGAATACCCCAATCTGAATGCCCTTGAAGGATGAGGCAGTCAGTGGTAATAGATGCTCTTTAGCCCATGCAGATGGTGTTAACACTTGTTACTCAAACAGCAGCACCTGACTTTGGTTCTGACTTCGGTTCCGACTTCTGAGGGGCTTCTTTTGGCTGGTAGCAGTACATGGGTGCATTACACATAGGGTAAAACTGGAGAGTGGGAGCCTAAAGGGACAGCTGAAGATGCTGTTTTAGCTGAAATACTTAATAATGGCCTAACCAGATGTTTGGACCCCCTTACTGGGGGTGCAGAGGTGTCCCTGTCACTCAGAGCAGCAATGCCTGTGTCAGCAGAGCCCTCTCATGGGTCTGGGGCATGTGCTGACTGTACTGGTGGAAATGCCCTCTCACATCCAGCAGCAGGAGCTTTGCTGATTAAAGCACTCCTATTGTCAGCAGGAGCTATGTAAGGATGACTGTAAATTTTTCTTCTCTCTCTGCTGGCAAAATTATGGTTTTATGTCACAGTTCTATTCTGAAAGCTTCCATGAGAGAAATGAAAGGTAAATCATGTAACATTTTGGGGACAACATACAACAAGTAGAGGTGAGCACTTTTCCTCACTGAGACTGTGTGGAGTGTCATGATAAGCTGCCCAAAAGGTTAATTTTCAGCTGAGTTTTCATACCAAATCAGTGCAGTAGAAGTTATATAAATTATGAATCTGAAATCTACAATGTTTTAAAAAAAGAAAGTATTTCCATGTGCACACAAAGACTGTATCTAAAAGAACTGGATTTCTTACCATCAGCTACTACTGGGTTTTTGGATCCAGAATAGCAGAGACATCACAGATCAGTTAAGGGATTTTGGCAGCAAGTGCAGACCTCCAGATTCTTTATGCCTTGGAAAGGCTTTGAGATTTAACTACTACTTTCTCTTCTCCTGGAAATAATATAAACTTTGTTAGTAAAATCTTAACATCCTTCTATCAGATTTCCCTGTTACCAGGTTCAAGGGGAGGAAGCACGTGATTCTTTCAACCGTGGTGTGGAGCGGAGGAAGTAACCCCTTCCTGGGAATTGCCTACGTGGTTTCTGGCACAGCAGCAACCCTGATGGGCTTTGTCATAACTGCCATCCACCTGAAGCTCCGAAAAAAGAAAACATACTTTCAGAGGCAATAAGGTCCCCTGGTGTCTGAACAAAAGCAGAAGTGTGCTGTGAATGAAGAACATGCACCACAGACCTTTTGTTCTTTCCGCTGAATCTGGACCTGTTTCAGTATCAGGTTTGGTGCATGTAAGCAAGCTGAGGAGCAGTGCTGTTCCATTATCTGAAAACAAACTTACCTGAGGCAGGATTCTTGCTAATGTATGTGTGCTCCTAAATCTGTTTCCTAGGAAACTTGCAGTGAGATGAGCTTCAAACAACAGCATAGTGGATTAGAATTGCAATGGCAAGGAAATTATACAGGACTAATGTGTGGCCAGAAGTAAAGGTCCATATTAATTACTTTCTCAGCCATAATTCTAACATTTCTCTTAACTTAAATGGAGCTTTGGATGCATAAAAAACAGGGACTTGATCCAACAGAAAGCTTGACCAGGTAGAACTTACTGCTAAAATCTCTTTGTGGGTCATATACGTGTGCTGAATGGCCTAGGTTTTATATACCTCTTTCAGCTATCCTGAAAAAGCAACCAATTAAGTGCAGCCTATTCATTGATACTCAATTTATGACTGAATTGGGGTTGATACTTAATTTATGATTGAATACAGGACATTTATTAGGAGTTTGGAGTTTGCTTAAACCAAATTTATTGGTTTTATCTGGGTACTGAGAGCTAGAGGACATCAAAACTGATTTACAGATTTTAAAATTATGGTTTCATAGAAAGCTTAAATTAAAAACTCCTTTAATTCTAAATATTTTGGCAGAAACATCTACCTAATGCAACTATTAGGCCACAATTACACTCCTACCTACCTCACCCCTCCACGTCAAAGTTCACAGATTCTTACGTGACATAGAATGGTGACTTATTGTCAATAGAAAAGAGAGCACCAGGAAATCTGTCAATTTTGAGAAAGTAAACACTGCAGCTCATGAATAGGCTTGTTAATTGTCATGTTTCATGTTCAGAATTTTACACATTTAGGAGTTATTTCTAGTCCCACAAAATGAAGGAGTAGCACTGAAGAATTTAGGTCAAGCATACCATGGTACATCTGAGTTTTGTAAAATAATTTTTCTGTTGCAAAAGTGCAAATGGAATAAAACACTTTAATGTCTTTGATAAATACTTTGTGTGACTTGGCTCCTCCTAAAATACTTCACACTAGAACAAGAAAGGAATCCCAGGCTAGAGCAAGAGAATGGAATGTAGCACAGGGAGGTTCTGTGCCACTGTCAAGGCCCCCACATCTGCTTTCAGAAGTGTCTCAGGCTGAGGAGCTCGTGACCTCCAGCCAAGGGCCTCTGGGAAAGGTTTTTGCAGCCACAGAAGGTACTGTTGCTGGCAATCTCTGCTTCATAACTGAGCCATGAGCTGCAGAAGGGCTGCTGCTCAGTACAGTCTCACTCCATCAGTGGTTTATGTCAACCTGGGCAAAGGTGTTCCTGTCTGCTCTTCCTGGTCAGGGCCAGTCACCTCCATCTGGAAACTGGAGAAAAGAGGGTTCTTGTATTTGTGTCAGAATCTGCCAAACCCTTACATCAGAATCTGTCAGGAGCTGTGGAGAGCCCTCCCCCTCACTGGGCTGGACAAGACAGAGCATGAAGCAGTACATTCAGCAATGCTTCCTTATTAGTCTAAATCACTTTTAACAGTGAGACAGGCTCCTGAACCTTTTAAGTTCTATTGAAAATGTAATCATAGAATCATAGAATCGATTGGGTTGGAAAAGACCTCCGAGATCATCAGGTCCAACCCTTGGTCCAACTCCAGTC
>JAOXXN010000001.1:99285067-99299888 GCA_026770055.1 Myrmophylax atrothorax | reverse complement strand
CCGGGCCCTTGTAATAAAGCACCCATAAACCGGCTTTTTGTTGGTTTGTGTCCTTTGATATCGAAATCGGGCATCACAGTTACACCTAGACCCTCAGATAAAAGATAAATAAAACTTAGAGGCCCTGGATTCATCAAGGTTAATCATTCATAAAGGTAGTTAGTTTGAATAAAGGGTTTTAACAATGGGTTCTGAGTTAAACAACTATTCACAACAAGGTTGTTTTGCAGTTCCAGTCCCAGTTTGTATTGTTCTGTTCATGGGGTGTTGATCGTTTCTCTTTTGTTATTATTTAATAAAGATGAGGGATATGGAGGGGATGGTTTAATGCGAAGGGATTGTCGGGCAGGGGCATCATGGTCAGAGACAGAAGGACTGCACGAAGGATACATTTCCCAGAAGAAAGTGAGGCTACTGTGGGAGAAGTGACCAACCACACATGCTCCCCTGACAGATTTGGACTGACTGGGTGGGGGGGCTGCGTGCGATACATGAAAATGTAACCGCCTCCTGGGAGGGGTATAAATACCCACGCACAATTGTTAATAAAGTGATTCTTTGCTGCACACAAGCCGTGAAAGGCTCGTGCAACCACTACTACAGGTAATTTCAAAGTCATAGTTACTGCTGATAGGCAAGAACACTTACCTACTTCAGCAAAACTACAAAGACTGTGGACTAGCTTTGAAAGGCAGAAAAACTTGCAATAACATCAAAGTACAATTATAGGCAAGAATTTGTTTTTCACAAATGGGTCTTATACAACACCCTTACTTACATTCACATTTAGGCTTCAACACCCAACTCTAAAAAAAAATTTTAAAAAAATTGTTCTCAATGAATGATCAAAAATTGTAGAATTGGGCTTCAAGGTAGCACAGAGTATGTTCAACATTCTTGTTGGTGAGATGGACAGTTGGACTGAAGTGCACCTGTAGGAATTCTGTTTTAATAAAAATCCTGGGTGTGCCTCTGTGGCTTGATGCTGCAGCAGTGGGGGGTTGAGAGCTGCCAGGTGCAGAGGCAGCAACAGAATGGCCCATCAGCCATCTTGTGAATACCTGGGTGTAACCATCATTCCGGTAAACAAAGTTGTTGGCCAGTCGTTAAGGGCTCAGCCATTGGTTCTGTGCATGAACCCTGTACCAGAAAAGTATCTAAGTGCTGAACACATCCAAATAAATGTCTGTATTTGCTAATTCCCGTGCAATCGTCTGTACAGGCCGCAAACCCATCTCCCCAACATGCACCCTCAGCAACTTTGCTGCCAACAGCAAGCTGTGTGGTGCAGTCAACATGCTGGAGGACAAGGATGCCATCCAAAGGGACCCTGGAAGGCTTGAGGTGGGACCTCATGAATTTCAACAAAGCAATGTCCTAAGAGGGACTGGGGCTATCCCAGGCACACATACAGGTTGAGTGGAGCAGTGACTGGGAGCAACCCTGAGGAGGACTTGGGGGTGGTGGCTGATGAAAAACTCCACATGACCCATCAATGTGCACTCACAGCCCAGAAAGGCAAACACACTCCAGGCTGCATCAAAAGGAGCATAGCCAGTAGACGAGGGAGGTGATTCTCCCTCTCTACTCTGCTTCTTGAGAGATCTCTCCCAGAATACTGTGTCCAGCTCCAGTGCCCCCAAACATAAGAAGGACATGGAACTGTTGGAGCAAGTCCAGAGGCATCAAAAAGTTCATCATAGGACAGGAGCACCTCCCCTGCAAAGACAGGCTGAGAAAGCTGGGGCTGTTCAGCTTGGAGAAGAAAAAGCTGTGTGGCCCTACAGGGAAGCTGGAAAGGAACTCTTCGTCACGAACTGAAGTGACAGGACAAGGGAGAATGGGAACAAAGTGAAAGACGGGTAATTTAGGTTAGACATACAACAGAAATTCTTTACTGTGAGAGTGGTCAGGCTCTGGAACAGGTTGCCCAAAGAAGTTGTGGAAGGCCACTCTCTGGAAGTGTTCAAGGCCAAGTTGGATGGGGCTTTGGGAGATACCCATGGCAGAGATGTTAGAATGAAATGATCTTTAAGGTCCAGTCAAACCCAGGCCATTCTGAGATTCTATGTAATAACATATTTTAGATGTTGAACAGGCCACAAGTAATGTTTGATTATAGAGTTTATATACAGCCCCTCTGCAACTAAACTTTCAAGTGGGAAGCGAGGATACCATACTGGTATTAAGGCATGCTGGCAGCCCCCTTGAACAGTATTTTAGTTTCAATTTAATGTTCTCCATCTTATTTAAGGACCTGGGCAGTAAACAAGACTTTGAATTACATCAAAAAAACAAACAGTAACCACTGAAGTCCATAAAACTGGGTTACTCTGTAGGTAGGGGAGGTCTCACATGTATGAATTAATTCAGCATTCTCCCAACAGTCTTGCTAGAATAAAAATAAAGAATTTTCATAGTTTCGTTGGGGTTTTTTTCTTACTATTTAGGTAGGAAAGCTGTGCTTTTTTTCTAACAAGATAAAAAATGGCAAATATGGCATCCAAACCATTTTCATTTTGCAATACCCTAGCTAAAAACTAGTCTACATTTCCCCAGTAGAAGACTGACTGCAATGTTTTCATAGTAGAGAACACTGGAACATTCAAAGGATGCAAATTCCATTAAATACTTCTGAAATGGACACTCTTTGGAACAGTACTCTTTGGAACAGTACTGGTTCTTTTGTAGAGGTTTTGAAATCTATTTTATACTTTTAATAAGAACAATCATAAGAAAAGCCCTAAGGCTAAAGTTTGTCAGTTGTGCTAAAATGTACCATATGTGCTAAATGCATGTCTAACACAAACTGTGCACCATTAGAATATTTGTGTGCTTCCTTAAGCATTCACAAAAGTATATACAGATCTTTCTTCATATAAGCTCACAGTTGAACACACAACAATAGCTACTCTGGGGGAGGGCAGCACAGGGCCTTCCTGAATTTGGCCACCTCCAACACCTGGATGCTTCTGGCATGCTGACTATCAGGGAAGTCAGACATGGAGGCAGACACTATTCAGAGTAGCCTTCACTGGGTAGGGAAAAATGGAAAAGTAGTTACCATGTAGTTTGCTTGTGTGAATTTGTGTCTCCTGGATTCCTGGAAAGGAACAAGACTGAGTGGCTTAAGGAGATGAGGCAGAAAGAGACTGTACAGACAGCAGCTTCTAGTTTTAGAAGGCTAACCAAAAAGGAAGGAATCTTCTGAGAACACACAGCTGATGATTCCTAATCCTGTGAACAAAAAGCTGAAATACTGTAATTCAGAAAAAAACCTTTTACTTCATGAAGTAAATTGAAACTTTGCCATCTGTCCTGATGGGAGTTTGTAAAGTCCAAAATTGTGCAGACATGTGATAAGGAAAAATGAATTTTAGAAGCTGCAGTGCTTACATATACATCTTAGAAAGTCAGAAGCTTTGGGTTTTGGGATGGGTTTTTTCCCCCCAAGAAATAGTACCATTAGGAAGAAAGGACTGTGTTTCTTACTTTGAACTGCTCCTCCCCATTTATCATTCACATCTATCAATTACTGAAGCTGATCGTGAAGAGTTCTTCTCTCATATCTGACAGACAACTGTACAGTAGTAATAAAATGTCCACGGTTTTGCAGGAGACAAGCTGTTAATTGCACATACAGCTTTTAGGAAAGGCAGAATTACTGTTTTCCCAGACCTCCAATACCACATCTTTTGGTTCAACACTGTATTATTTAAGACTAACAATATCAAAACAATGAAATTTAAAAAATGAAATTGTCAGCTTTATGGAATTGGCTTTTAAAAACAAGCCATCATTCTATCTTACTCATGAGCTGAGTTCATCCTTACTCCCAGTGGAAAGGGCCAGGCTCTGTGGTACCTGGTACACCAGTTCATCAGCGCTGCCCGGCCCCGCCTGCCCCTTTGGTATATCATACAGTGCCTGTGCTGATGAGGCACTGTCTGTCCTAGATAACAGTTTACTGCAAGTTCCAACCAGTGGAGGAGCTTGATTCCCTGCAGCTTTGAAGGTGGAAATGGAAGGAACACCAAGAGGTGTGCTGGGATGACTGGACATGTCCATGATTATTGGAGTTGCGTACTCTGGTCCAGTTATAGGCAGTGGTTCGGCGTAGGCATGGTAAACTTCTTGTATGGGTGAATTGTAAGGGTCCAAATCAGCGTAACTCGCTTCTTTTCCTTCCTCTGGTTTAAAGGTTGATCTCTGATGAAGCGTGCCAACAATTCCCCCTACCAGGGGCTGAGCATATTCTGTGTGGCAAGCCCCAACAAAACACACTTAATGGAATGTTTTTTACAGGGTCATCACATTAAATACACTCTGTTAACAGTCTAATAGAGATTATTATTATCCTAGATCAAACCAGTGGTCCATCTCTGTCCACCAGTGCCAATCGCTTTGGAAAACGATTCCTTTCCACCCAATAGTTAAAGCCATTGGGATAGACAAAACATCCCCATTTCTCAGGTTTGTACTTTCCTGGTGAGCTGAAACTTCTCATGCTGCAAATCTGCCTGAAAACAAAGCTTATTGAAATGTTCTTCCTTGCAAAATTAGATTTAAATGAAATTATCCTGCGTGGCTTTGCATAAGAATGGTCCTTGGGGTGGACCTTTGTTCTTTTAGGGGGGAAGCCTGCATATAGTCAGCTGAGATGTTTTAGCTCAACAGATAATCCAAGTTACAAAAGCTGGAGGTGAGAAACTTGGCTAGCTGGGTAAAAACAGACAAGCAGGCAAAAAAGAGAAAAGCAGTTCTGCCTGCAGTGAAGCTATAATTCTGCACATCTGCCTAACTCTGCCATCAGCTGTAAGCACAGAGCCAAAGGAACTGTCAGTCATCGTCCTCTCATGCTTGGGACACCAGGAAAAGGGCATGTGCCGTTACAATAACTCCTCCTTTTCCATATCATGAGGACAATGCAATGACATTATTTCCAGTGCATGGAAATATAAGCAATTCTTCAACCCTTTATGGGGTTTAAGAACACGTACAAGTTATTGCATTGACTTAGGCAAGTGTCTCTCTACAGCACATCAAGTCAATACATACTCAGAGATCTGAAAATGCCTCCATTTTAAGGAATGTGCTTACCCACAGAACTATCCATTTCTCCTCTGTTCCCCCCCAAAAACAGGAAATAACTAAATGTACCCAAATTCCTGACATTTTTTAGCATATCATATATATATTACATGGCCCAGAAAAACAGTGAAATGTACCTGCAGACTCTGTTTGCAACATTGCTGGGACTTCTCTTGGCCTTAGGTGACTAATTTCACTGCTGCTGTAGCGTACAGGAGTTTCTTCATGTTCTGCTGATTTGGTTGGGAGAAATTGCTTCATTCCCTTCCACCATCCTTCACATGGATTAAAAAAGAAAACAAACCACCAAAGACTGCATATATACTGTGTTTTAAGCTAATTACAATATTTTTTTACCACAGCTTATATTTTTTAGTAGTAGGCAAATAATTTATTTGCATGTTCCCAAGGTTACAAGTTACTTTAATATTTCCTGGCAGACTGGAGAGGCAGAGGTGACAACCTGAGTCTCACCCAGACAACCTGCCTGAATGGTCCCCCTTAGAACATCTGCAGAACTGCTGCAGTCCACTGACTCTATCCCTGAATGGCCATCAGCAGCAGTTCCAAGGCCACTCATCAAATTAATTAGCTCATATAACACAACACAGAAAACACTGTCAGCCATGATTTTACACAATCTCAGTTATAATTAAAAGCACATTTAATTAATGTGGTTCCTGGTTGTTACTGTCATGCTTCTAACTCACATTGTTGAAAAAGGTTCTTCAGTGAATATTTGCAAAAACATGAATATAGAGGGTATTAACTTCAGTGGAAATGAAAAGGAGTGACTATGGCCATTCTTGAGAGAAAGTTGGCTGTTGTTGGGCTTCCCCCCATTCCGTCCCCTGGTAGCCAGAGCCATTCTACATTTGCTGCCTGTTACATATTTCATCCCAGCTGATGCTAAGAAACCCCGAAAAAAGTAAGTAAAGCCCAAGAAGCAGGAGATTCAAAACCACAGAATATTTAACAAAATCTGAGGTAGCCTGTGGGAGGAGACAGAGATTCCACAGAGAAGTGCAGCAACATTATTTTGATGCTGCATTTTGACACATTTCCTTTCAAAACAGACCTGCACATTGAACTCTTAAAATTAAGCAAAAAGGAAAAAAAACCCTGTCATGTTCATCACTGACATTTAAATACAGGGTATTTTATTCTAAGTCAACAGAGCTGTGACCTATCAGAAACAGACATGCAATAAATAAAAATATGGCCATTAAAAGGTTTCTTGTCTAAAGGATACTTAAAACTGTCACACTTAAAACTGTCAAGTGAGCAAACACATGCACATGGAAGTTTCCAACACAGGGACAGAGAAGGGAAGCACGGTCATACAACAGTACAAACCCAACTGCTGCAGCTGCCCTTTGCCCTGTGGCACAAGCATTTTCAAGACAATTTAAAGGGATGCTTGGTGCCATTTTTTGATCTTAAGTTTGTGAGGCACAAGACAGTAGGATGGAAAATACACCAAAAAGGGGCTCAGAGACTCTCACATGCTTACTAGGGCAATGAAGACAGATAAAACTTTTGACAAACCTTATACATTAAAATGGAAAGTTTTTTCCCACGACAAAAAAAAGTACTGAATAGATAATTATCAAATATATAAAGACATCCCTTATCAATTATTTTTTCCCCTCTTGCTGAATAATTACTAGGTTCTGTATTTTGTTCACTAAAAAAAAAATCTGAAGCTGTCAGCCCTAACAGGAGAATGACATTTTCTATTTCTGATTTAAAAAAAAAATAGAGGAAGAAACAGTTAAATTTGTACAGAAAATTCAGTGTTCACTATGCCTCCATCAGTTAGCATTAGAGAGGCTTGTGCCAGTAGAAACTGGCTGCAACCTGAAATAGGCATCAAACAAAAAATGCCAAGTTAAGGATTTCATAAACCCATTTTGTTACCTGCACGATCCCAGTAAGGCAGATCATACGTGCCCTCAGTTTTTTTCTTGCTGTGAAAAAAAAGAAAAAAGGAGTATTTTACCTAGTCTGCTTAGCAAAAGATGCATTAATTAATGCTGGGCAACTATAAGCTTGGCTGTAACTGGTCCTCAAATTTAATGTATAAGCATCTGGCTTGCCATCACCGGTCTGCTGCTACCAGAGAAACCAGTTTTTAGTAAAAGTATTTCTAATGAAAGCAGTTACAAAACGCTGTTTTTGCTGTCCTAGCTATTCAAGTGAATGTTTTTTCAGACAGAATACAATTCCTTCCCCAAGTGCAGACCACAGAGTTCCCCCAGTGATCCATGCAGCATCTCATTCCCACACACCAGGCTGACATTCATTTAAAGCACTTCCATTCATCTGTTCATTTACCGGTTTCTCCAATGCCACGCACAAACTAAGATAAGAATCAGAGTAGTGAAGACCATCACCAGCACTGGAACCAGAACTGCTGCCAATGCCACATCTGAAAACCATTAAATTAAGTGGTGTCAGACAGAAGAGCTTCCCATAAATCATGCAAATTACTTGGGTAAAGCACATAGTTCCCACACATAGTGTCTATCCCACCAGATTCCCCCAGCTAAGTTATCCTGCTGGATGCTCCCACAGTGTAAATTTCAATTAACATCTGGCTCCACTACATGCATGCACAGCTGGTGTTTTTGTGAGGCTTTTCATCAAAATCAACCAGTTTGTTTTAATTTGTTAGAAACATGTATTTTATTATTTACATGGAAAATCGATTGGTGCAACCACTGAAGTTTGAGCCTTCATTAAAAACTGAGTACCACAGTACCTTAACAGTTAATCATAAGCAGCCTGTGCTGGGTCTGTGTGTAACATGAGACTATCCTGTCCCTGCAATCCAAAGGACACTTCAGCAGTGCCTCAGCCTGCTCCTTTTTCTGAGCATTGTTTTTTGATAAAAAAATGATTACGTCAGACAATGTTTTTCAAGATCAACAAGTCTGATCCATAAAAGAATTGGTACCTCAAAAGTGTTTTGTTCTAAGAAATTATAAAATCCAATAACTAAGCGGTTACACCTGATTAATTCAGAAGAAAAGTCCATTTTGCAATTTCTCCTTTTGACAGAGTTTGTTCAGTGATTAAAAGCTGAATTCAGTTTGACCAAGTTTTGGAAGACAGAACTATTACATATATATATATATATATATATATATATGTAACACATACTGTATATACATATAACTCACATCTCTGACTTGAAAGATTGGTTTTGTTTCTGCATGCAGTATGCAACTGTACATCAGTGTATGTGTAATTAATAACTGGTAAATATTAAAAAAATATTGATAATTTCCTATATTTTAAGCACTGAGAAAATTTAAATTTGGAAAACGCATTTAATATATGCCAAAGCACTATAAGGAGTTCCCAAACACTTCTGTTGCTTAACTGTGGATACCTTTGGTTACACTTGGAGTCACTGTAGTGTTTTTTATTTCAGGTGTGAAAGTTGTTTTGTCTGTCTGCAATGAAGTCTTCACTGAATTAATGAAGTCATCAATGAAGTCAGCATTCTTCTCATCATTCCTGTTCTGAGGTGGTGGTGGTGGTGGTGGTGGCAAGGTGATTTTAGGCGCACGACCTCAGAAGAAAAGGATTTGTAAGAATTGAAGCGTTACTTTTCCATGTCTCCTTTCCAGGAGAAGACAGCTGGAACAGTTTGGTATAAAGCTTTGGTTCACATTATGTAACAAGGAAAACTCCCCATGAATCAATAACATGGGAAGCAAGGAACTGGTGTCTTTTGACACACTTTATTTTCCAAATTACCTTGTGTACATCTAAATTCAGTATTTTCCAGGTAAGTGTAATAACTTCTGGAGAAATTCAGAAGTATTGATTACAGAAGGATTATGCAGCCAAAAAGTACTTTTTTTTTTCCCCTGAAAACATACCTACAATGTAACATTTAACCTTAGTAATTTCACTTGTAACCTTAATAATTTTACTGCTTGTCTTGCACAGTTGAAAGTTTTCAGTTGCCTTACCTATACTAAACTGACATCCTAGCAGTTCTACTTTCATTGCAATTTTCTGGTGCCATTTCAAGGGGTTAACCCTAAAAAAACGTGCAATAATAGGTGGAATGAAATTATTGCGAACTTCCTGGTACAATTCAGTATTCCCTTGAAATATCTGGGGGAAAAAGAGAGAGAGAGAAAAACATTTTTATCATACAAATCAAATAGCAACCAAGTAGCTACAACCAATTTTGGTGTTTTATTTAGGAAAAATACACAGTGCAGGATCCTCACAATTCACCCCAGAACAGTGCTGCTGCCTGCACATCCCCACTCACATATATAACTACATAAGCTAAATATATAACATATATGTACATATACAACTAAATTACATATATAACTAAATAAAACAAAAAAGGTGTGTGTGTACATGTATGCATGCAGCTGCCTAGTTCAGAATAAAGGTACCATGTATATCCTACTGATGTTCTCCTGGAAATGCCTGCTGTTTAAGACATCTCACATGTTTACGGCACTGAATAACTGTAACTCGGTCCTCTTTGGTATTTTGAACTTACTCTTCAAATATAGCAAGGAGATGTGAGCCCATACAAGCATGAATCAAGCAGTGTCTTCACACAGTCTAACAGTTAAGCACAGCCTGCCTGAGTGGGGCTGCCATTCATCAGAAAGCACTAGGAGGCACAGTCAGGTATGTCACCACACTGTCCTCTTGTGGCTGCTGTCTGCAAGTGCTGAACCAAAAAGCAAAGTAAAGGATTTGGGTTCAGAATGTGAAAGCTTTCCTCAGTCTCATACTGAGCCATGGGGCTCTGGAAGAGAAGGGCACAGACTCTGCATGAAAGATGAGCTCAAGCTCGTCCTTCACTGCCCATCCTTGCACACAGAGAACTCTCAAAATGTGACAGTACAGAACAAATCTGTCTGGTTGATATTTAAAACCAAGGAGAGATAACTCGTCACTGCATGATGCAGTATGAACACACTGACACACTCTCAGCCAACTGGGGGGTTTTGCACCCATGGAATTGCTTAAAACAATAGAGCAGCTTGGCCCAGTACTCCAACCCTCCCTCTCCTTTAAGAGAACTGTTTGGCACTATGTCTTCAGGTAGGAAGTGAGCTGTCTGTCTATGTTACTGCACAGCAGCTGGGCTTTGGCTCTGGGCATGCTGCTCTGCGGTGATGCTGCTGCAACACAAGTCACCACAGACGTGACAGCAAATTAATTTGTTCTTAAAGCACTGATACAGATACTGCAAATCACACTGGACATAATGCAGAACAGAATTTTGGCACTTGCCTAACAAAACAACTATTGCAGGGAGTTATCTGCTCCCTCACCACCTGGCAAACAGTAAAGCCCCCTGCCATTCTTAAGGACTAGCACTGCATTGTGTAACAGCAGACGTGTCTGCACAGAACGGAGCAGTCAAGAGCTTTTAGTGCATTTCTGATCAATGCATAACACTCTTGTATCAACCTTGAAACACAAGATTTTTGTATTGCACTGCTGTGTTTAAGTTTTTGTAACAAAATTACTAGAACATCCCTACAGGCTTGAAATAAAACAATTACTCCAGGAAAATAGCCATTCAAAGGACAAAAACTCCCTTTTGCGACACCAGGGATCTTCAAGGGACTCACTCCTCAGCTCCCTGATGTAGATAACATGTCTGCACTCTCAAAGGATACCCAAGCCCCATTACTACTACTCACATGTAAGAATTTTACTTTATCCCGACATAGGCATTGTCTGTCTTCAGGTTTGAAACAACTAGCTGATCAAATAGACATGAGTCAATTTAGTTAGCACAGAAAAATAAATCAATTGGTAATTTAAATGTCGTACTTCATGTGTGAGTGCACTGTAGTTTCTGCATCTTAAATTTATAACCAGCATTTTCATTTTTGTGTATCCAAGTAACAGTAACAGACTACCTGCTATTCCATTCATGATACTAAAAATCCAAGCGGGCAAACACAAGGTATTTGTATTTGCCTTGAGAGTGCAGTCTCTGTTCTTCCCTGTAGAGCAGGTGGACAAGTACATGATTCTCAGTGATCCTTGTTCTGCTCTGAATTTAAGCTTATTGTTCTTAGATATGCTTAGTAGCAATGAATGAAGACATTAAATGTGGGAATAAGTTTATGGTGTTACTTTGGAATTAAATGAATAACACAAAGTAGTTGCAGTCTGTGTATTCACAGAAGACTGTGTTCCAATTTACAGCCACTTTTCCCCTAAAGAAGGGCAATCTTTTTTTACTTTTTTTTTTTTTTAAGCTGACAGGCTTGTAGCTGTAGATCTTACCAAAGAACTACTTGTTTTGGTAATGATGCAAATGAGGTGACTTCTTGAGGGGACGTGCCCAGCCCAAATTGCTGTACTGTCCTTGCTTGTGCTGTGCCTGCCAGTGCCCACTACTAAAAGAAGGTACAAGCTACATCTGGCTACCCAAGCAACACATGCAGAAGTTACAGGTTAGGGACACAGATGTCCAGCGCTGAAAGTTACATCTCACATCAGGTTTCTGAGGCTGAACATGTAACAGAAAAGGCAAAGAGAATCAGTAACAACTGAATCAAGAAAGATCAACCCTAAAGTAGTTCTTTACTCCACGCTTTTAATAGCCAAGATTTTGGTGTTCAGTGTTATGAGAGTAACTTAACTTTACCTGCAGCTCTTTATTTTTTTGTTACTCTAATTTTTGCACCAAAAAAAATTGGTCTGAGCTCAATACAGGGCAAATTTTTTGATGGGAAATCACTTTCATATTCCATTTATTATCACACTCTCTCCATTTCCCTCAGTGCTGTCAAACAAAATTTTCCAGCACTGCAACTCTGATTTGTCATCTTCCCCAATTCAAGCATTTTTGAAGCATTTTACTCTTTTTTTTCATATATGAAAAGTTTAGGAAAAGTTTTTCTTGAGTACTGCCAGATCTCTAGAAGCTATTCACAAAGATGACTACAGGAAAGCCTTGGAAAAGCTTCTAGTCTCCTGAAAAACGCTAGGAATTTCAAACAGCTTTCAAACAAACGGAGAAAAGCACCTCCCAGTCAGTCTGGTGTGCCATTATGGAATGCTCACTCAAAGGGAGGAGCCCACAAGCACAGGCACCCAAAAGCAAAGCTCTATCACAGAATACAGAATCTGCTCAGCTGGAATCAAATGAGGTGATGGTGAGCAGAGGGCAAATCTGTTATTCTGAACTGTACTGAACCATTTCCTCTGTCACTTAACCACAGCTGGCACTTCTGGGGTACATACTGTTGCTCATGCACTGTCCCTAATGACGAAAGAGTGCAAAGAATGATGTGTTGCCTCTAATTTCAAGCTCCACAATTTGTTTCATTTCATGAACATGTGGAAGGAACAACATGCTCAAATTACAAGGCAACACCTGCAAAGGTTTTCTAAGAAAATTATCAAACTAACCCTGAAGCCTAATCCAGACCGCTCACTAGCTGAGATTTTATTTTATGGCCAGAAGAGGGCAATCCAAACTAGCAAAATATGCTGGATTTTTAATTTCTTTCATTTTTCTTGAGTATTTAATACCAACAGTCACATTAGTTCACATGTAGGTTCAAGGAAATGGACCAGCCCCGACTGTAAATTCCCCTCCTTTCTTTCAGGAAAGTTCTAAAAACTCTTAATTAAACAAACTTCAATCTCTCACTTTATCAACAGGATGCTACATCCTACCTTAAAACATTCTTAACACAATAAACAGAAGAAAACCAAGTACAACTAAAGAGCAATCATTCTTAAAACCTGTTGCTAAAAAGTTACTAGTTACAGCTACATGTATATAATACCATAGATCTATAGAGGTAAGGTAAATTATATCCAAGGATTTTAAGAAAAAGAAGATTGTTGTTCCAGTCAGTTTACCAAGAATCCTCTCACTTGAGAAAATCTGATCTGAACCACTGGAAAAACTATGTAGGACATGAATCTCCTCGTTTTTATTGTCTGTTAAATATTGCAAAGTAAACAGAGGGAAAGTAAGATTACCTTGCCACTAAGGTTAGGCACTTTATCTCCATGGCAAAGCATTTGCAATCTGAACACACAATTTAATTTTTTAAGAAAACTCTCCTCTGCAAGGGTTGTTCTTTTATATAACAAACTTAACAGTATTTGGTAAAAAAGTAAGATAGACAGAAACATTATGAAATATGAGAATCTATACAACCTCTAACACTTATTCTGTAACCAGAAGAGGATAAGAAAGTAAATCTTAATTTTGAAACATACAACCTATTTTGAAAGACATATGATTACTGTTGAAGTGACATAGTACCAAACAGCCTACCACTGGTAAAGGAAGTTTCTTGTACAGAATATTCCCCCCCCAAAAAGTAATAAAAATAATATCTAAATTTTGAAGCAGTTCAAATCCTTACATATTTGCATATTGTCGTATTTTGTTCTGTATATACACTGTTCATAATTCAAAATAAGACTGAAAAAGAACGTTATCTAATATTTCCTCACCTTACCAATATTAGTTGTATTTAAAGTTGTGAAATTTCCACAGACCATACCTAGAAAGCATGTGGTATTTTTACCTTATCTTTATCCATGCCAGGTTCTCTGTACACTGTCCACTTCTGGCCATCATCACTGTATAAAATTCTGTAGGCTGAGACGTAATAGTAGTACTCTGCTAAAGCTGACCCAGTAGTTATAATGCCTGTGGAAATGAAGGTGCACACTTAAGACAAAAAAAAACTGGTATCAGTTTGTAAAAATGAATATATCTGCTTTTGAATCCAGAGTTAGAGAGCTGGGAGTCTCCACTGGTCCAGGTAATTTCAAGAAAGTTTATCCAAGCTGCCAGGATCTGAAACTTCTACAGTGACTGAAACTTAACAATCATTTTACTTACTTTTGTATTTTAATTTTCATTATATAACCTTGATAAGCACTTTTTCCCCATTTCTTGATGCAAACACTCCATTCATCTGACCACAGCCCACTCCTGTCTCCAGTTGCTGAGACAGCACTGCTCTTCCCTGCTCTTGTCCTGCCAATCTAGAAGCACCACTGAAAGAATTACAGCTTCCTACAGCTGATGCTTCACATAGGAAGGCTGTTTTGTAAAAGGTTATTAGCACAGGAATTAGAGGAGTCATACAACTTCCAAATTGTCCCCAGGGAGGTAATAAAACAAAGGCCTTTGGTAAACCCGAGCTGTTTAATGACAGGAAGCCAAGCTGCTGAGTGCAGGGTGTGCAGCTGAGGTTACAGAGCCCAACTCATGCATTTGAGAGAGACAAACCCAGACTGAGCAAAGGAGGGAGTTTCACAATAGCCTTAAAGCCCAGGACTGCATGAAGCACTCTGCCTAAAATCAATTTATTTTTGAATTAAGTCAGATGACAAACATGCCCTTTATCAACAGCTAATCGCCTCTGAAGAATTAAATCAAACCCCAAAACACTAACATCTGCACCTAAAATAAAATGGCTGCTCTGCCACCTCAGGTTAAACCCAAAAAGCCAAAGCCTCAGTGCTTCACTTGGAATGAGCAACACTGCAATCAATGGGAAACAGTAACCAGTAGCAAGCAAGCTCACAGAAAGTGAGGCAAACCATCCCCAGCAGGCTGGGAAACAGCACCTCCAGCTGTGTCTCCAAATAAACAGCTACTAAACCCACAAACACCTAAATACAATAGACACCTTTCAATGAGTTAAATTCCATCTGAGATCACATTTCTTTAAATTTA
>JAOXXN010000001.1:99207534-99222701 GCA_026770055.1 Myrmophylax atrothorax | reverse complement strand
TCCAGCCTGTGTTCTATCCTGGTTTCGATAGGCAGTGCTGGGCTCATAAAGTTTTGATTATCCCGAGGGCGCTTATAGCTATTAACTTTATATTAATACAGTTAAGTCTAGAAATTTTTGCATTTCTGTCCCTCCTCCCTTTCACGTGACAGGATGGACATTGGATTTATGCCTTCTGGGGTTTTTTTGAAGAGGGGCAAGTGTTAACAGGTTGAGTCTGATGAAGGCTAATATGATTCCTTTATGGATTATTTTCGAGACCGGATAAAATTATTTGCTGTAAAGAAAAGAAAACAAGGAAGAAGCCACAGTTTTGAGTGTTTATTAGGCTGGTAAATAGCATTGCAATTGTTTCATCCTGTTCATGCATGTTTCATTAGAATATTTAAAAATAAATAATTATATTCTTTCCATTTTATTTTATTTGAAATTTATGTATATTTTAAAAAGTCAGAAAAATGTTTAAACCAAGCACTAAATGAATAGTCCTTATAGCTAGGACAAAACAAATTCTTTCACTAACACTCATTTTTTATTTGCTGGGTCAGATTTTCCAAAATAAATTTTTTCTCCCCAACTTTTCCATTTGACCAACTAGGCTAGAAACCCTTTTCATAGTGCTGAATTCCATACAAGAGTTAGCTTCATGCATGGAGCCAGATACAGATACAAAAATTAAAGAGAAAAATAGAATCATCCATAGTATTAGTGAAAAAGTAAACATTTCAGCTATTTGCTGTATCACCACAACACAGTACAGAGGAGCACATGAAGCATGTTAATAGGTTACTCTGACTAATTTTCCACTGTTCACCTCTGTTGCTTTCCTTGTTTTGCAGATGAATGCAAAGTTTCAACATTCAGAATAGTCCTTCTGGCAACTGTTATGAATATTAAATATTCACGTATGAAATCTGTTCAGATCCAACCTCGTAATCATTTTGAGTTTGTTTATGACCAATTAAAATGCCATATAAATTTCAGATTCTGCCATCTGAGTAGCCTGAATGCAGAGAATGAAGGACAATATCCTGTACTTCTAATTTAATTTTCCCATCAGTGTTTGTTTGAACTCTATCTGTGGGTCAGGACAGTGGATGTCTGTACAAATATTTTCTGCTTACTCCAGCCAGGACTGTGTGCATAATTCCAGTTTAAATTTCAGCAATGGTTTGTAGTCACTTGAGCTGACTTTTCTCACACAGAAAATAAGACTTTCAGACTGAGAACTTTATTAATGAGATATATGTATCCTTTCCTGTGGCAGAGCTTCAGTTTTATGCAAACTGGACCTCTCTCTGGCTCCAGATCTTGACTGCAGTTGGAAGAATCTTATAATCTTCAGAAAATGAAATTTTATTGACCTTGGAACAGTCCCATGAGCGTCAGAGATTTGCTGTGCACACAGAAAACAGAATATAAGTAAATGGCAGAAAAAAGTAGTGAGTCAACCTGTAGAAGGTAAAACATGTGAAAGAAAGCAGCAGGTAGAGGACGCAGTTCCCCTTTGGATCAGCTGGATGTGTTTTTCCATTCACTTTTTAATTTTATCTCTCGGTCTCAGTCCCATCAGCTTTAAACTTATGAGTGACAGGGAGGTGGAAAGGGCACTTCCATGCTTCTCAGCTTGGAAAAACAAAGTGGGAATGTCTGCCAAAGAAATCTAGACTTTGGATTTTCTTGAAAGATCCAAACATTGTTATTTCCTCTGATTTTGTATGCAGTATCTGAAAGAGATTGACTTGTAACTGTTCTCATGGTCTTTGCATACACAAAGAGAAATGAGACCTTCTCAATGGCATTTATTTTAGACTGATGGAAGGAACAAAGAGCTAGGCAGCTTCCAAGAGGGTGTTTCCTCAGTGTGACCCTGAGCATAGTTTGAGAACAGTCTGGCTGCTCCCTCTGAGCAGACACAGCTCCTGGAAACTTAAAAAGTGCCGACTATGAGCAGTAGACAGACATTGCTGTCTGCCTCTATGGGCAGGATCATGCAGCAAAATTCAGATATTTACATGGAAATGTCCTCAAAACAGGGACAGCTGGAATAGGGCTTTTGGTTTGGATCACTAAAAGAGAGGCCCATTGGAGAGACAGGCCCCTTTGCAAAAGCTGGATGCGCAGTCAGACTGCAGGCACTTTGAACACTCAAAAGATACTCAGAAATGGGCAGTGGTTTAGGTTCTAAGAAATACAGCATCAAGGAGTTTTGTATTTTTACTACCAGTACTTTGGACAGAATAAACGTGAAATAAATTCAGCCTCCATTACAAAAGAGAAAATTGATTCCTTTTTCACACTCTATGTCTCATACCAAGACCACTTTGAGCACTGACCACTTTGAACCTGAGTTGCAGTCATTGGTAAACAGTCTCAGGGCCAGTTTTCTCAGTCTGTATTTGACATCACTTCAGTTTCTTACATAACAGTCAGTAGTACTTTAGGTAAATACTCGATCCAACCCTGTTCTAAAATTACATAATTCTTTTGGTTCCCTCATAAATTAAACAAACACTAAGAGAAATTTAATAAAAGTGTTGTAAATCTCCACTTACTGAAACAGTAACATCAAGAGCAACCAGAAGACTTACACAAGCTTCCAGATGTAGGCTTGGTCTGAAGACCATGGTAGTTTTAATTTTATCCATGACAGAGCAGAATATGAAGAAAATGTATCATGTGTAAGAGAAACCCAAGAATATTTAAACTGGTCATCGCCCAGCTTAATTTTTTTTCCATTAGAGAGAAATTTGTTTATGGCTAAACTCCTATTTCCAAATAATCCAGATTATTTCAGACTAATTCTACAAAATCACTTTGCTGGGCCTCTTGTGATGATTACACTCGTCCCATGTTGGGGGTTGGGATTAGATGATCTTTAAGGTCCCTTCCAATGCTTAACATTCTATGATTTTATGATTCTATGTTGCTGAACTATGGAGCTTCTCACAGTCATGATTTTCTTTAGGATGGAAACTGCAGAGTGATGGAATGAAGAGGAGAAAGGAAATGATACCACCTCAGAAGGAAAGACAGGAAACCTAAGGTTGTTTTTGGAAGTGAAAGTATAAAAACCCCCGGAATCTAAATGTTACATTTTGGCAGTATCAAAAAAAAATTATCTTGACGGCAGACTGGGAGTGTTTTGAGTCTGTTTGCATTCTTAAACTTCTACATATATTTGAAGTCTAGGAATAATGAGATCTGGAAGACTGAGTTTTCAAATTGTATGAAGTAGCCTTGAAGCTGTCCAGATTCTGAAAAAGAACTGCTCAAGACCTTACTTGCTGCGCCTTTAACATGCTTGTCCCCAAAGTTATTCAGATAGTGAATGTGCTCCAAAGCTGTGACTCAGGAGCTGAGGGGGGGGTTTTCTCACTGAACAACTCGAGCAAAATCCAGCTTTAGCACCAGAGCAGGGATCTATTAGAAGTGTGTTAGTGTAATGATAGATCCCTCTGAGACACACTAGGGTGACAACCATGATGACATTAGCTCTTCCCAAGTTGGTGTTCCTCTACCTCTGTTCAGTCACTCTCAGATAAACAACATGAAAGCTGACAACCACATTCCATGAATGTTACTTACGGTACATTTTGGTGACTTCAGCTACAAACATTTCCTCCTGTTTTTCTCATTGTTGCAATCATTGCATGACCAAATAGTTGCAAATATTCACTATCACAATTGATTTAACCTATCTCTTTTATATGAGCCAACCTATCTGCTTCTAATTTGTTTTTGCTTTCAAAACAAGTTTATGTAACAGGCAAAGATGGATTTTTGTAATTTCCAACTCCAGATAATCAATCTAGACTTCTGTGGGTCTCAATCACTTGTAGATACTAACGGGATAATATCTCTGAATGAAACTTTGTCATGACAGCATTGTGTCAGGACAAGCTGCATAAATACTTGGGGCTGCAGGCCAATACTTGGCAGAAGAAAAACAACCAGTATATTGAAAACCTGTTCAATTCAGACAGAATTCCAAATGGAAAAATAGTGGCATTCATACTTTTGGATTTGGGAGGGGGTGCTGACTTCAGTTTGTTTGTCAGCATTTCTGATTGTCTAGTTGCAAATTGCAGAATTGCAGATATAGCTTTAAAATGCATTTAAGAGCATTAAAATGCAGCTGAATGGTAGCATGTTTGCTGAGGGGTACATTCCTGCCAAAAGGAGGGAGAAGAAGTCATTTATACCAGCTGTCACCTTTCTAAAGGTCCCAAATTATCTTTCCACCTACAAAAGTGAATCTATTTTCTTCTCATCCCTTCAGGTATTTGAAATGTTAAGAACCAGTGTAGTTGTCTTTTTTCCCTTACTATCTTCTGTACCTCCCTTATTACTCTTTATGTCTCTCAACACAGTCTTTTATGTACCATTTTCCCAGCTACTGAATGCAGAACTTTGTAAGAAACAATTGTCCTGGGTAAACTGAATTACAGATTTTAAAGCAAAACAAAGCCATATCTCAAGAGTTCTTTATCTCTACAATCTTCGGAAGCATTTCAGGACAATGTCCAAAATATGTAATGCAATGAAGATACTGTGTTCTGGAATTGGCACAGTTGAGACTAATCTTCTTCAATGCTTTGACTCAATGATAAATATTTCCAATGGCTGCGTTTATTGCAAACTTGGAACTTCTTCTAATTGGACATGAATTCCTATTGGACAGTTTGAAGCCTTGGATTAACCTTTAAGCAATCAGACCATTAACTCTTCTGATTGTGAAGAACGAACTTTCCCAGTAACAAGTAAATAGATGGCCCTTGGATAATTCTTAGATATATTTTGCATTTTAGGAATGCAGAAAGAGAGACAAAGGAGTTTGTACAAGGTTCGCAATCAGTAGGTACAACTCCAGGAGAGCCTTGCTCCCCACTCACACACAGCAAGACTGAAGCTGTTTGCATTTTCTTGTTTGGGTCGGAAGTAAAAAGAAATGAAAAACCCAGCTATGGGGAGCAAGAGCTTGTAGGAAGCCACATGTTTTAATTTAGTCCACCAATAGTCTGCAAGTAAAAATTTTGATAGTTTATGTGCCTACATTTTCAAACATGAATGAAATGCACCAGTTGTGCCCAGAATTAGCTGACACAACCAAAATATAGTGTTTATTTCCCTTAGATAAACAAAGTTTATTTTTCTCAGTCTTTCTTTTTTTTTATATGGTCCTATACCTGTAAAAAATTTACATGTTGAATGATGTTCAGTTACATGATGAAAGGGTGTTCAGCTGCAATGAATACATCTGCCACGTGACAATGAAAGAAGAAACAGCTTTTCAGTTCTTTGCAAACCAGATGCAAAAGTGTTTGATATTGAAACTGCAAATAGAGTAGGGACGAATGGGAGATTTTTTAGAGGTAATGCTTTTCCCCTTTGAGGAAAGATATGTTTTTATTAAATTTTGAACTTTAAACTGAACATAGATGTCTTTGGAGTACAGACACCAATACTGACACTGTCAGTAAATGCATCTCATTAGAGTTAAGGACAGATTCCTTATAATGCAAGTACTTGGAACATTATCTTACCACTTTGGTCTGAAGCATAGACCTGTTTACATAAGTGAGTTGATCAGAGACAGTTTCTGGCCAAACAAATGTTCAAGAAGATTAATGATGAACACATGCTGTATTTTGTTATCTAAAACAACACCCAAATTCTCAACTGAAGTCTAGGTTATGTGATGACAGAGTGTTGGTTAGGGGTATTTCCTGTTTTTTGAAGTGTTAACCCACTATGTTCACTTTCATTGGTCTTTGGAGAAAGCAGCTGTGGGTTTTTTTGTAGAATTTCACTCAGTCAGTAGGGAAGGGGTGGATTTTCCTTCCTACTGTCAGCCAAAAAAATGTGGGCCTGAGAGGTGCCCCAAATATGTACATAGAGAACATGCCATTGTTTCATCCACAAGAAGAACAACGACCAGGAAAAGCAGGTCCTCCCTCAATTCAAGCTACTCTGTGGTTGTTAGAATGCCATTAAAGCTTATGGCACAGCAAGAGGTTTGATATTTCCCTGGCTCCATAGAAACCACAGTAACATGCTGCTGGTTCTGTTGGCTCTGGGCAGGTAAGATTGCATCCAGTCTGCTAAACTGGTCAGCAGTCTGGAGGCCTTTTTAGACCTCCCAGTGCTACTGGATAATTAAATAGCATTGGTGCAGAAACAGTCCATGCTATCCAATAGACCAGGCATGTTTATCCATGTATTAAAGAGAAACTCAGGTCTTTAAATCAAGGAAGCTGGAGAAAGCTACAGCTGGAACCAGCCATTGATATGGAACTAGACATAACATGGATGTCCTGCTAGACAACAACTTGAGCATGAACTAGTGATGTGCTTTTTCAGCAAAGGCAGCCAACAGCTTCTGTGGCTGCATAAGGAAGAGCATGGCCAGTAGGTCAAAGAAGGAGATTCTTCCCTTCAGCTTCAACTGGTGAGGGCATATCTGGAGTGCTGAGTCCAGTGCTGGGTTCCCACTACAAGAGAGACATGTTCATGTCTCTCTTCTTCAGCCAGTCCAGTGGAGGGCCACAAAAATGACAAATGGATTGGAGCATCTGACATGGTAGGAGAGGCTGAGGACTGCGATTGCTTTCTCTTGGAAAGAGTAGGATTAGAGGGAGTTCTTAATAATAGGGGTGAATACTTGATGCAGTGGGTGTCAAGAAGATTAGGCTAGACTCTTCTCAGTGATATCCAGTGGAAAAACAAGAGGAAATGGGCACAAACTGAAATGCCAGAAATTCCATTTAAACATCAGAAACCAAATTTTTTTTTTAACTGAAGAGTGATTCAGGATTGGAGAAGGTTGCCTAGAGAGGTTGTGAGTCTCCGTCCTTGAAGATATTCAAACTCAGTTCCATATGGTCCTGAGCAATCTGTTCCAGCTGAACCTCCTTTGACCAAAGGGATTAGACTAGACTGTCTCTAGAGGTCCCTTCTCAAGCTAATCATTGTGTGATTCTGTGATTGCAGCCTTAGCCATTCAAGTGAGTGTGATACCCTGGGGATTCAGAGTCCCTATCACCTCTGCACTCAGTACACAGACTAGCTTAAGAACATGTCCTAGCAGAGCATTCAAACTCCTATGCCAGTGAATATCACTTAGATATTTACTCCTCAGTGTATCTTTGGCAGCAACTTTATACCTCACAGCTCTTGTGTCCTATCTGTTAGTAGGAAAATGATGAAAATGCAAGAGCAAGAGATAGAAGAGGTTCTGGTATATGTACCTGTGTAACACAGACTGCAGTGGACTGTTCTGCCTGGCATGAGAATGATCAAACACATCATTGTTGTTGGACCTACGGCCCAAAGTCTTGTTCTCTATTTGGCACCTCAGAAACTTTGCCTGCACTAGTTCTGTCCATGAGTACTGCATTACCTATTTCAGGTTCGAAAGCTGTCAGCATTAGTATTGCCTTTCCATTTTGTGTTGTTGTCCTCAGTGAAGACTGTAGAAATACTAGCCCTTGGCCCCTACCAGGGACTTCAAACAAGCTTGTCACGCATCAGTTGGTGGCCATCTCCTTTTTGCACAGGGAAAACCAAAGGCAAAGCATGACCTCCCAGCATGTCTGTGGGCTCCAGCCTATGACTACAAATGTTTCTAGGAGTGACAGCTGAACAGGGCACTTAATATCACCCCCACAGCTTACATCTCAGTGTAGAGAAGTAAGCAGTGTGATTTGGGGTGGCAGTGGCTAATAGATGCCTACACCATTGCAGTTAGGCCTGCCTTTGTCAGAGCAGCATGTATCGTACAGTGGAAAGAGAACCCAGGACTTCCAGTTGCTGGATTTGATTTCCACTTGATATTTTCTCCAACAGTATGTCCAATCCTTGCCAACTAGTTTTAAATGATTCATTTTGTTACTGGATAGTCATATTTTGTGGGTAGCCACTAGTCAATTTGAGTTATTCACTTTTACAAAATACTTCCTCTAGAAGGCACTGCAAACAGAATTAATTTTTAAATAGTTTGAGTTGTTTGAAAGCCATGAACAATGGTTATTAATATTGGCAGAGAATAGGTCACATGCTGATGATTCAAGGGATGGAAACTGGAACATTTTGGACAGAACTGATGTTTTTGTATTCACTTGCCTTGTATCCAGACACTCAGGTGGTACAAGTGTTAATTATACCCGAAACAGAAAACTGGGGAAGATAAAGGTACTAATACATGTGGACATGTGGTAAAATAAATATTAAGACGAAGCAAACCATGTTTATGCAAGTAATGTAATTTCCATTTCTTGGTTACAACATGCAATTTTATCATGCATCTCTTCTGAAAGACAGAGGAGGAGGAGGAAGGAGTTTGTCTCATTGAAGGCAATGGAAAGTATGCTTGATATAGCATGAACAAATATGGACATGAAACTGTGAGGCTGCACTGCTATGCACCCAGATTCCCCAGCAACTTTTGGTGATGTTTTGACTTGACATTTCTTGTGCTGAAGCTCATTCCTGTGATAAAAAATAACCAGTCCCCAGCCAGTTACCTCAACAAGCCAAGAAATTTTGCCACTTAGTGATTGCAGCCTAGTTACTGCTAGCACTCTACACTGTTCTGCTTCCCTAAAAAAATAAATAAAAAAAAATTCTCCAAGGCTTGCCACTGTTTGGAAAGATCCTATAATTTTTTTGCACATGTCTAGACTGGTTTACTGCTTTTCAGTGTGACTTCTTGTCATGGTATCACAGCCAGTATGTACTTTTTGACTGTTGCTGACCAAGGCAGACTCCGAGTAGTCTTCAAAAGCAAAAGAATTTGCCAGTAACTGAGTCAGTTTAAACCTCCTGCCAGGAATTTGCAGCATGCCATACAATACATTTTTCAGTCACCATCTAAAAGCAGCCTTGATGAATAAGTACTCGACAAGAAAATGAGTCTGAATTTCCCAGATGGTCTTATGCCAGGACTCTGCCATGCTCCTTTTCTCTCTGAAGTCTCCTAATATTAGAATAAATGGCTATTCCAAATGTCACATTCAATAGGGAGCATGACGAGGGGCTGCACAGTGGGCCTTAATGATACAGCCTCTGTGGAGAGGCACAGGAGTCTGACATAACAAAACACACACACACACACACATTGCAGGGGACTGTAGAAGAAATGAGGGGCTGCCTCGATGCCTAGAGCCATGAGAGTAATGTCTGCATTACCATCTGAGAAGAACTTGCCTATGGAAGACACATGTGAATCCTGTAGGAAATAGAAGTTATTGGTGTTTAACTCACCGCTAGGTGTCACGACTTCTTCATTTTTAAGCAGACCTCTGAGTCTTTCTATGCCTAGAGGGCAAAAAAAAGCTCAAGGTGAAAGCAGAAGCCAGAGTATTAGCCAAATACCTGAGCTGCCTCCAACCTAAATTTTTTTAGTGAAGTCAGGTTGGTAGATAGCACATTCAGAAAAAAAAAAAAAAGAAAAGAGAAACCATTTCCATCCCTTTTGCAGATTACTGCTATCCCAGACCATACTGAAACCCTAAAAATGTCTGGAGTGCAGGTAGCTGTAAAGTTCAGCATGCTTAGTACATCATGGAGTTCTCATGTTTGTTTGCTTTACCCTGCCAGAAATCAGCCCCAGATGCAGTAAAGTTACAGGTATACAAAAGTAAAAAAGAATTTCCCCACACTTATGACATGACTCTTCTTTGCAGTGTGTCTCAGAAGAGCTGATTTTGTTGCAAGTCTGTTCCTGTTGTTCCTGACAAAAGCTGTATATTTTTTGGCATTGGAGACTGACAAATACACAGAGAAAAGCCTATGTATATATTTTCATATATATTCACAGGCAAAACATGGGTCAGGAAATGTTAATGCAAGCACCTCTCCCTATGCCACGTACTTTTCCCATGCTGCCATGCTCTCCAGAGAGGTTTCACCACCTCCTGCTTTGCTGGGCTTTCCACTGAGACTCAGGGCAGTGGAAGTGGGCCGGTTTTATACTCTCCATTGAGCTGAGAATTGTATCTCCTTTCTTGCAAGAACACAAATTGAAATCAGAGTAAGGCTGGTACATACTTGATTTTTAAGTCTGTGGACTGGAGGCAAACAAGCAAAGGAGTAGGATCTCTCTCTGTCTCTCAAGGTTTCCACAATGCCCTTCAAGCTTAGATAAAAAACTGAAATAAGAGGTGCAGCCTTGTCAGAAGAAAGACAAGCAAATGCTTCATAAGTGCTCTTCCTCTTCTTGCTGCATATTCCATGTCATATTTATTGCACAAGGGTCTGGGGTGGACATGAACCCGTAGCCCAGGAAAGGGCAGGAGATATGATGCATCAGACTAGATGCTTCTGGGCACTTTTTAGCAACTTGGCAACAAGAGGGGACTGAAAAAGCTGCCCAGTATGGGCAGATGTGTTTCCCTCTGACCCCTTGTAGAGTACACATTTACTGGATGATGTACAGCTTGTTCTCTGAGCCAAAGGAAAAATCCAAACATTGCTGGCTGCAGTCAGATTTTGTTTGACCTCTTAAGTAGTTTAACATGGTACTGGCCTGCTTTCCCATTTTAGGTCCTTCCCTTCCAGAACAGCAGAAGGGATTTAATGATGCAGCTTCTCAAGCACCTACATAATACCCTAAACTGGAAGTCATGGATTTTTGACAATTGCCTTTAAGATAAAAGCTCTTTTTTTCTCTTTTGGAGACATCCTACAGAAGCACAGAGAAACACAGAAGGGAAACTCAGCAGTAACTTTTTGTCTTCTAGGTGCAATGGGTGTTTTTATTGTAATGTGTTATGAGTTTCCATCTTCCTATTCTTTAAGTTAGGAATTTGAGAATCAGCATTTGCATGAGAATTTAAGACTACACAGTTTCCTCCATCCTTAAAAGTAAAACCATGCCACTGGGTGGTCTTGGCACTGAGCTCTCATACGGGGCCAATAAAGGTGATTTTTATGAGTTTAGGACTTGAAAGATCTGATTCACATTTAAAACGTGTAATTAATCTACTACATAAGTTGATTGATTCGTATCCCGTATCCTGTGTTGAAGTAACACAGGAAGATTTCACTCATTAAGATTCAAAGGACATTTTGGGTATTTGTTTAAAAGGGACAGCATTCCACTTTTTACCTTTCTTGTCAGAATCGTCTTAATTTAATATTATTCACTTAATATTTCCTTTACTATTACAGAAAGTTATATATAAATTTCTTAACATTTTTCCAGTTTATTTACCTTGGGCATTTGACAGTATCTTCTGTCTAGTCTGCTTCACTTTTTTTTCAAATTGGAAAATGTAATAGTAAAACCACAGAAAAGCAGGGGAATTCAACAGCAGGTGCTGGGACTAAGAATATTTTCCACTTATTCTCTAAATTAATGGTGTGTATTTCAAACTGCCAGAGTCTTTAATCTATAGCTTTATTTAATAATCACCATACTTAACAAATACAGGGTAAACTGAACATCAGATATTTATTTCTTGTTCAGTAAATACTTGTTGACTTACATAAGGACAAATTATTCTGCAGCATTTTTACTCTACAGGAAGTAATGCCTAACTGGTGAGAAGATAATGGAAACATCCTCAGGATATCCAGATGTTTTGCTTTAGCCAAAATTATGTCTGGACATCAACTATGTGTGAAAAAATACATGTTTTTTCAAGAATTTCACATAAACTAGATTAACTGTTTAGCAGTAAACTCTGAAGATCTGTTCATGTTCCTACGGTAGCATTATTAACACTACAAGTTGGCTTGATCTGCAATAAGTAAGTTCTACCAATGCCAGTTTACAAATGATCCCTGAAATAGATTGTAGTAGAAGGCTAGGTTAGGAATTACCAGAGACATCAGATTAAACTCTTGAACTGCAGATGTAGGGGTGGATGAGCCTTGCCAAATCAGAAGCTGTCCTGAGCATATGCAGAAACACGAGTTTAGTGCTTGGGAGATCCTTTTTTGGCAAAGCTAGAGGATGTGAATGCTTAACAAAGTCAGATTCAACACCTGGACTTGGCACCTAAACTCTATTTAAATCTCACTTCAGAGCTAAAAAAGGACATTATGCACTTGGTCTGCACTATTTTCTTTCTTTTGTTTGAAAAACAGGGAAACTTATGCAGTGCTCCTCTAGAGCTACTGCCAGAAACTACCTTATAAAAGTTAGAGTGCCACTTGTGAGAGGGGTGCAAGCTGTGACCTGCTACACAGCTGTGAACTAAGAGTAGCTATCCTAGGGACTACAAAGTACTTGTACACTGTGACAAAGGGGCAATGACAAGAACCTCAGACTTGTATGGATATATTTTTATCTTATTTTCACACAACACCACCTGAAGAGGTGAACTTGAAGACGAATAGAGAAGTATCTGGAGTGTAAATAGTAAGGTTTCCTTGTAGCCTTGAAGAGAGACAAGTGCTGATTCTGAATGACAATATTGGCTCCTTAGAAACAAGTTTGCTTAAAAGTAGGATATACATAAGCATAGACAGACTAGTTTGTAGACAGAAGTAAAATTATGGTACTTCCTACTGTATTATTGGAGTGCCTCCCAGTCCTTGAAAAGTTACACCTTAAATCGACAGACTGCAGGAAGAGAGAGGCTGTAGTGTTCTCATTAGACAGAGAGGGATCTGAAACACTAATAGATCAAATGACAAAGTGAGAAACATAAGAATATTGCTAAACTGTGAGTTGAACGCCAGTCCCTGGTGACTTTCAGTAGGCAGCTGGACTGCTCTTCTCTTGCAAACTTTCTTAAGTGCTGAACACAGATGTGTGCATCTCTTCATGAGAGATGGCTGCAAACTAGGAGACCACTCTGCCTTGTGAAAATTTGACTAACAATATTCCCTTCATACTGTGTATTGGTTTTTGGCAGATGATCCACCATGTAACCCAAGGATATGATTAATTACAATACATCTGAAGATAAGAAGATTAATCGGGATTGAATTGTTAAAACAATGTCCTCTGCATTCATGGTAAAGTCAGAAAATGTCTTTAGGAAGCAAAAGAATGTTGCTAAAAGCTAAAACTTTCAGGGAGCTCAAATAAAACCGCTGAAGTAGTTTGGTGACCCCAGCAGCAGGCACTCGGAGTTATGTCTTGGAGGAACCACTTAACCCTGGAACATGTCACTCCATCAGCATAAGCATCTGTTTAAAAAATGCATGTCATCAAAGAGGCCGCTAAGATGAAATTAGCCAAACACATGCTTCAGAAAATATGCACTCAAAGCACAGAACCCAAACAGAAAAAAAATGTTCTCAGCATTACTCTGTGATGTTCCTTAAATAGCAGCAGTGCAAATTAGTTGCATGCAAATCTTAATGAATGAAACCCAAACTGCTATGTCCAAGGTTTTGACTGAATGCCACTGGTGGGTCATTCACCAGTGATACTGTTCAGTTTATTGGCCCTTTTATATCACACTTGTGTGCCTAAAGCACTCGTTTATGACAATGGCCTAATTTTCACAAGTGTTCCCATATGTTCCTGATGTAATTGTAGTTTTCAGAGTCTCTAAAACAAGTCTGCTTTTTTGAGTGGTTAAAGATGGCTTTTAGTTGTGTAACTTTCAGGCACCCCATATCAGAGAGTTTAGGCCAAGAGGAGAAAGTTACAGCAGATCTCAGGCAGTTACTAAGTTCTGCCAAACCCCAGGGGAAGCTTATTCATCAGATTTTGTACACTGAAATTGTGTCTTTGCTATCTGGGAGTTGCATAGTCAGTCAGAAGTCTTGTTAAACATGAACACTCAAAACACTCAAAACAACTTGGGGTTTTTTGGTTTTGTATTTTTTAAAATAGTATGTCTCCAACCAGCTGGGCTAAATGTGCAGGGCAGCCCTAATGTGAACTGGTCTCCCTTATGACCAGAGAAACTGCTGATACCAAAGCAGAGCACATTTTGGGCATCACAGAGAAATGATCTGCTGATGTTAACTTGCTGACCAATGCAAGCACTGAGCAACTTGGTCTAGATTAATGTTTTGCCAGTCAGTGTTAACTGATCAAACTTCAGTTCTGCTTCATTTTGGGCATTCTTTTCTTGCTTTGTTTTGATCTCTTGGCTTTGTAGAGCTATCTTATCATGTTAATGAAATGCTATTCAGGGAATTCTGGTGGTATTCACATTATTGGAGATTTCTATGGTAAGTAGACATAAATTTCAACCTGCTTGCCTTGTCCTTGACCAGGAATTTTTCTTTGAACTTTTTCTTCCATCTTTTGTCAAGTAGGGCAAGATAGATGGGCTGGTGTGTGATTTTCAGAAATAATCATTGGAAAGATCTCTCTAGGATCAACCTGTCAAGGTAATGGAATGCCAAATGGAGATCCCTTCAGGAGTAAGTAGCAAAGATGGGACTTCAGATTGTTTTCAGACTTTTCTTTGCCAAGCTGTAACGGTTTGTGTATGCTGAGCTTACTGTAGGGGGAATAGCTTCTATACAGTCTGAAAGAAATGACATTTTAAAAACACCATCTCTAATTTATTGGGATATCTAAGGCATACACTTAGAAGTGTCACTTTGTGCTTGTATCACAGTTCTGAGATATGAGCTCCTGTTACTTCCAGTTTGCCACTAATCAGATAAACTTGCTACCCATTTTTCCTCTCATCCCATTCCGTCACAGTTAGTACAGGGGAATACCTACTCACAGCTGCTTTGGGGCTGACCAATAACAGCTCCAATAAGACACCAAAATCCTGCACACAATCTCCCAAATTTCTGGAACAAGAGCTGAAATGTGGCTAGCTCTGTTTCGTGTATTTGACAGAAGTCCTGTGTTCTATCCCTTAAAATAACACACAATATATGGCTTTGATGCCATTGGGGGAAGCTGAAGGGAAAGAAAGTTCACCTTTTTCACAGAAACACAAGGACTTGGCAATTTCCCTCTCTTATGGGGAGATGAGGTCAAAGAGATGTAGTGTCAGTGAAGAAGAGCAGAAGCTCTCTTGAATCCACTGGGTTAGCACCCACTGCCAGCAACGATTCAAATCCCAAATATTTCACTATTTTAAGCAGACTGAAGTTCCTATGAGCCCCTCACAATACTGTTATGGATAAATGCCTAGTGTTAAAATACAGGGAACAATGTATGTATGGCCAGACTTCGCGAACGAAGATTTGGGCAGGGCTCTCCCCACGTGGGTGTGCCCTTCCAGCCTGCG
>JAOXXN010000001.1:99193121-99207434 GCA_026770055.1 Myrmophylax atrothorax | reverse complement strand
TACTAACCGGGGCTGACCCTGCTTAGCTTCCGAGATCTGACGGGATCGGGTGTCAGGGAGGCATTTAACTGCCTACAGGGGACAATAGTATGCAAGAAATGGAACGTAAGGGAAGTATGACATGCTTTCCTTATAATTTACCTGCACTACCTTTATGATGATCAGGCATCCTTTCTTTGAGGGCCAACTGGGTCATATGAGGTAAACCATGTAGCAGATTTTTCTTGCCAGACATTGGCAGTAAGAATTGAATCTGACATCTTTTACTAGACATTAATGTCTGGTTCTCTGGCTCTGGCTCACAAATGTGTCGCCAAGAAGCTCTGCCATTCTTTTGTAACTAGTATTATACAGAGTTATAATTTATTTGAGCTCCTGCACTCTTCTTGTGTTGACTGTAATAAAATAAAATCCAGGAATGTTGATTTCTGTTTATGATCAAGAAAAATACTGTCAATCTGGAGAGGCAGAGAGGACAGAATACTTAGAAATAACAGGAGTAAGTTTTAGGAAATTAAATTTATGTAAATAGCTAACGCAGGACTCTTTTTGAAAAGTCTCCTAAAATCAGGAATCTCATACCCTTGAAAGGGCAGGACAAATGTGATGTTAATATGACAAATCCACTTAATAATGAAGCAGCTTTGCTTTTTAAATCTATGCTTGGACATATTCTGTGAGCAGTCCATTTCTTTAATGGATTGTACACACACATTGAAAGGTGAGGGTTTGCTGGAAATGTGTTTTTGCAAAAATTAGTTCAATGTTGATTTAAAAATCTCAATACTCTGTCCTTTACCTGGTCCCTCAGTGGAAACAGATTTAAAATCTAGAAAACTTTTATCTAGTTTGACTATGAGTGTATGCTATTCTCATTTTGCTTTTGGTGGTATAATTAAAAAGAAATTGACATACCTTGTTAATCAGTGTTCCTAGTTGTAGGACTACTTTTAAGCTCACTGTTCATCAGATGCATGATTCTAAGGCAGTTTTCAATACGAGTTTTGGACATTGCTGTCCGTAAGATTCTGCCTATTGCTAATCCTTCTAGTCAATCTAGAATCAATAACTTCTCCAGATTGTACAAAAGACTGATTAAAATCATGGCACCGACAAATGCTCTACTTACATTTGTTCCAGGTCTTCTCAAGTATCATCTGACACAACAACTAAAAGGCAGTTCTTTGAATTCAGATTTCTCTGCATATCAGTCAAAATGTCTTCACTATTACAAACCCTTTATCTGCCTCATCAAAAATGTTTTGAAGGCACAATCTCAAAAAAGTGAGAAGTCGTTGCAAAGAGGAGTTGTGTATGTTGTTCTCCACAGTGCATTGTAGCAAGAAAAAATATGGAGATTCAAAGAAGACAGTGGAGAACTTTTGCAAGCATCAAGTTATTTCAGCCTGGGATATATGGCACTGGAAAGCAAAAGAGTTTCCATGGTACAGTTTTAGTATCAAGCTGAATTTTTTTTCTATCAGCCATAGCTAGAAGTATAGTACAGTACAGTACAATGTACTTCAGCTGACCCTTCCTAAAAGGTGGACTAAGCAACCCTCTACAGTCCCTTTCTTTTTCTAGGAGTGTGGAATGGCAAGGACAAAGAATGTTTACATATTGTACCTCAATCTTTTGATTTTAGTACCACATTTGAAAATATTGCCATATAATTCTAGGAAGTGGGGATAACTCAGTTTCATAGACATTTCCATCTGTAGTCAATGATTCCTTAACAAAGTCCTACATTTTGAAAAGAATTTTGTTACCAAGAACAAAGTTAGACACACATGTATCAGACACTGTTATTATTCCAATGATTTAGGGTTAGACTGCTGATGAATACTCAAACCAAGTGTTGTCCATGTAACATTTTAATTACACGATAATTTCATACACTAACAACATGTCTAGCATGCAGTTTTTGATACTTAATCCCCAATACCTAAACCCAGTTTTTGATAGGCCTAATCATGGAAAATTACAGGAACATCAGTGAAGTCATATATCAAGACAAGAATTATGCTCAATAAAAGATTGCAGAATATGGTATACAAATCTTCCCCTAACATACTTTATGTGTACAACTATAAGGGGAAAAAAGGGACATACAGTTCTTCACCAATGCTGATGATATTATTAGTGGGTATCACAGTTAATACATGCCCTACTTGTTCTACAGCTTCTGAGGAAGAGATTAACAACACGTTTGTGTCATACCTCAGAACAGTTTTAGAGAAACTTTGATGAAGTTAATTGTGTGTGATGGACTAAATTTGGTGCAAAATCAAACTTTGGCCCAGTATCTGTGCTAAAAATACAGCTGTAGAGGGGAAAAATAGGACATTTTTAACAACTTAACATTTATTGGACAAGGCGAGGTCTGAAGAGTGCAGAATGGAAAATGGCAAACATCTTTCACAAAAATAAGAATTGTCCCTCCTGCATAGGCCTGGATAGTTTGCATGTGTGGTACAAAAATGTGTAATGGAAACCTGGGAAACAAAGGCGTCTTTTCAGGCTGAGGATTCCAGCTGTTCACAGACTGTGGAAGAGAAAACAGACTTTATTCAATGTCTGCAGATGTTTCCAAACTTTCATAGTTCTAAAATTTAAATTCAGTTACCTAATCAATATTAAAGATCTGAGGAAAAACATGTTGCCCATTGGATATGATTTAGGTGGGGAGGAAAACAAAGGATTCAAACATTCTCAGCCACAAAGATCTGGTGGCTCAGAGGCAGCAGCAGATGAAAACAATGGCTGGAGACAGCCTGTGCTGGAATGATAAATGAACATTCACTTCTCAGCTACACTGATACAACTTCACTGGCTTTACTGCAGTGTGGTGTAACTCAAGGTTAGTCTACCTACTAGGCCTGATCATCTGTAAGTAAGGACAAATCCCAACTTTAGTGGAGCTAGGATGGTTCTGTATCTACAAGATTCACAGCTGACAAAATACCATTAGCACTGTGGTTTACAAATTTGGCATCAAATTTATGTATAGTTTGAGACTAAAACATATGGATTTTCTGGTGTCCTCTCAGACAGGCACTAACTTTGACATTTTACAGGCAGTAACTTCCCATTTTCATATAGCATCAACAATACAAACTATTGTTTTACTGACAAAGCACACATGGAAGGAGTGAGGCCCCTTTGTGTCTGACAAGTCGATGTATTTTTGGCTGGTGTGTACAACATCTATCTGTCACATACCTGACTTCTGCATGCAATCTTCTGCAAGGTCTGCGCTGAAAATTGTTATCATTGTTCCCCCAAAATGAGTTTGATTCTTGAAGCACTCCATTTTATGGAAACAGATCAAGAAAATCCCTTTACTAAATTATTCCAAGGGCAGATGATAGTCCAGTATTAAAAGGGACCTAAATACATCTCACCTCAACCATAACACACTCAGCTGCATTATGGGATAGAGAAAGTTCTTTCCTCATTACAGTCTCACATGCTGACATCAGATCAGAGATGCTCATAAAAAGATGGCAACTGGTGTGCCTTAGCAATTTCTGAAATTTTTTCATTGCTAGTATTATGGAACTAAAGAAACTTCAGATTCATGACTTCTAAAAAGCACCAAGCACTGTATGAGTTAAAGCCTCTGGATAAGAGCAGTCCAGGTAAATAACTGGTCTTAGAAAAACCAAATACATACAAGAATGAATCCAGAATTTTAGCATGATCCACATGAGGGGGTTCAGTAAAGCAATACAGGCTCACTTGGTTACATATAGTTTAATGTAAAGGTTTTTAATTTTCTTCACATGTCTAAGGCAAATGAGTTCAATTCACCCATATCTGCATTCAGGTTTCAAATCACTACTATATTGCTCAAGACCAGATTTTGGGATACATATTTACTAGAAAACAACAGGATAAAAAATGTCAATGTTGAAGCATGCTGCTGGGGACCCAGGGGAGATTAGATGATGAGAGAAATCTGAGCATGCTGTTCTTTATATATGGACAGGAAGATAGTTTTATGTGCTTAGATTTTATTGATGGTGAGAAGCACTTTTCTGCCCCATCACTGTATAAAAGGGGAGTGAAGTAGAGTAAATTTACATTTGCAGTTTGTCCAGGATTCCTTTAGAAAACTCAGGCTGCTAAGCCTGTGAGAAGGAGGCTTCAGCTTGTCTAACTTCAAATGTGTTTTTAAAAAGTTCTGTATTATAACTGGACAAAACTCAAAGCTTTAATGTTTTTTGGAGAGGGAATTTTTTTCCTCTGTGTTTGTACCAAACTTAGTCTGCCCATAAGTGGCACTTACCTAGTAATGAACATGGAAATATGTAACCAACCTTAACCCAAATGCTGAATTACACCGTATCAGTCCAAGACCTCTTCCTACAGTCCTGCCTGTGAGCATGTATATCTCATTCTCTAAAAAAAATGTTACACTCAATTTTGTATTTTTAGTGCAATCAATAAGAAAACCACAACAAAATCCTTGTTCTGCAGATGTCATAAATGGCTTTGTACTGCACGTGACCCTATGACTGAATAACCTCTGTCCTACTGCCAAAAACATCTGATGAGTAATTTTTTTTCCTTTTAGTGGGATCCTTACTGATGAAGGTAGCCAGGAACTGAAAATCCTGCTGCAGTTGAGACAGCAACATACTTAGCATATTGTATCAGTCCAGGTCTTAGAAACATTTATTTGTCTCTCACCTCAAATGGCCTGTCTTACATCTCATCTTCTGACACATTCTCCAATTCCTATGCATTTTTTGGTCATTGTTTAATATCTTTTTATAGTGTGACTAGCTCAAAACCTTCCCTTCTTCACAAATCTGAATTTTCTTACTGCTTCACTGTCCAGGGTTGGCACAATTATTTCAAATGATCTGCTTCTCAGATGATTCCCAGATCATTCCCAGACTGTGAGACAGCCTGTTTATGTGATGGAAAGTACCAGAGGTAACCTTACACTGATAGGCTAATTGTTTACATGAGTGAAAAAAATCAGTCATTTGACTTTCTTACTCTGTGTGTTCCCATGCTTCTGTCTGATTGTGTCATTCTTGGTTTCCTGTGCTGAGCATCACTCTGTCAAGTTCACCTCTTCCCCCTCACCTCTTCACTGTGCAAAGTACTCCCTGTACTTGCTATCTCAATATTCTTGTGGACAAGACAGGACAATTAGAATTAACATAGCGATGACACTGAATGGAGAGTGAACTGATGCAGGCAAAAAAGAAAGGAACTGAATCATGGTAGGAAGCTAAAGGATAGGGCATTTATGCAGCTATAAGCAAGAAGTCATTATTAACCAGCTGCCAAAATCTTGTACCTGCTGGTGCCCTGGTCCCTTTATTAGATATTACAGCTTTCTCTGCCTCATCCTTTGTTTTCTAGACTATTAAGATCTGTGAGAGAGGAGCAATTCCTCTACTTGTGAAAAGCACCTTTTTACACTGCTGTGGTATTTTGCCCAGAACATTGGGCTCTGACAATGTTACTGTTTAAGTGAACTGGGAATCTCCCACTGGTGTTGACTGCAGTTTTGGTTACTAGATGTCTGTTCCTTTGTGGTCTGGCATGCACATTTCACTCTTCACTTGGAACTATTCCTTTCTTATTTACCTACTTCTTATTTTCAGAGCTGAATTTAGTTTCTCCTGCTGTTTCTTTTCTGATGCTGGAGTGACTACTAATCCACCTCCATTTAGTCTGTCACTCATTGTTTATGGAGTTGGCAAGCAGCCTATAGGAAGTGAGGTACTGCAGAAGAGGATGAGAAAGATAAAGCTAGACAATAGAAATAGAAGGGAAACCTGTCCTGCAGTGGAACAAAACGAGTATCAATGGAAGTTCTATATTAAATGTATGTTTCTGGCAATCTTTAGAAACAAAAATAGAACTGACTGTACATGAACTCTTTTATAAAGCCAATTAGGACATTTTGAGGAGCTTGCCCAAAAAACACTGTGACGTTAATTTTATCTGTTTTTCTGTGTGGACTCAGCCGTTGGAAATCCTTCTTTGGTTCACATTTTAACTTCTTTTTTTTCAGCACTCATGTAGTTTTAGATAGACCATGCTTTATAAATTACATGCTGAAAAGGCAGAGGAAACAAAGTTATTTTGGGGCGGGGTGGGGGTAGAACCATTTCAGATCTGATCAAAGGATTTAGCCCAGCTGGCTTCAGCCCATAGGTGCCCTCTGCATTAATCAGCTTCTCTGTGGGAAGGGGAGAGAGAAGAGAAAAGGAGAGAACAAACAGACTTCAGCTGAATTAGTCATGACAGTGGAATATGTGCCTGGTTCAGTGCAATGTGAAGTGTGTGATTCCATTCCACCTATAAATGGAATCCTCAAAAAGGTTCAACCTCCCAGGATTTGCATGAACTCACACTGTAAACAAACACTGCTCAGGTGCCAGTCAACAGAATTGCACCTCAGTGACATCCATTTTCAGGGGAAAATTTTAGTAAAATGGGTTTCATTGCCTGTTTTTAATGCCCCTGGGGTAAGGTTAAGTTTTTGTCCCAAGCCTGGAGCAGAAAGCAGTATGTAATTACAATGCTGCAGTGGCACAGCAAGGGTTATCTGGGGTTCCCCTTGCTCTTTATAAGTATTAACCACAAGCTGTCCCACTGATTTAATTTAAAAGAAACAAAAGGGAAAACTGGGCAATAAATTAGGCTGATTTTCTAATTCTCAGAAGTTAACAATAGGGCTACTATATTTGTGTTCCTGTTACTGCAAAGGAAGTAGAATATCCTTTCCCTCCTAGAATTAAAAGAACAATAATACTTGGTGTTGATTTATGGAAATAATTATCCCAAACAACTTCCTTTTAATCCAGCTTTATTTAAGGAAGTGTGACTTTGGAATGGGACTTCAAAATTGCTCAGTCTGAAGTGTGTAGGACACACAGTGATGGGACAATACACTAGTATCTGTGAGAGCTACAACTAGACTTGGGCGTGTCTGAAGTCAGGCCCATAAATCCATATTTAGACATTAAATAAGTGGTCTGATTTTCAAAAAATGCTTCTGACCCAGCTTCTCCAGCTGACTTCAATAAAATATGTGTGTATGTCTGTGTGCAAGTGTTCAGTACTTCAAAAATGAAGTCACATATTTAGATGCTTAAATCTAGGCATCTAAGACTCGAAAATGTTGCCAATAATAATTCTCCTGGCTTCACCATGGGGATAACACACAGAGTGAATTTCAAATACAGGTGTTTCTACAGGATGATAAGCAATGTGAGCTGAGTGACCTGATGGAACTACGGGTTTTTTGGTTCTTTCTGAAACAGTTAGGGTATTGTGGCTTTGAAACATCAGCACTGTCTTTTCTATACCTGAGCAAACAGCCCATAGGAAAGCTATCAGAGAGAATTCCCTGAATCCCTGGCTCATCCTTTTGATCAATATTTAATAAAACCTGTCTTAATACATTGCTTTGCATTAATAACGTGTAAAAACAGAAAATGTTTTCTTGAACTATTTTATAATAATCATGTTTGCAGGAAACTCTCTTTAAAAACTCACTTGTAGATATTCATACATCTTTATCTTCAAGTAAAAACAGCAGGTTTACTATTTTTAAACAGGTTAAAGTTTTATTAAAACTTCACGGACTGCAATATACACTTTGGGGGAATGGCTGACTGGTTCTTTTGGAAAATAACTCAGCTGTAAAGCTAATCTTTGAGCCACCCTTGTGATTAGAAACTTAAATTTGCTCTATGACTTTTAGTAGCAGCTATACAGATCTGATTACTGTGGGACAATTTACAATCAAAAGGAAGAATACACTTTCTTAATTGAAAATAGAAGTGTCTTAATAATTTTTGCATACTAGTTCTCTGTATGTAGAATGCTCTGCTCATTTCTGTGAGTCATTTGAGCTTTGGTATAATACACAATGGAGAACATTGTGCTTCAGGTTAAAAACCTGCTGTGTTTAAGCAGAAGGCACTTGGCAGAACTTGCCAAACACTGACCAACTCCTCACCACACTGTTCATGTTTGAAGCCAATTGCAGTGCAAAAAATTCAGGACTATATAGACCAATCTGGCTTCTGGTTTTGTTGCAGCTAGAAAGCTTTTCAGTTCTATTAGGAAAAATATCTTCCAAGAAAAATAACAAACCTTTCTAATTTTATAGTTACAGAATTATTCCACTGGAAAAATTATGTGAACCCTAAGCACAGGTATCCAACAACAGCTGTAATCAAGCTTACCACAGAAGGCATTTAAACTAAGACTCCAATGTCTGCAAAACTCATGTTTCTTTGATTTCCTCAAGGGACAATGATGCTGGTGAGAAGTAGGCCAGCATTTTCATTAGACCCTACTTTCTCCACACCCTCTTTTCCATGCTTTATTTTTAGATCAAATCCACTGACAACACAGATGTGGATGGGTCTGCTGGGGTGTGCAAACACAACTGGCCTGGTGAGCCTGTGATCACAGCCAGAATATTACCACAGGTTAGATCTACTCATTTTAGAAAGGCACAGGGGATCTGATATTTAATGCACACAAATATCTCCCAGGTGGGTGCCAAGAAGATGGTGCCAGGCTCTTTTTAGTGACCGGACAAGGAGCAGTTGCCATAAACTAAAGCACAGGAAGTTTTACCTCAAGATGAGGAAGAACTTTACACTGAGGGTGGCAGAGCACTGGAACAGGCTGTCCAGGAAGGCCATGGAGTCTCCCTCTCTGGAGACATTCAAAACCCACGTGAAGATGTTCCAGTGTCACCTGCTTTAGGTGACCTTGCCTCGTAAGGGAGGTTGGACTGGATGATCTCCAGAGGTCCCTTCCAACCCTAAGAATTCTGTGATTCTGTGATATGCAGTCCTACAAGACAATTTGTGTCCAAGGCAATATGTAGTATCAGTGGCAAACTGGATGTTGGATGTGGAAACTCTTGCCACTTGGCCTTGTTCTCAAACCATTGGCTGCACAACTTCTGGTGTAACCAATAAGTGAAAAGGAAAACAGTGTGCTAAGCAGCCATGAAAGTAATGAGTAATATTAAAAAGGCAGCTATGGAAATATTATTTTTTAAATGAAAGCACCCAGATCAGATCTGAAAGAATAACTGCATTTGTGTTTCTAACATTTTCAGTTGTAAGTAGGGCATTAGTCTTTCTGAGCTGTAGCAGCAGGACACCTCTAAGTTCTTGACACGGAGCCAAACAACTAGGCAGTCTGGAAGAATCCCTGTGGCAGGAAAAGTAACATCTTCTAAACTAGACAAATGAATGAATCTTAGAGAAGATCATTACTATCCTGAGAAGAATCTTTACTCTTCCTAGGACAGTGGTGAATCCAAAGGGAAAACAAGAGAAATGTGAAGTCATTGCCAAAATAAAGGGACCCGTGTGGGTCCTGCCTTGGCCTCTCACTGTTGCCAGAGCTGTGCACCCATATGCTTCAGGGCCATTGTGTGTTCTGTGCCGTGTAAAAGGAGCAGGGCTTGGTGATGATGAGGTAAAGGGCCTGAGTGGGCTGCACAGCTCAAGCTTCAGCACAGCATAGCAGTGTTTCACTCTGCATTCAGAGCTCAGCACCCCATGTGCAACCAAGGCAGGAGACATGTTGTGTGGCAAAGTAAAGAGCTGCAGAGACTGAGGCTGGAGTGTGGGAGACAAGGACAAGTGTATCAGTCTCAGAACCAGCAGCATGAGATTTGTCATGTCTGTAAGTGTGGTCCCACTGTACCTAATTTCAGTGTGCTGCTAATCAGCAGTATGGTTGTACAGAGCAACATAAGGTAGGAATACAAACGAGTGGATGTTTCAGCTCCAACAGCTGCCTTGAGGTGTTAAGCTGTATTAGCACAGACATTTTCACTTCTTACTTCCTGTACCATGTGTCTCAGGAGATGCAACAAAGAAATATGTGAGAACTCAAATTGCACCGTGAAGGACTTTGACTGTAGCAAAATGATGGGAAAGATACATGTGCATTTTACATATGTATTAAAGCCTCAGATAAGGTCTACAGTGTCGGGGGAACAGTGGGGTTGCCATTGGGTTAGATAGAACCACCTTTAGTGACTTCAGTTAACTTAGGACGTTCGTAGCACTAATGGGATACAGCCTTTTTGTATGTAATGTAATGTATACATTAGAACAGGCAGTGTTTCTTTAGTATTAATGAAAACAACAATTTCTCATTTAGGTATCCTGCAACACAAGCTCTCCTGGAGAAATCCAAATGTGTTCTATATTTCCCATCAATAATTGCTCTGCAAAATACACATTTTCATGGCCATGGAAAATCTACTTCATTATTCTTCTTTCAGTCATGTTCCACAGTAACTCCCTATTACATTCAATATATCAAGATTTTAGTCCAGTGTCTTGCCACATGTTTGTCTGCTTTAGACTTTCATTACCCAAGACTGACAGATTTTGGTTAATTTTGGCCTTGGTGTAATTCTAATTATTGGTACCACATAAGTAAGTAGTGATGCATATTGATATACTAGCCCACTGGAGCACATAAGAGAAAACTTAACCATTATGGCGTATGAACACAATCTATTACCCCAATCACAATAAATTAACATGCTGATAATCAGAATTGTAACTTCTATATTATAAATATAATTCCACTTCCTTCTTAACATAAAGCTTGTAATACATATCACTCCTGCAGATGTAAGCTGAACAGAGGTTTTCCTCTAAGGATTGCCACTAGTCTAAAGAGATTTTTGGACAGGAGACACACTACTTTATATTAGACTTTTATATAGCACATCATTAACTTTAACATGCTGTCCCAATTTTAGTGAATTAGTTGTTCAGCAACTTGGAGAAGCAGTTGCAGGTTTGTTATGAAGAAAAATAAAAGAAGTCCTGTGGTATTGCAGATTATAGTACATAATTGGCAAAGCATCCAAGTGTCCTCCTGAAAGAAATAAGATCGTAGAGCTAAGAACTTGTAATAAAGGAAGATGCTTATTTCCCATTAGGGTTTGTTTCCTGTTAAGATTTGTCCTTTTCCAGAGTTGTTTGATAATCACTTAAACATGGAACATACAGAATTTGACTCTGACATCTTCTGGAATCTGTGCTAATGGATAGACATGTGGCAAAAGAGACAATACTTCTGATTTTGGTGGCACCAGATCAGACACATTCTTCATGCTATACTAAAAATTCTCTACTGTGGCCAATTAGCAAGAGTGGGCCTTTTCAATAGTAATTCACACAGTTCTGTGAACTGCAGGAAAAAAAATTTGAATTAAACAGAAAGCAATATGGCATTAAAAAAAAATGTATTCGTAACATGATTGCACCAGATCCAGACACAATGTCTCCTGCACTGATCCTCTCTTTTTCCTGACAGAACTTAAACATAGGATCATCTCTGTTTCAGATAGTCTTTTGAATTGCAGATTGCTAGAAATCATGACTGTGCTGACATGTGTTAGTGTGAAGTTGCCCCTTTCTGACGCTCTTATACAGGCATCTGTTTCTAGTCACTTTTTGGTTTCAGGATCCTGGACTAGCTAGAATTCACCCAATTCCATCTGATACAGCCGTTCATCTTTCCATATATAATTAATCCCAAAAATTAAGAACTTCACCATAGAGGTAATTTACAAAATTACCTCCTTCAAGAGGGAAAAGAAGGCTGCAGCTGCTCAAATTGCATTGAATAAAAAGGATAGAGTTCCTTATAGTAACAATTACTTGCATTGAATGCTTTTATTATCCCTAATTTTAAAGGATGCAATGGGGACAACTTCTTTTTAGCAGAATAGAAAGGATGTGTTGGATATTGTCAGCAAGAGATAAGATGTTTAAGGCCCTCACAGGTTGTCTTCTCACCAGCACTTTGAAACCTGCTGTTCATTCTCCACTGGGCCTCTGAGTTTCCCATAGTAGTGAAGATTCCAGCTATTTTGCAGCCAGAAAAAAAACAAACCAACCAAACAAAAAAACCCCACCAAACACCAAAAAACCACAACCAACAAAAACAAGACACTCTGAAGCTAACCACTGGCCCTTTTGAAAGCAGGGCAAAAATCAGAGCAAATCTTGACTGATTATTTACACAAAAAGGTTATGGCTCTGTATGTAAGCCATAATTGCTGGTGTAACAGATTTGGTGTATTATCTGTATGTGTGGAGAGTCACCCCTCAGTCTTAGATCTACCTAGTCTTAGATCTTATTAAACAGAGTAGCTAGTTCATCTCAAACTGGAGTTTAGAAGAGGCTTTCAGCTGCAGAGATGGAATCAAGTGGGACTTGCTCATGGTGAAAAAGGCAAACAGGTTCTCTAATAATAGGTGCTGCTCTAAATAAGATGTACTAAGATCAGTGTTTCTTTAAAAACTCACAATCTAGAACTCACCTCCCCCTGACCTCAGTGGCTGACTCGAGGGAGAGCAGAGTACTTCTCCAAAATCCATGCCAGAGGAATTGCCCCCATCATTTAGGACTCTCACAATGGTGTCAGTGCTCTCACAGGACCAGTGTGACTTCCTGCTCCATGCAAATTGTTAAGCCCACAAGTCTCATCCTGGTCCTGGCTCTCCTGCTAGTGTTTGGGGCAATGCTTAGCAGTTTACAGACAGTATCTCAGTTATTCCATCTGCAAAATGGAGATGAGAAACTTTGTGTATGATACACTCAGAGACCAAGTCAGAAAAAATGCCAAATAAGATCTAGATTTTACTCCTATCAATAATACTATCTCCAGGTGAATAGGAATGCCATATTACAGAACGTCTTTATTTCAAGAAGGATGAAACTTAATTAGTTCTTTCACTGTTTTCTTTAAGGATACTTTGGGTAAATATCTCAGGAATTCAAACTTTTCAGGACCCTTGCTATTTTTGACAACACAATGCAAATGCCTGAATAAATCATTTTCTTTCTATTCCCCTAATACCACTTTGCTAAAAAATATATGGGATTGGGTGATAAAAGATCATATTTTCTGTTCCAGAAAGAAAGATTTTTCTCCCCGTGCTACAGTCAAATTGTCCATAACAGGTCGTTGCTGGGCAAAAGAGGCGATTTTAAACTGAGTTCAGGATGTTTTCAACAGGAAGAAGTGAGAAAACATAATTTGAGAAAGAAAGACCTCATTTCTAAGGACAGAACAGAAGTTAACTGGGACAGCATAGTTGGGTTTCTGGTTTATTATAGGGTCTGACCAGTGTTTAAATATTTGAGGTAACTGTAGTGGCAGGTGTTCAACACAGCAAAAAGCCAGGTGCTGCAACAAGCACTAAGTTGCTAATGTCACAAAGGATCAATATCCTTCAAAGTTCAATACGTGTCTGTGAAATCCCTGTTCCATGGTTATATGGACTGATGGTTGCACTAAGAAATTTTGAAGAACAAGGTGGGGCTTCTCACCCTCAAAGAACCCATCTGAACTTCAGTTTAAGTCCCTTACTTTAATTATATTTATGTCCCCTGCATTACTCACATATGTCCCTATGTCAATAATAGGAAATCAAATCCCTAATACTCATCTGACTGGTTTTATTGAAGGAAAGCTCTAATTTGGATTTCAGTGCAGAGAAAAGGAGAAAAGGGACTGCTGTATCCAATGAGTTATGCTGAGGTTGTTAAATTTTAGTGAATTAGCATCTTAGTATTTTCCTTATGGTCAATTTTGAGCAATCTCTATAGTTTTAGCCTGACCACATCACTCAGCCCCTCTCATCCTCTCCCTCTGACCCCTCAGATACCTTTGTTTTAAAAAGATCTATGGAATATGCAGCATTAACTATTCTTAGGACAGCACAGTCCCTGCAGTTTATGTCTCTTGGTACTGCTTAAAGAAGGACTGTAGGCAACTGGAAGTCTTCTGTTTGAATTTTGTCACCCCTTAGTCTTAGATCTACCTAGTCTTAGATCTTATTAAATATTATAACTAGAAACAGACATCTTTGTGGTTTCTGAAAACACTACTTTCACATCTTTATTAAACCCCTCATATATAAGTACTGTGACAGCATCCTTTGTCCTGGTTTGGCTGCTGGTGCCCACCTCTGAATATAGAGGCAACATAGGTGAGGACTGGATCCTTCCTTTGTTGATTACAAGGAGGACTCAGACAGGGCTGACTCCCCTTCCTTTGTGAGCTGCTCCAAGCTGAGGCTCTGATTGGCCCCAGTCTGAGCCATGGCCCCCACTACGGCACAGTCAGTGCCTGCCTGCGGACCCCACTGATCCAGACCCTGCCCCACAGGCTGACCTGTCCATTCATATCTGTCCTAGTTCAGCAGATGGGACCAGTTATCACTGTGTGTGAGTGATCAAAGCCATGTATTCTACCCCCTCTATTCA
>JAOXXN010000001.1:99177044-99191224 GCA_026770055.1 Myrmophylax atrothorax | reverse complement strand
GTATTTATTGTAATATTGTTATTAAAATTGTAACTCTGACTTATAATCTCTTTTGTGTGGAGTTCCTTTCTCCTGCCAGTTTACCTCTAAACCAGCACAATATCTATATTGGTAACTAGGCCTATGCCTCCATTACAGAGATATTAGATGTAGAGAGACAAGCATCTTCTTAGGATCCTTTTAAGACAGCAGTTCTGGTATATCTCTATGAAATTATTCCCTCAATTTTGTGGGTTTTTATTTTGTAAGCAGATGCCAGACAGAACCAAAAAATCCCATAATCCTCTTGCCCACTGAGAGGAATCCATTTTGTTATCACTCAGCACAAAGGACAAGCAGAGAAGTCAGTGCAAACAGGGCAGGACAGAGCCTACAGGCAAGCTACAGTGAAAATTTGTGTTGTTCCTAAAATGTGCTCGAATAAAAATAATAAAATTATTATTGCTTCAACTTTGGAGATACAAATATATTGGAAACACTGACCAACTCATAAGCATTGCTTTTCTAATAACTGTGAGATGAAAAATCCAACCAACTCTCTATAAAATTATTAAGATCATTCTTTGCTAGCAGATGCCAAAGAAAAACAGTCAGAAAGGTTGACTTCCAAAAAGACTAGCAAAAAGATATCATATTTAGAAGCTGGTCTCTGTTAAAAAGTTGGAAATGAAAGTATTGTTTTGAACTGAGTACAACATTTTCCAAGCTTTTGACAGACGTGACTGGCTTGTTACTGCAGCACAGCTATTATTCAGAGGTTTAACAGAGGCTGTTTTATCTATGTTTGACAGTCAAATTTCATGATAAACAGAAGCAGCTATAGAAGGGGCTCTGCATGATGGACCCTATGTTCAGTGTCTCACTGGTCAGACTGTGTGGTAACATCCCCTGGGGAGTGGGCTGAATATTTCTCTGTTTGCAAGATTGCCTACATGCCTCACTGCAGACGACATAGAAATGTGGATGTAGATTTCTGTCAGAGACTGATGAATTCTCAGTTAACACAGGGCCCTTGACTTTTCCTGCCATAGTGAAGGCAGAGCTCTGCTGGCATGCTGACCGCCCTCTCTGGTGATTCAGACTCACATATTCATACCGGTGGGCAAGCCTCCCATGCTTCTGTTTTGAGTTCAGAGACCCATCAGACTGTTTTGAATTGGTGAACTTTTTCTTCCTGCAATTTAAACACATTTGTTTGCTTTTCCCTCAAGGAAGGTTCAATGTGAAATAGAGCATGTTCTTTTTCTAGCTAAACAGAAACATATTCCTGGTACAGTTGAATGAAGAACACACCCAAAAGATAAGCAGGTACAAGTGGCCCTTTTGTGCACATACACAGACAAATTCATCAGGACTCCTCTGGGTTGGAGTCAGATGGAGAGGAGATTGGCAGGAGGAAAGGGAAGGAGCATTTGGATAGCTCTTACTTTATCCTGTGAAGTAAGATTCCACTCCTATCTTCTGAGTGGAAGAGCTGTATAGGATATTTACGTTGGGGAATTACCATTTCCTTGGCAGCTCCTTCCTCCTCCTCCCCACACTGAGTTTGATTCTCTTCTCCCTTCTCCAATTGTTTGCTTCATTCACATGCTTGAAGTATTTCTCATTTGCTCCCATGTCCATCAGGTGACCTGTTTACAACACATAATGTAAGTTAAGATCTTCATGAAAATCTCTACATAGGCTGTGCTTTCATAGAGCTGCATGGCATGTAGGTAGCATCTATTAATACTTTAAACATGTTGAAAGGAAGGCTATGCTGGAGCCAGATCCTGTTGGCTTGGCTGGTTTCAGTGCATATAGAACATTTCACTACATTTGTCCTCCGTTTCTGTTTTTCCAATGAGAAATATGAACCCAGTGATTTTAACAACCTGTCTTAAAGGATCATGTCTTAGACCCCAGAGTTCACCTACACGGTGGGGCTATTCCATAGGGAGGCAGCAATCCTGAAAGAGCCCTCTCGGGGACAGTGGCTGATAAATTTCTACAACTGTGCTGTAATACAAATTCAGGAAAGGAAAGTAAAATGCACTTCTATCCTGTTTTTGCAGAAGTACCTCATCACAGAACAAGGGGAAAATAACCTTAATTCTTCTTGGCTTCCATGCATGCGGGCTTTGAAGGTGATGCTTAGTTCTACATGCCCAGTGATCAAAAACATGGCAAGACTTCAGAGAAGCAAAAAACGGCTGGGAAGAGCAATATCCAGAGGAAAATGAAGGTGATAACATATGAGCTGCAAAAAGAAACAGAAATATTTAAACACATTGAGGGAGATTGGTATGTGTCCTAGTTCAGCAAGCCGGGACCAGTTTATCACTGTGTGGATGTGAGCAAAGCTGTGTATTCTAAACTGTCTGTCATTTCTCATGAACCGCCAACAATGGGCCATTTGCAGCAGCTGCCCAGGGCACATCTGACCCCTTAGGATGTAAGCTGGGTGTTAAAGAAGCCTGTGAGATAGGAGCTGTGATAACTTCCCTCCAGGGAGTCGTTAGCACCTTCACACCCAGCCTGAGGGGGCGTGTCTGCTAATGGGCCAGCAACGATTCCAAAAATACCCCATGACTCACAGAGTTAGATCACCCATTGTGGAACTCCCTGCCCTGGGAAAGGTACTGGGCATTCCCACCTGGACCTCAGGGGATATAATCTTGGGGTTTGGGGACTTCTGGTACCACTCATCGGATCCAGAGGAGGACCAGAACCTCGACAGGAGGAGACCGTCACTCTCAACCAGACTGCGACTGTCAGCTGCACCAACAGGTTTTTCCCCTTTCTTCTACTTTGTACTCAGAGGAACCACAGGGTGGGGCTCAGCACAGGGGCTAAAGAACCCCATTGTGTTTGTGCCCCAGGGTGCTAGGTTATACTTCTGGGTTTTGAGGGGCAAAATCAATTTCTCTTTGTATCATTGCATTCATTGTAGTATTTTTATTAAATTGTAACTCTCACTTATAATCTCTTCTGTGTTGGATTCACTTCTCCTGATGATTTACCTTTAAACCAGCACAGTATGTTAATATAATATGCAAGATAGAATTAACAGGAAAAGATAAGATGAGACAACAGTGTTCATATTAGGAAAAACTTCATGAGTTTGAGCTCTGTTTGTTGTTTAATAACTAGGTTGGCAAATGCAGTAGTGGAAACCCTGTCATTTGGGAGATTTAAAATAAGACAAGGAAAAGCATCATCAGCATGCAGAAGGGAAGATTCTTTCACTGATGGGAGGTGGAATGAACAATTCATTAGAATGTTCATCTATGATATTTTAATTGGGAAAGTGCCAGCAAAATTCAGTGAAAAGTGGAGGCTGATGCTTCACTTTCATCAAAAAAAAAAAAAAAGGACTTAGACCAATTAGCCAGGGAAAGACAGTAGAGGCTTCCCTGATACAGATGCTGGTGAATTCAGTCTATGATAGCTGAGTGAAATATTTTATGTCAATGTGATATTCAGAGGGAAAAAATTAACTATTAGAATTTTATTGCTATGCTTTAAAATTTCAGATTTTATAACCTTTGTATGCTAGCACTTGCTTCACAAACTACTGACAAAAGAGCAGAATATTCTCAGAATCTGAGTATGATTTGGGTTGGAAAGGACTTCTGGAGGTCATCTAGTCCAAGTTCCTGCTAACAGCAGATCTTTCTTTGAAGTTAGAACAGGTTGCTCAGGATCATATCCAGCCAAATCTAGAATATTTGCAAGGATAAAGATTTTAATATTTCTTTGGGCACCTTGTTCCAGTGTTTGATCTCTTTCCCTAGGAATTTCTTTTTCTGGAATAAAATAATTTTTTCCTTTGCTATCTCTATTGTCCTGTGCCATTAAATTGCCCCTTGAAATGACAAACTAAGAAATATAAAGCAAAATTTACAACATAATAAGGACAGAGTATGGTAAGATTAGCAATCCTTTACAAGACTTTACCTTCTCCTGAGATCTTTCAGCCATTCTAGAAACACTATTAGAGAATGAAAACTACTTTCTATCTGACTGTAGATCTGTAATCATGTGTGACATGTTTCTTTCAAAATGGCTTTCTCTGACATCAAGCTCATAGTAGTAAATTAAAATTCCAGAGGAACATATCAGTAAACAGATCTCTGAACAACACTGATCTAACAATGCATACCTAAACATTAAGTGAAAATAAACGTAGAAAAAAATGTCTACTTAACATTTCTGTGAAAGCAGAACAGTGTGGTATGGTGACTTTCAGGCAGTAATTCTCACAAATTTGTAAGTTAAATTGATTTATTACAATAAAAAAAATTAAGGAGACATAAAGTGTGCACTAAACAGTGGTAATGGTTACGAAATTTCCTACTGAGACAAGTCCTGTTTCTTGGCAGTCTGACCTCAGTTAAGTTGGTCTGTGGACAATCTAAACAACGAGAAGCACCCAGACAAATGTCAATATTTGAAATGAGGGAACAACAGGCATTTTGGATAGTAAGCACATTTTCTTTGGATCACCCACCTCTGTAGCTTAATGTCCTGGAAGAAATTTTAACAATGCATATTTTAAGGGAATATGCACATGTCAGAATCAGAGCATAGGTCTGTCAGAAGGATCATCCAGCACTGTAGAGTAAGTTCTATGTATTTTCTGCAGCCTAAGACCAGAGAATTCCAAAACTCAGATTCTTCCTTTCCTTTTTTCTTTTCTTTTTTTTTGATTGTTCTGTCAAGTTTGTATTGAAGTACTACATTTATTCTTTCTAAACTGTCCCATGACATTTCTGTGTGAGCTGTGATACAAAAGGTTTTGAAAACATTGATGTAGCCTTATTTTGGTTAAGAATACATCAAATTGTACATCTTCCTCCAGTATCCATGTCTATGCCTCAGAAATTTTCAGGGGCATTGTTCATATGTTATTGATAATTTTCTTTGCTTTAGTTTGCAGTAAGACCACCAAGGAGCTAGGACAGATAAGTGTCTCAGGGATGTTCACAGGGGTGCTTACACAGAAGAGATGTGGAGTAAATACACGGAGATTGCACTGGAAAAGTCTTTGTCATTCTAATAAGGAGTAAAGAAGCATTTACACACATCGCTTACTGGCTTTCTCCAAATTCAGTGACTGAATTCAGTCGCTGTTATTATCAGTCTGTGGATTTAATAAAACTTCCACTGCCTAATAACTCTGCATGTAGCCCAACACAGATATTGTGCTATATAGAATTTGTTGTAAAATTTTATGCTGGTTATTATTACCATCTTGCCTGTCAGCTTGAACACCTGCTGTTTCGGGAAGCAACTGCCAGTTCTGACATCTGAATGCAATCCCGAAAATTGTAACCACGCATCACTCAAAACATCCTTTTCACAGGCACAGTCCAAGCATCATAATTTCCTTGGTTGGTCGCCTGTTAGTAACATTTGTACTAAGATCTTGGAGATAAGTAGAAAAAGTTTCCAGATGCACAGACATACATCCTAACTCTTAGATCACAATGAAAACTATTACAACTAAGGGAGAAAGAGGGGGAAATTCAATTTTTGAGGCTCTTGCATGATTATAAAGGTAGGAAAAACCAAGTCTTATTTTATAAGGAGTTTTGTCCATATGTTGGGTAGAACAAAGCAGAGAACTATCTTTATTGCTTTTGTATTAAGCATCCAATTAAAATTGTGAATGCAAAGTCACAAAACCTAGCTTGCTCAGGTTTGTGTGGGAAAAAGAAAAAAAACCCATCTCTCTTTTTAAAAAATTTAAACACATTTTACATTTTTAAAAAAGTTTTCTTTCTCTTGAATGCCACATGGAGAATGCAATGGTTTAAATAGACCTTTGGGCCAATACTTAAATAAGTCCAATTAAGCAGTGTAATCCACGTTGACAGTAGAAGCAAGCAATGGGTTTACCTAGTGAGGGTAAGAAAAAAAGGCTTTAGCACCCACTTTAAATGTGGGTGCTCCTCCCTCATGTGACATGGCAACAGAATTAAACAGCTTTCTCTTTCAACCCAAAAGAGCAGTATTTTGCCTGCGAATTTTCCTACTCTGTCTGAAAAACAATCCTGTGTCACAAAGCCACCCCTGTGTTTCTGCTAATGTAAGTAATGGAAATAGCTTTGTAGAAAGACAAGAGGAGTAAGGTTTAAAGCATTAAAGGTTGTGAGCAACAACGAAGAACTTTATATTTGTAAACATAAAAGTAAATAGCTTATGTTTTTAATCCTGCCTTGGTTGAAACTTTAAAATATTTTCATGCTGGTTTTAAGACTTCAGTGTTACAAGTTGTTGCAGTTCTGCACAACTTGTTAAACACAGACTTAACTGTTGCTGCTGAAATATTTGTTATATCTTACCTCACAGCAAACTGAACTGGCATGGGTGAAGAGCAGGGAAAATGCTGTGGGAGATTCAAATTGTAGGTCTCTAGTCCCAAAGTCACTACCGAATAAATGACTTGGTGAACATCATAATATATGCTTTCTTTTCACTAGCACCTATAGCACAGAAACCTACTAAATGAGGAATTTGCTCCTCTCCTTTGGTCTCTTGATAATATATATACTCAAATAAGGCAGAAAGCTCATGAGCTTTGGTACTACTGGTCACACTAATCATAAAATATGAGGATTAACTGAAGATGAACACGTGTAAATGAGAGTTTGCTCACTGGATCTCTGGTATGTGGCTACTCCAATTACACCAGCATTGAGTTAAATTACCTTAAGTTAATTGAATAGCCTAAATAGCAAATCAATATCCTAACGTAGGTGACTAATCTTGAGTCTTCTGCTTCCTGAGCAAACTGAACATTGATGTCATTCTTCTGAAATTAATGGCCTCAATTATTTGGGGTGGCTGCTGGCCCAGTGATTCAGCTGGATTTCATCTGAAATGTCTGTGAAAATGAAGTTCTCAAAAAGAATTTATTTTAAGATAGACATCATTATGTCACCTAGTAAAACTAAAAAATAGCACCCACACATCTCTGCGAGAAATAACAATGAGATCTTCCTTTCAAGCCATCTCATTGTAGGAAAAACTTCTAGCCAGGAAAGGCAGGAAATATTTGACCAGAAAGATATATCTTATGCTGAAGTCTGGGAGCTTCTTTCCAAGCAGAATTAATTCCACTACTCAAACCTTTCAGCTACTCAAGAGTGCATATGTATGCTAAATCATCAAGAGCAAGCAAAGGCAATTTAACATGTACTGTAATAAGTAATAATCACCAACCACCATGAAAAATTCAATTCAGAAGGTTTTAATTTGACCTATAATGTTTCCCAGCTGCCCAATACATTGAAACCTCTCCAGCATTTAATGGAAGAATGTTTTCTCTTGTCCATATTGAATAAAATTCTCAACAATTTAAAAAAATCTTTTTCTGAAAATATTCTACCTGAGGGGATTATTTTTTTTTTTACACAAATCATGGATTGCACAGGAAGAGAATCCACAGCAATAATTTGCTACTCCCTCAACCTAGTCAATTTTAGTGTTTTTTTTTCTTTTGCTGAGACTTGGAGAACACAGGTTGAGCAAACTGACTTCATTATATTTTTCAACCTTTGCAGAAAAATATATTAAAAAACCAGGACAGGTTAGATGTTCATTCTCAAATAGGAGAGAAACAAGATAATAAAATATCTCAGACTAAACATTTACACATTGTCTGCTTGGGATGGAGTGTGTGGACATTTGAGTTCTTTGGATTTCTGGTAGAGTCTTAAGCTGCAGCAAAGCTTTTGACTGAGCTGCCAACAGCACCAGTTTACCCAGGAGAATGCAGGCATCCTTCCATCATTTCAAGATTCAGGTTGTCTGAACAAACAGAAAAAATGTGGAAAAGAAGCTGAAGAATGTCAACGCAGCAAAGAGAATGAAGTTGGCCTTTGTGCCAGCTGGATGCCAACACAGCATATTTTCTGTCACACCTACTACTCAAGACTTAGCAACATGCTTTTCCTGTGAAATGCATGTTCATCTGCTAAACAATTTGGCCTGAAACATCTGGATTTTAAGGTTATAATGGCTATCAGAAAGGTCTAATATGTGTCAGATGGCTTCCTTACAATTTAGCTGGACTAACAGCAAAATAATTTTAACTCTCCATCTGAATTTCAGACTACACACTTAATCCAGCTTTTTCATGAGAGCTAAACAATATCAGGGACTTAAAAAAGACATAAAGCTTTACTGCCTATTGAAAGTTAGTTCCAGACTTCCTAGCAACATGCGCAAAAATCCAATTTTGTTGTTCTCATAATGGAGGAGAGGAACAAAGCCAGAAAACCCTTTTCTCTCTGCAGCCTGGATGTGCCAAAATTCAACCCTGCAACAGCAATAGAGCAGTTCCCCTCTTCACCCTCCCTCCCTGGGCAGCTCTCAGGGTGTTCCTCCAGCTTCCAGAGACAGTGGCAGTCCAGGGGACAGGAGTTGCAGAGAAATTAACTGCAAGAGTTGGTGATACTCTCCCTATAATAGGGTGCCTACTGGGATCCCCCTGAAAAAAGAGGTGGGTGGGGACTGGATGTTATTGGGAAGTAGCTCTCCCTGGAGCTGTGTCTTCACTTGGGCTTACTGTCCTGAGCAGTTCAGGGAAAAATGCTTGGGGTACAGGTCTGGTTCTATTGCTGAATCAGAGCTAGGCTGAGATGGATGTACCACCCTGGTGTGTCATCTCAACCTGAAGTCAAGATTTTGCTGTACATGGCATCATTTAGCTGCCATTACCAACTTCCTGCACCAGTGGGGATTGTGTACTGTGTCCATTGGAACAGGCTAGCTGAACAACAGGGCCTGTGAGCTGGATATTTGTACAGGGACTTACTCCGTGGGCCACTGCACCAGGCGCCACTAAGCAGTACCTCAAAAATGCAAAAAGTGAATAAAAAAAATGGCCAGGAAAAGACTAATAACACATTTGGGTCTACATTGTCCAAACTCCCATATTACCTGTCAGAAAGTAATTAAAACCAAGGCAAATAGGAGTTTCCATAGGCTGTTTATGTTGCCTGAGAGGTACTGCAGGGAAATCCTAAGTGGATATAAGAGAATACACAGACAAGGCAGAAATTACTCAGCCACACCTTAGCTCCAGAACCTCTTACAATAACACTTGCAAAGTGAACTGTGGGTGGTTGGATGCTTCATTTTCCTTACAGAAAATTGAGGGATAATATAGAAAGCCATCAAGATACTGTGTGCACTAGTGTCAATAAGCGTCACATCCCTCTGTGGACAAGGTGTGACAAGGAGTAAAAGTGCTGACCTACACAGAGTGCTCTTTGGCTTAACTCAGTGGATACTCCCCACACCTCTTTCTTTTCCTGGGTGGCTATTGATTTTGCATAGAATAGCTCTCACTGGTAAAAATAATTATAATTTACTGATAATAGGTGGAGTGTGAAACAAAATCCTAATGTTTCACATTTGGGTCAAACATTTCAATTGCTTTTTATCACACACTGAACACTCTTGGCAACAAGCTGAATGTGGAATCAAAAGAACATTCAGCTACTAACTCTGCCCCGCAATTCTTATTTTTAGTATGAGCTGTAAATACAGTATGTACTGACCAAAGTCCTAGTGTGTATTCTTAAATTCCCTCTGAAGTTTCACTTGCATATACTATTACTACTTCTGTCCTCCCCTAACCTCTTTTGAAATGTTATTGTTTGCCATTTTATAGCTACTCTGTTTCACCTCAGAATTGGCAGCACTTCAGTTGTGGTTACTCATTACATCTAGTTTGTCAGTCTCTGAAGGACTATGGGAAGAAAGGTGTTAAAAGGAATAAAAATAACTATTATTATTTCTGGTAGAACTTTCATGACATTTTAATGAGAATCATGCTATAAAGAAGACTGGGAGAATTAGAAGTTTAATAAGTTTATTCACCATTTCTATCCACATTGAAAAGAATGGAAACAGTCCTTTTATGAGAATGTTTGCTGCCTCTGTACAATAGGCTCAAGAGATGCGAAGTTGCAGCTAAGAAAGGTGCAATTTACTGAAAAATAAGTGGGGTCTTTAAAACCTGACATCCCTGATGAATAAGCCATTAAATCTTTGTTATGAACTGTTTAAGTGTTCAGCAACTCAAATATATGTTATATAGAGCCCTTAAAGAACAGTGTCAGAGATCAGAACAGAAAAATTAGTCTAATTCAGCACAGAAAATCCACAAAGGTTTGGCAAAAGAACACACGCTTTCTCACATCCGTCTGCTGCTAAAGCGTTCAGTCTGTATTCTGCTTCCTGCAGCTTCCTCCAGACTGCAGCAAGGACCATTTTCAAAGGTTTACAATGCAGCCCTAAAATGAGGTACCAGGAGAAAGTTTAGGTGTTAACAAGTGAGCAAATTGGTTGATAAATCCCAAACTACGTGCCAATGGACAGCTGATCACAAACAGCAATCTCCTTTGCCTCTCCAACTAATGTAAACCTCTATCTGCTTTTGATCATATTTGCAATTTAGATTCACCCCATGGGCTATGTCAACTGTCCAGCTGATACATCCCATTCTGCTGACTGATCCTTGACTGCCCCTTCTCGAGGCAGCTGTATCTCACCTTCTCGGCCAGGGAATCTCCCGTTTTCCAGCAGTACATTCGCCAGCATTGTGAATCCGGCAGCCGTCACATGGGTATTTTAGTCCTCTGAAAGCCTGCACTTTGTTAGCTCAGCCTATGGAAGGTACATGAAGTTAGCTGGCCTGAATTTAAAAAATTCTTACTAATTATTAGGTAAGTCTGCTGGCATGAACCTTGCCCTCCATTATGCATTATATATGCATACAAACCATTAGAAGCAACTCCAGCAGTCCTCAGATAATCAAATTTATGGTGATCATCTTGTTACAAAACACTGTTTCAGCACATACCAGTGGGCAGTAACAGCAAATGACAGTAGTGTGAATGGAGGAGGTGCTCAAACATGACCTGCCACTGGATTCTTATTCTGCAGTTTAACTGCTGTGATTTCAATGCTAACAGCATCTTCTTTCATCCTTTCAATTCAAAACTTCAGAAAAAGCTGACAAACATTGATTCCTAGACTAAATTTTCCTTATAGGTATCTGGTGTCTTTAGAGAAATAGGAACTATTAAGTTAGTAAACAGTGCTCTTGTGGATTTGGGAGAGATGATCAAGTTTTACAAGCCAATAAAGAAGTAACGTCAGTCCTAATATGTTTTACAGGATACAATATGTTTTACAGGATACAGCAGAAGGATTTAAAGCAAGCCACATGTAAATATAAAACTTAAAGATCTTTACTTTTGAAGATCTGAAATCTTTTCTGAACTTGTCCAAACTGTTTGGTGTGGGGAAAAGGTTGAAGCTGCATGAGGCTCCCAACAGACTTCAAGTTATACACTTCTGGACAAAGGGCACTCAAGTTCAAGGTGTGTAAGGACACTGATTTTTCTAGTCTAGAGTATCAGACTAGATTTTTCTAAAGTCTGGAAAAACTATATAGATGAAAAAACCTCAAAGTTCTTCCTGTCTAAACTATATTACCTCATGCTCATTTTTTCCTCAATGGGGTGGGTGATCTTTTCTTAAAGAATTAATATGCCCATGCATGCCCTACTGTTATAGTATAGTATATTGTCACAATCTTGAGGATCTGCTCCTCTATATTATTTTAATTTCACAGGCAAGGAAATTTCATACTAAAGGAGGAGAGTCATGACATTGTGAAAGGACATTTATGGGGTCAGCATTATAACTTCTGATATCACTGACCACTTTTTATATGTACATTTATGTCAAGTCATGCCTTCAACTGGACATATCTATAACTTAATTCAGTCTTCTTCCTTCAAGCCCAGAAACTGAAAAAATGGGGGTGTTTTGAAAGAAAAGGAGACTTACATAAAAGCGTTGTCCATGAGTCTGTCTGCCCAGCTCAATCACTTGAGTTTTGTGAATGGATTTTAACCAAGTTTCAAAGAGAGGTAGGTAATGAAGTTCCTTCAACTGGTGTCAAACACTGCTGGGTAGAAGAGAGAGTCAGAAAGAATGCAGGCAGAACTCTGACCTAATAAAAACAATTTAACTACAGCAACCTAGCCAAAGAGTACATACATTCTCACCAATAATATATATGCAGCCCCAGACTAGTCACAGAAATGCTGCCTCTTTCCAAGGAAAGTATCAAAGGTAACATGGGCAGACCTGAGGTTACTGTGGGGAATTTTGCAGGTTAAAGAACGAAAATTCATAGAAATGCTGTTCATGAAACATTTATTAATTATGATCTCTGGATTAAGAGACCAGTTCACAGATTTAAGATCAGCATCTAAATGTGGCCCAGGCCACTTTTCTCCTGCTGATTTTCCCCTTTACCTTCACTCTGGTTCTTATTTCAGATTATTAAGGAGGACATTGTAGTTTCAGATTAGAGAAACAGATGGAGCTGAGGCACACCAGCCTCTGGCAAAACACCTGTAGAAATTTATCTGATTTTTATTGCTCCTCTTGCAGGTTTTAGTACATCTGTCCACTTGTGAAAGAAGAAACAACAGCGAGGCTTTGGTATTATTTAAATATCACAATTTTTTTTCAAATTTATATGCATCTTGAGTGATAAGACACAAAGCTCCAAAATCTCCCATGCTCACATACTGTATCATCTGCATCACATGTAGGTGACACATCCTGTATCACCTAGATAAAACAAGCTACAGCATGCTACAATGGATTTTGTAGCTTTGATGTGCTGGGTGGTTGCCAGTGTGGGTAATTCCATCATGCCATAGTATCCTTCCGTACAGCTAAAGTCTACTCTTCAGTTTTCGTCCCTAAGTTATGTGTGATACTGCATTGCTACATGCCTGGGTGCCGAGTTCTAAATGTACTGTCAGCTCTGTCCGGAAAGAAAGCACAGCCAAATCCAGGTGGTGACACTGCACGATACAGTCCAGAATGTTGTGTTAATGCAACTTTATCAGTCCTCTGTCTACACTCCGTATTTGCAATCTTTCAGGATCTCAATTCAGAACCAACTCAAATGCAATCTGTCTGAAAATTTGGCTTCCTCTTTTCCTCTTTTGTCTTCACCAGAAAGGAACACAGTTGTCCAAGGACAAAAAGATTAGCATTTACTCCTAGATGCTTGATAAGTTAGAAATCTAATACTTTATGTCCATTCACAGGACTGTTTGATGGAGTGGCATTCACCACAGCAGGAGAGGTCATAGAACCATTAAGGTTGGAAAAGACTCCTAAGAGCATCGAGTTCAACCAAGATGCTTCCTTTCCTCCTTAAATGATACCATACTTCAGAGAAGGAAAACATTTCAAATGGGATGGGGAAACAAAGTATCAGTTACGCTCTCCTCTTGTCTCTCAGACATCCGTAAACTGCACTCATGAGCCTAAGGCATCTGGCTTTATGGGTAGACATATATTTTAAAAGAATTGACCTTAGCAATTTTAAAGTGCTGCCAAACATTCCCAAGCAATTTTCCCCCCAGTAAACCATTTGGAATAAAGTGAACAACAGTGGTTTGGTTCAGCAGAGCAGCCTCCATTTGAGCTTGGTCATCGGGTAAAACTCACTTATTTTCTGGACACTGTTAAAGGAACTGTCTCTGTTCGGGTCAAGATCACTGCAAACTTTGTGTATATATAGACAATATTCTAGTGATTGTTGTTAGAAGTGCTGCAAATGACAAAGGCTATGAAACACCGAGAAACTACATTATCCTTTTATCAAGCAGCCAATCTGGTTTTGCAAACGTCTAAAATAACATGTTCTGCAGACTGCACCAATGTAAGAGGTGGATGAAACACTGCAGCAAGTATTGAGCCTGGCCCACATTGCTGTTTTTGCTGCTTGAAAGGTATTTGCAGGAAGGATGCCATCTTCCTGAACTTACTCATTCCTTGCTGAGCGTCAGTTTGCCATTTGTTTGCTCTGCTGTCTGTTGCAAGTGTACAACATTTTATTTCTTTTGGCAGAGAGTAGGGTCATGGGATAAACCTAAAACTCAGGTTTGGGTTTCTGGATAAAACTTCTACATTAATTTCCTGGGAATAATTTTATTTTCTTTACACAATAGATTCATTTACTAAAATATTCCTGGCAAGTGAGTCCCAAATGGACTGAACACTTTAATTTTTTTTTATTTTTGTGTGTGTGTGAAAATCAAATTGCAATTACCTTTAAAAATTCCAAAGACTTTTGGAAAAGA
>JAOXXN010000001.1:99147843-99171068 GCA_026770055.1 Myrmophylax atrothorax | reverse complement strand
ACTGTACCTGTAAGGACAGAACTTAAGAAACATTCATGATACAGTATTTAGTGGTAACAACAAACTGGTTTGTTTCACCAGTAATAGCTAGTTGTACGGGCTGTGGTTTGTTCTCTCTCAGACAGACTGTGATCCTAATGAGCTGGTGCCAGTCGCCCTAGAATTTTCCTGTGGAATAGATCTTCCCAGAAGTGCTGCTGTATTCCTCATGAAAAGCATTCACTATTGCCTTTAGTCCAAGGCTGGCTTCTTTTGGAGCCTGTTATTGTCCTACTGTGCCTCTCCTCACCACATTTAATTCAAAGCCATTGACTTCAGTGGATAGGTAGATATTGGGTCAGACTTTCTCTCAGCCATGATGCAAAGCTCTGGTTAAAGCTGCTTTGTGCATTCTTCATGCAAGGCAGTTGCTGCCCACTCCCACACAAACCCTTGAGCAGTTTCAGAGATGGTGGTTCTATCCCTTGGGTCATCCCATGGAGCAGCTCCCTCTGTATGCAGAAGTGCTGCAGATTTGCTCAATGGTAGCCAGGATTCTAGACCAAGATGAAGAAATTTTAACACGTGCTGCAGTGAATCTGCATCATTATAGAACATAGTGCCTGTATGAGCAGGTTTTTAGAACACAGTGCTAATGCAAAAAGGTTTTCCTGGCTTGAATTTGGATTGGTTTGTTTTGAATAAAGTTAAGCACTTTTTTCTTATTTTTTACTCTTTTTTTCTTCATTTTTTTCCAGTGAGCAGGAGATGTGGTAGAAGAAATGAAGCTCTGGAGGCAATGAAACAGACCAAAATTTGTGCCAAGATCAACTGAAAGAATTTTGAAGGCTAAAAGGCAATTTCCCCAGTTCTCTTTATATGAAATATTTGTCTAGGGAGAGTGGTCTGCTTTGTGATTTTTACTTCTGGTTTTAAAATGTCCTTTTTCCATTAGAAAGACCTATCTTAAAAGTAAAGAAGCACAATCAGCTTATTAAAAAGCAGTGATGATGATGAGGGATAAAAATTATTTAAATGTTTTAATAAACATTTAAATAATTTCAGAGTAAATTAAATCTTTGATGTTGTCAAAAAACACCTGTCTGTTGCTTCTATTTTCCTGAGCCCTCCAAATTGAATCTAAATAATATTTCTTCAACTTTTTCTGCCGAGGCACCAAGCAAAAATGTCATTATTCTCCTAACTGTATTTAGAAGTTGTCAAACTTACATGAGTTTTTATGAGTTATCTTTAACTTAGGTGCAGCTAAAATCTATTATCTTAGCTGGGTAACTATCAAGTATCCAGTATGTTTGAACAAAGATTATTCTACATTTTAAAGCATACTGGAAGTATGCTTAGGATTTAAAATATTATTCTTATCCAATCTAGAGATACAATAGATCTCAAATAGAGATAGAATCACAGTTAACACAGTTTAGAAACTTTAAAAAAAAACCCAAAACATTTAAGGAATCATTTTTCTTTTTTCATAGACTCATTCTTTAAGTTCTTAGAGATTTCTGAGTCTCAAATATCTCACAGCGCACTGGGAAGCTTCATGTCTATCTCTGGTGAGACACTGGATCTGTAATCTACCCTTAGTTCAGACTTGTTTATTGCCTGCCTCACACCTTGGGTCAGTGCAGTTTAGAGCAAAAGAACACATGGGAGGTATTCTAGGTTAGTATGACTGAAAGAAAAGCTCTAAAATTAAAAGATAATTTGTAAACTTCTTCAGGTTCTCAAAGTTAAACATGGTCTTTGCAGGAGGCTGTAAGGATCGAGGGCAGTCAAAAATGTGAAATGACATTTACTTCAGTATAGAGAAATTATTTTTCAGCATCCAAATTGTTTGCACCACTCTTTAGAGTCCACAGTCTTCATTAATCAGGTCCCAGAAGTTACGAGAACTTCTCCTAGCATATGATCCTTACCAAAAGGACAGCTGTTTTCTATAGCACAAGGGATGCTGGCATTTTTTGTGTAGGCCAACAGGTAAAGGGCTGCTCACAGCAGCTGTGTTATAGCTGTATCATTCATGTCTGCGATGAGATGACTTCAAATGCTGCCACCCTAAAGACAGCATGTCAGGTATTTCCCAAACACATTCTCTGTGCCACAGGTATACTTCAACAGTAACAAAGTGCCACTTGCAGCCTTTAATGAAAAAGACAACTATAATTGCATCCTTTCTTTGCATCTTTTAATAAAAGCAGCGAGGAAAACGTAGGGATCTTGATCTCTGGACCCAACTCCTAGGAAAAGCAGGGTGTTTATATGTGTATACACTCAGTGTGTATACATGTGTGTGTGCAGTTAGCATGTATGCTCACAGCAGCCAATACCTGTAGCAGGGACATTCTGTGTGACTCTTCACAGTTCTCACACCTTGACTGCTCAGCCTGGTGACCTGGCTCTGACCACCTTGCACTCACAGTTCCCTGAATTTTTAATGAAGTGTAGTGACAGTGTGCATCCCTGAAAGTCAGGGTGCAACTGGGGCAGGTACATGGAGAACAGAGCTGACAAGTTATTCTAGATCTGACTGATCAGACAGCACCTACATAAATAGTCTGCAATGTTAAACCTTACATCAAAATTTATTATCTCAATTTTCCATTAATATATTTCTATGGGGGTTATGGATACACCCTTCTTATGCCAATTCCACAGAACAGAGCCAAATGAGCTGTGGGAGAAGAGCAACACTCCTGCTATCCTCCAGCAACAGAGATTAAAAGAGAAATTGTACCTTTTTAGTTCTATTCCAGTGTTCTAGTCCACTGCCAGCCTTATCACTGCATAAATTAAGAGTGCTACTACAGGACTCTGAGGTATTGTGAAGTGTGTTGTTTATTAATTACAGAAAGAGCCTGGAGAGCCATTGTAGACAGAAGTATGTAATGTAATAGATTAAATTCAAATATATCATATTGGAAACACACATACAATTTTGAAAATACTTCAATCAATACGTAGACTGAATCTCCATATTGATTTAAGTGATTTTCAATCACTTAGAACCTCTGAAAAAGGGGGAATAAGATCACCCAGTTTTGTGCACCTAGAACAGCAGCACAAAGGCCTTCCTAGGTCCTCCCTCTGATGAGATCAGACACTGCACCTCTTCTGAGAGCAATCAGAGCAATGGTGTTCTGGAGCAATCCCTCTGGGAGCCTTTCTCTGAATACTGACAGGAAGTATTGGTGGAACGAAGGAAGCAGCTAGTTAACCTGGATGACACAAGATAACTGATGAAGATAACATCTTAATACCTCCTTGGTTTTTACTCAACACTAGCTACTGAATTTTTGTTTTATTTTCCCTTTCCCTTTAATGTTTGGGATGTACTGTCCTCCCAGTGGTCAAAGTCTAGAACTGCTAAGTGAGGATGTGCAAACCAATGCATTCCCAGCAGTGTATGGAAAAAATATGGACTTTGTAATGGTTTTGAATAGGATAGAGGTAATTTTCTTTATAGCTCCAATATGTATTGGATGTGTGATGAAAACAGTGTTGAGAACACAGCAAAACTTTAGCTACTTTTGAGCAGTGCTTAAGCGCCACTGTTCCTCGTATCACCCCACCAATGAGAAGGCTGAGGGTGCAAAAAATGGTTGGGAGGGGACACAGACAGGACATCTGACCCCAACTAACTATGGGGGTACTCACACCACAAGGTGTTGTGCTTAGCAATAAAAGCTGGAGGCGGGGGGGAAGGATGAGGGCAAACATCTGGAGTGATGGCATTTGTCTTCCCAAGACACCAACATGGCTGGTGGAGCCCAGCTTTCCTGGAGAGGGTTGAACACCAGCCTGTCTGTGGGAAGTAGCGAATGAATTCACCATTTTACTTTGTTTGTGCACACAACTGCCTTTAATATTAAACTGTCTTTATCTCAAACCACAAGTTTTCTTACTTTATTCCTCCAAATTTTCTCCCTCATCCTGCTGGGAGACAGTGAGTGTGCATCTAGGTGGAAATGAGCTGCCTGCCAGGGCTAACTCACAGTACCTTCTAACATGCATATTACAGTAGATGTTTCTTCTCTGGTACTCATTGTACATGAACATTGATCATGTCATCGCTCAGATGTACGCAGAAGTCATCAACTTGGTATTTCTGAGTTTTCCCACCTTCTGTCCTTAAGGGTGACATGTAGATTAATGCTGTTTTTCACGGTCTTAGATACACACTAAGAGAAAATAAATGAGGTTCTGAAGGACACATTTTTGCTACCATGAGCTAGGAATTGAGGCTGCAATGTGAATTTACCAAAAGGAAAGCTAGTATGCATTATGCTTAAGATGTACCTTTTCCAACCCTAATGATTCTATGATTCTACCTCAACCAATATCCGATAAAGCAAATGAACAACCTACAGAAACTGGAAGCCAGATGAGACAGGGTTTATGCTTGCACTGTATACCTATCCAGTTGATAGTCATTGTTAGAAAGAGACAAATGCATCAGCAGGGGGAATTTGTTCAGCTTGTTTGCAACATGCAGTCAAAAGCTTGATGGATCCTTGGCAGAAATTAAGTTGGCAGGGCTGTAATCCAATGAGCAAAAACCAAACACTTGAGTTCTGGATATTGAAATATTTGATCAATGACCAGAGAGCTCTGCCACTGTTTAACTAACAACTGACTCATTCTATGCCAATCTAAGCTATTCATTTTCTGATTTGTGATGGCTGTGCATGGAGTACTGCTTTTAGTTCCCTCCCCCAGAATACCTTCAGCAGCAAAAGCACATATTACAAGTCTCTGGATAGCAGCTTACAAAGCTAACCTCAACTGCAATTTGCTGCTGTTGAAGTCTGTAAAGATAAGCCCATGCTTACCAGCTAAAGGGTCAGTCTCAAGTTCTTGAAGGGACTACTCATGTACACAGTGATCAGGGTACCTCTTTTGAATAAAAAGAGTTTTCTTTAACCTCTTCAAGCTGTGGCAATCCCACCCAATCTTTTTGACCCACCTTTCTTGTTATGACTCCATGTGTGAGCTGCAGCTCATTTTCTTCATGGCAAGGACTTGCTGCAACTAATACATGAAGGCACAAACTGTCTTTGGACGTTGCAGAGACTAAAATTTTACATGGATTTAGGGGGAAATAGAAATTCATAGAAGAGAAATCTACTGAGGATTGCTACATTCAACTATATGTAGTTCAGAAACCCCTGAGCTGCAAGTGACTGGCAGCAAGGAGGGTATTTGGGGAAAGTCCGGTGTATGCCTGCTTTCTTTGTACACTTCTTGGCTCGTGTTGAAGGCAGGATACAGTGTTAATATGAACATTGGTCTGATCCAGAATACCTGCTCATATATGTTGTATTAGTTAAATAATCATATCTTCCGTGCAGACAAACTGTCTGCAATTAAAGTCAATTTGTAGTTTCCTGGCTAGTTTAAAAACTGCAGCAAGCATTTCCAGCCTCCTTTTTCCCCGACCCTGAATGACCTGACACTCCATCCTCCCAGCTGGTGGCTCTGTTGCTTAACCTGGTGTTCACAGCTTGTTCTTACTCTGTGCCACAGCCTGCACGAAGCCAAGAGACACTTTGGTACTTTGTGTCTGCGTGGTAAACTGGGCTTGGAAACAGACCTGGCTGTGCCAGAGCGTGTATTTGGCAGAGCATTTCATCGGCCAGGTCGACGGCATGATCCGGTTCAGGGTGCTGTGACTCCGCAGACCCATAACGGGAGCCACCCAGAGGCTGCTGCGCGGGAGAGGAGCAGAGAGCCGAGGGGAAGGGCAGGGGGACTGCTCGCACCAGCGCTGCAGTCAAAGCAAAACCAGTGGAACCGCGGCTGGGGCTGCGAGTGATTAACACCACTTGTCCTGCAACATCAGCCCACTCTTTGATCCTTTCCAAAGTCCTCAAGGGGACCGTGACCTTCACTTTGAAAAACACTGCTGCAGCTCAAGCAAACTGAGAGAGGAAATCCACTGACAACATGCAGCTGTAAATCTGGGTCAGATAAGTTATCCTGGATTAATGGCTGCTTGCTGTTCCTGGTACACAGCAGCAAATGTGACCCATTAACAGCAGATGTATATTTGTTTAAATTACCCTGCTAAAGTAAACCCCAAATGTAAGTGAAACCAAAAGCAAGGCCTTGGGCTTTAAAAGGATGTGTAACAGAAGTAGTATATATACAGAAACTCCTTGCAAGAAGTCATTTTTTCCTTAAGCAGAACAAAGCACAGAGATTTTTGCCCAACAAATGCTACAAATGAAGATTACAGTATTTGCTTATTCTAAATTTACTGCTTCGGGTTTTTTATTTTTCCAAACTTATGACCACAGTCCTTCCCTGTACCCCTTTCCTTGGGTAAAAAGGAGCATAGTCCTTAGGGATATCAGCTCCTAATAATGACCGTGTGCAACCACTACTGTGGAGGCCACCTGATTCTTCTTGTAATTTTTTTTGTTATACAACACTAAACACAATAAAAAAGATATTGTCCCTCTGCCACCAAAATGAGATTGAGTTGAAAATTACAATAAAATATTTCACAATATTTCACAGAAAATGCATCTTTTCAGTTGAGGGTGAAAAATAACAACACTGACTGGTAATTACAGTGTAAATAAATCAGCATACAATTAACAAATCTTGGCTGGAAAATGAGTTGAAACGTATTGTGTCATGTCTGGATGCATCAGTAGCATATCAACCTAGTGAAAGCTAACCATTTTTTTTTTGAAAGTTCTCTCAATTGAAAAAAATCTCCTTAGACTGTCATTTTCTCCCCCTGCAATATCTTCTAGGATTCACTGAGTCCTAGCCATTTACTGGGGAATTTTTGAAGGTATCTACCATGTCTGCTGCTCAACCAGAAAGCAATCTGGTTTTACCTCATTCAATAAGGCACATATTTGGAAAAGCAAGTCTTGGCAAAAGAGAAATGCTGTCCACTGTTTCATGTTAAAGAGGCAGTATGAAATTAAATTAAGCCTGTTGGAAAAAAATATATTGGAGGACAAATTAAGTCCAAACCTAGAGAAATATTCTCAGGGAATTAAATATAACTGCATTCCTTTCTTTGGAATATGCTTTTCTACTCTTTTGTCAGAATGTTCTGTATTTGATATACCACAAAGCTCTAGCTTTCATAAGGACTTTCAGCCAGGCAATGTTGCTCAAAGGACTGTACCCTGCATGGACTGGGACTTATTTCTTTCTATTTAAACAGAGAAAAATATATTTTTTTCTATTGTTTTTATCACCTAGCTCATTACTGTTGAAAATGCTGAAAGTTGCACCTGTCTATTCTGAGGTCCAGCTGGATTTAAAGCTGATTGCACAGAGTCTTGAGTAACTGCTGTTTTCTGTCTAGTAAAATAAATCTCTAGGATGTGGGGGGAACTCCATAGTATAAGACAGAGGAGCAAACTTGGCTGACAGAACAGACTGGTAGAAGGTTCCAGCCTGAGCCGATACACCCCTAAAGACGGAAACAGCTCTTCCAAGAAGAGGTGAGAAAGAAGGTGTACAGCTGTCCCAGGTGATTTTATTCTACCCAAGAACTGACTAACGAGAAGGCTAAAATGTCTCATTTATACAGATGCACATCCATATGAATCACCTATCATATCATATCATATCAGCTATCCATATCAATGCAGATAACAAGAGGGACCAAAAAACTGTATAAATAGTTACTCCTGAATCCAAGACAAGAGCAGGTCCTAAGAAACAGGGTATTTCAGTGGGTTTTGTAGGTTCTGGACTGACAGACCCAGGACCAAGAACCTTTCCTAAGCCACTGTGTGGGCATAGTATAGAAGGTGAAAACAATTGCTTACCCCACCTTTGTTGCTTACACACTTTGCTCCTCAGAAGGAAAGACTATGTGTAAGCTGCCAGACAAAGAACTTCAGCTAGAACCTGTTCATCTCTGTGAATACTGGCTGGTTTTTGCTCGGATACAAAACTCCTTTTGGAGAGCAATGAAAGGAAAACTGTGCTTCATTTCTCAGCAACAGAAGAGAGGTACATCCGCTGTGGGTGATATAAGTGGAAAAACCAAGTGCAAGAGAGGGTTTCAGAAAGCTTCACCCATGCCCTGGCCCAGGTGTACACAAGAGTGTCATCCATATTGAACAACCATACATTACAACACATTGGAAAGGTTGATTTACATGTAGTTTTGTTTCTTGCAGCGGAGAGTTTTCTTCATCATGAATGGGAGGAATGGGATCTAATATCACTGCAATGGGAGTGGCTGCCACAGACCTAAGTGTCATACATTAACTTGGTTTACCAAAATATCAATCTGGAATAACAAAGTCAAAACTTCACCCAAGATATCATTCCTTACCCATGAAAATAATTGGATATTTGAAAGCATTCATAACTTCAGCATAACTTTGCAACCTTCCAGTATGTTTTATATTTTTCTTACTCATTAAATCTGCCACTAACATTTCTTATGATTAGAAAAGGATATATTAAGAAAAACATATTCTGAAGTACTTTCTAAACTTTTCTATAATTTCTATAATTTTTGTGCTACCTATTACTACCCACCATTCATTTATTTCCATTTATTCTTCCTGTGATGCTATATGTGCCCCAATCAACCCTCCAAAACCAAATACTGGATTTGCTTCACCATTATTTGGTTGCTATTAAGGGACTTTTAGACATTTTATGTTATAAGATGAAGTTATAATTTAGTTAAACTTTTACAAGTTCAGTTGAAATTTTCCGTGCCTGATGTTTGCTCCAGGCTGTTGTTATTCATGTGTTTTTAAAATTCAAGAGTCATGGTTCAACTGTTTCTAAGAAGAAAGTTAGGGAGAAAAAAGTGTTGCCCACATATAAAAAAATACCATTTCTTGTGCACAACTTGTTTAATACTTTAAAGAATGTATATAAAATTTGGAAGGGGAAGGGGTGCTCCTGCCAGAAGACCTTTTTGCCATCTTTGTGAAAGTTTTTTTGAAAAATTTATTCACATATACTTAGTAAACCCCTTGATTTTCTAGTAGCTATCATCTCTGAAAGTTCTTGTGCTACAGAGCATAGTCAGATTGCCCCTTGTTTGTAGTGATTCCTTGCTGGGCTGTGCTGCCAAGCCAGGCTGGGGTTATCAGGGTCACGATAGTAATGGTGACTCAGAATTATTTAGGCTATGAACACGAACTTAAAGCAAGGAGCCTCTTTCTCTCTCTGTTAATAACAAGACTGTAACTAGCTAACAGCATGGAAGAAGGAACCCACAGAAGGAAATAAAGAAGTGATATATGCTGGACAGTACGAGATAAAAAGGAATAGTTAAGCATAATGACTCTAATGTCAGAGTGGAACCAGTACTGGGTGCCTGTGAGAGAGGCAACAAATTTAGAGCCAAATGGCTGAAGGGAGAGTCAGTGGGATCAGGCAAGAAACAAAAAGGTTCAAAATTTCAAGGATTTTTATTCTTGGTTTTATTGTTAAAGCTGAAAAATGTTACATCTAGAAACTGATGTCTGATTTTTATATTACTCCAGTGCAACAATTTTGCTGATTTCAAGTGGAGTTACTCTCACTTCTTGGCGGCAGTATGAAGGGCAGAATTGGATCCTTCAGCTGCACTGGAAAACTTTATGCTTTCCAAATGCACCGGTAAGAGTTACGGCTTTCCATATGACTGTTACGAATGTGTTCAGTTTTGGAACGCATCAAGTTCTTCTATAAACCTACAGCCATTCTCAAATGTCATGCATGTGCAGCAAACTAGGATTCTTCTAGCAAGAACAGGCCAGAAATACATGACCCTTCAGAAACTTTAAATCATATTCCAAGTGAATAATGACATATTTGGTTTGCTACATTTTCTTAATATTGAAGATACGGTCATAGCAAATTACAAAAAGAGGAAAACCAGTTGCTTACTGTATAGGTTAAGCCATGCAGAAATGTTTGAATTAGAAATGTCATGAAAACAGCAACTTTAAAGTTTTATTTCATTATGGATGGCATTAGTCTATTTAATCTACTTTGATGAGTGTTTGTATTTGGGGCTACATGAGTAGGGTATGTATACCTAAGTAAAACAAATAAAACTGCCACACCTGATCACACTCTCAAGAGCACATATAAAACACTTGATGTTTTATCATCACATCACAACTTGATGTGGTGCTAAGTTCCCTCTGGATGAGATAAGGGGGACGTAAGCCCTTCAAGCCCTGCCTCACAAATACCCCACATTCTGCTCCCTAAATGTGCCCCTCTATCAAGCAGGTCTTGCCCCAAAACTGGAAGCTAAAGAAATTATTCAGCTCAGAGATTCTCTTAACACTGCCTTTGTCACTTGACCACCCATAGGGGAAAATGTTACGACTTCCCACAAAAAGAAGACCATAAGGCCTGGAACTTGCACCCATTTTTAGAGAAAGAGATATTAAAAAGAAAAAAACCCACAAAACTCTGAACAAAACCTTGCTAAGACACATACAGTAAAATTTGAAAACACGTGCTTAGCCAACTTCTGATCTCAGTTAAACCAAGAAACTCTGCTTAAACAGAGGGAGCTGGAAGAGAGTGAGGAAGAGAACAGATGGGAGAAGCAGATGAAATGAAGAACAAATGTAGACAGGATGATTCATTTATTTCAGAACGGACAGAACCACTTATCCATAACTGCCTGTAATGAAACACACATATTTTTCCATGTATACAATGTTTTGAGTTGGTACAGAGACATTATGTGATTGTGAATGGGAGGGCAAGAGGGAATGAGACAGTTTTTTTGGTCCTGGTTCAGAAAAGAATGTGCTTTGTCTTCTGTGGGACTTAGGAACCCACTGTAACATTTTCCTGAACTGGAATTTCTATGCAGAGATGCTTCATACTATGAAAATGTTACATCTGTAGGTACCAGAAGTCTCAAGGTCTCAGTGGCACTTTGCACTTACAAGCAAATGGTATTTTGAAACTGACTCTGAGTGTTGGTTTATCACTCACTCATACCAAAACAAAGTTTTGTTTATTTTTCCAGTTTTATGCTGCTGTAATTTACTGGAGTGAATTTAAACTAGGAAAATATGGCACAGTGTGTATTTTGAACTTTTGATTAAAGAAAATAACCAGAAACAACACTATTTAGACAACAACATCAAGGACTAAAATGTGAGGGAGTATCACAATCAATTGTTGCTTGATCCAAATGACTGTGGCCCTCCTGCATGCATATATTCTACTGCAACCTTTAATCATAGGCCATCTATTATGTTTTCCACACAGAAAAGTCTGTCTCCTTTCAATGGACACAAAGGATGGTGCAAGCCTTATTAAAACAAAATATTGAATTTGTGTCTTCATCATGTGATATGCAACTGCCTCACTCCCAGAATCCCTCCATTTCTCAGAGCAAATGACATTAGTCTCTCAGCAAAGGACCACAAGGCCTGCAGACTAAACCGTTATACACAAGCTAGATATTCCTAACACCTCAAGATACAGCTTGATGACAAACAGAGAAAAACAATCAGATTTCACAGAGAACTGATACAAGCAGCTAAAGCTAGTGTAGAAACATACAGAATTTCAGCCATATTCCAGAATTTGTGTGGAAACAGCACCAGGCCACAACCCCCTTGCTTAGCTGATGCAAAATCATTAAGATGTCACTAGCACACTATTTGACAACTGTCACCTGAAAAATGCTGGCTGTATTAAAATAATTCTGGGGCAAAAAAGACCTATGCAGATGACAGCAACTCCTCCAAAAAGGGGATTGCTGTCTGCCCCCTGCTTCAGCAAAGCTGGATTTCAAGGATAGTAATTTTGTGACAGCTGACCTTTGTAATATCGGCTATGGGTAGACACGGCTATTTTGATCAATGAATTTTAGCACATCTACTTAGCAGTAGCATTAGAAACAACAGCTAATTAACAGCGGTGTTGGCTATTATTTTAACATCATATAAGTATATATTCTTATATTCAGAAGACACTCATTTTTGAATTCTTGCAAAAGTGACAACTGAAGTGACGAATTGTGAGATGTAAACTTTTTGTGGAGGGCTCTCAAAAACCAACTGAGAACTGCTGTGCTTGAAATGAGCAAGAGGAAAATTACTGCCAAGGAAAGAACTTTTTCTTCCAGAATTGTTTCAAGTAAGACATCAACTTCATCATCACTTTCAGATCTTTTAGCAGATACTTTCTTAATATGTTTGGAGAAGTGATTGCCTGACTACCTCCTCTCTACTGAGTTTTCAAGTGTCCAGTTACCAGCGACGTAATAGAAGACACTCACTCTAAATATGTAAGAGAGTGTAAAACATGGGCTATACAGTGTTGGGTTGGGGACTGTGAGATCTGAATCTTACTGTAAGTTTTGGCATGGCCTTTCAGGATGACTTTGTCAAGACTTTCTCTAGATGAAAATCTTTGAAGGTCTAAGGCTTACACCTCTCTGTAAAATAACCTTCCTCTTTTCATTCTGTGACTTATGTATTTTTATTGTGACCAGGCTGGTTTCATAGCTTTTTTTGGAGATCTATTACCAGTAGAGTTCCACAGTCCTCTTATCAGTCAGTTACAATGTAAAAGTTATACCAATGTGAGCCATGGCTCATGTTATGGCTATTTCTTTTATTATTATCTACATCTATCCAGATTTGCTGCCTTTGTTTTGGGGGTTTTTTTCCTGTGGCATATTGTCAGCCATTTGTGAGGCACAAAAATGGATCTAACACGTAGTGTGATCATACACAGACATAGAAAGTTGTTTCTGAGTTGAGTTTCTACTGAATGGGGTCAAAATCATTTTGCCTGATCATGAAGTCATGCTGCCTGGGTTCAGATTTCACACAGACACTCACTGAATCAGGAGTAATACCAACACAAAGGTTGGGTACCATAACAAAGTGTGACCAGTCACTCTCTGTTCAAGGGGCTCTGACAAAATGAGCCATTCTGATTCAGATCTGGGGGATTAAAAAGGACTCCCACCTGCAGAGGGAGGGGGATTCAGACATCTGTTGAATCAACTTGTCTTCCTTGTCTATTGTGCCTTGTCCTCAACACAGTACTACCCTTTTCTTGAGCTGTCTCTGCTGTCTCCATGTCTTGGGATAGATTCTACAAATTCATAGGCACAGCACCATTCAGTGTTGCCAGCAGTCACATCAAAACATCTGTGTGGGTGTGTATGTTGGGGCTGTTAGAGTACAGCCTCCCAGAGCTGTCATCCTTCTTCTTTCAAGGCTGAAATAAATACATGGCCAAACTGTGGGCTGTGGTGCAGCATTTTATGGAGAACAGAACTTTCAATTATCAATAATTCATAGTATCAATCTAATACCTAAAGGCAATGAGCATTGGTGAGTGTGTACTGGACAGAATGCTGCTAAACGATTAAAGTGAATATTTATGGAGAACTTTCTGTTCATCACAATGTCTGCACACTGACCTATCTTTTGAGTTGAAAGAATGAGTGGAATTATTTGCTTTGTCTGTCTCTCAAGCCTTTTTTGGCCCATTAGAAAAGAGTGCTTAGGTTTTTTTATGTTTTGATCAATAAATGTATGAACTCTCCATTTCTTCAGGTGTCCATTCATGACCCTGTTTCATGCGGGCAAAGGTCATCTCTAGGCACCTAGAAATTAATTATACTGATGAGAAATACATTCCACTTACTCACATTTTAACGAAAACCACATTTTTTAAAAGCTGATATTGTTATTTAACTAAATATTACATTTTGTCAGAAAGGCTGTTGGGAAAATTTCCAGTGCTGTTAAAAGCCATGTTTTCATGGATTTAGTAAGAAAGAGACATCAAAGTATTGGCCGGATTGTTTCATTTTTATTGCACTTTTGGGGAATAGTTAAAGCCGTGGTGCTAGACTTAGTGCAACACCCAGTATCCCTGGATACTGATGATGCAGAAATGGAAGCAGTGAATGGAAGCACATCAGCTAAAGAGTGTACAGAAACTAGAGCTACTCCAGTGCAAAGCCCAGCAAGGATTAGTGATCTCTTTCTTGACTAGGAACAGAATCTAGGAGGCCTTCTAAATGTCAGGGGCCATGAAGTCTATGTTTACTACATCAAGAGCTTCCCTTAGTGCCTGCCTGAGAGAGACCCAAAGTTTGTGGGGTGACACTACAGCTGGAAGAACAACTGTGGCAGGTTCAGCTACTGGGGTCCCACTGGGCCCTTTATTAAAATGGCTTAGGAGAAAGTTTGTTGCTAAATCCATTCAGTGATATTATCATAGCTCTAAGACAGACCAGGCACAGAGACCAGAAGGAATCTAGAATTGCATCAGTTTTAACTAGTTGCCTAATAAGAGAAATAGCTGACACCAGGAGGCTGGAGAGACCTAGAAAGGTTTCAGTCAGAGAGACTAGAAGAAGAAAGGTGATCAGAAGAGAATTTCAGGGGCTTACCAACTTGCTTTAAGACACCTAGGAAAATAAAGTTGAAATAATGTGATTTCACCCTCTCTTGGTGAAGGAGAAGGGTAAACTTGAGGAAGTTCAACTTAACACCAAAATGCTCAGCTAAGAATGTAGGTAGGCACTTTTTATGCCTGGCACACTATGGTATATGGGGAATTGTGTTCATCATACAAAACAGTGTCATGATAGGCTATTCTGTGTATGTAACTTAAATGTAACACTGTCTCACATCCCCTTTATTCACTGCATTTTGCAAAAGGATTGTTAAACTGCAACTAATTTCTTTAAGAGATGGACGTCCGTAAATGCTATATTACTTTATTTTCATTGTCTGTCACCTATTATTCAAAATAATGAGTTTTTCAAAATATTTCCATGGCTGATACATTTTTATTATTGCATGTGGGTAACACCCTTTATTTTCCACAGTCATCATGCAAGGTGAATCTGCTGTGGAGTAAAAGCCTAACTCATCGATGCTTTCCAAAAGACAACTTGTAGTCAATATATTTGGAGGAGGTTTTTTGCAGGCTTCTCATGTTATACAACCTTTCTCATTATGTTCGTGTTGAGGAGAGGTGGAAGGAGGGAGAGGAAATCAGGTGATTGAATTTAAACATATCCCACAAGGGATGTCTTTCACCAATTACTGCAGCATACATTCCATGAAGAGACGTGCTGAATTTTGTGGGACAAGGGAAGTTTTAGAAACACATTGCATTTATTTGTGCATTTGTGATCTCTTCACATCAATTTGTGCTTCTACCAACGTTCTAATTTAACTTCAACAACTCTCCTTCCATAGTATTCTGTATGTGCAAATAATCATATTCCACTCTCAAATTTAACCTCATTAGGCCAAACTAACCCAATTCTTATAAACTCCCCTCCTAAAACAGGTTCCTCACTTCCCAATTATTTACCAACTCTCCTCTACATGACTTCCAGTGTGAATTCATCTTCCTAGCGTGCAGGTGACTTGAATTCTTCACTAAGGCCTTGTACAACAGTATATTGGAAATGTTGTTTGGAAATGCTTGTCCTAGCCCATCCATACATCACTTATTTAATGACTCACTGTGACAACTGACAGTCATCTTCAGGCTGCCATTAGGGATCCAATACAACTTGTCAGGGTTTCCTCTACTGTCAGTGGTGGGAGTGATGAACTGGGGTCAATTTATCCTTTCCATCAGAAAGGTATTTGAGATAACTGGCCAGGTTGGCCCTTAGCAGGGGCCTTTGCTTCTTTCAAATGATGGTCTCAGAGAGGTTGTTGGGAAGCATTTTAGGCTATGCATCTGCCTTTCAGATGGTGACAACTAGGTGTTAGGACTCTCGGTCACATGATCTGTTCTACAGGGGAATGCCATTGCTGCATGATTTTTAGACACTGAGATTTCAGATCAGGAATTCACAGTCCCAAGTGAGTACTTTATTTGGGGAATGGGGAAAAGTTAAGCAGACAGGAAAACAAGTAAGAAAAAGCAATGTGCTGAGTAGGAACTGCCTAAACCAGATGAACAGAAACGATAAATGAGCAGAGCAGCTACAGTCCCACTGTTTACACAGTCATGTGACAACAGCAGAAATCTCATGGTTGGTCTCTTTTGGCAACTGGCCTTCTGGCTATTGTTTCCTTTAGAGGAAAAAGATGGACACAGGTGAGAACATTGCTTTGTTTCCTATCACAGCACAAGGAGTGGAACACAAGCTCAGAAAGGAGAAAGAAACCTCGCAGGTCCGGGGGGTTTGAGCCCACTTCTGTCCTCTCCCAAGGAAGTCGTCTCAGCTCCAAGGATCTAGCTGTGATGTGGAAACAGCAGTGCTTAGGAAAGCCATACAAGACTGGCAAGGCCATGAAGTTGGCAAATACAGAGGACATACATTTTATTTCAATTTTTTTTGCTTGCTTGTTGTTGTCATTCTCTTGACCACAGCCATCCAGATTCCTGCTGTGTTTGAGACTAGGGGCCTCATTTTTTTTCTGGGTTTCAGTCCTGTTCCTTACTCATCAAAGTTTTGAGGGATGCTGTCAGGCTTCCTTGAATTGCTGGGACTGCAACTCCATTCCTAAAGATCTAAAGAGGCTGCCAGAAATGAAAGAATTACAGACTCTGGGGAACAGTGTGGAAAACCTGCATTGTTCCAAACTCTTTAAAATCAGACCCCTGTTTATTTTGATGCCTAAACAAAGATTTAAATGCTTAACTTCAGGCTGTGTGCTTGAAAGCTCTGGCTCTAAAAACCCCTTTCAAATCTGTTTGGTGGTTTAGGGTCACTGACTCTCATCTGGCCTTCCCATAATGTGTAATTTCCCCTTTGAAAGCACACAAGCAGCATAATACTAGGATAGTGAAAGCACTGGAAGCCCAGGAGGCAGCTGGAGAAGGCCAGTCCCAGCACTTCACTTGCATCAACCCCTGGCACAGGCCTGTGGGCAGCTCTACGAGGCAGAAACAACCCAGAAGGATGGAAGGACAACCTGCCTGTTCTGTGAATTTGGGGGAGGAATAATCTGATTTGAATTAAAACAACACCTTTGTAAGGGCAATGTGAGCCTCCCAAAACGCAGTAATCCTTACTAGCAGCTGCAAACCTCCAGCTGGGCACTCTGTAATGATCCTGGTTTTTCTATCAGGCAGCCTGATCCTGCCTCCACCAGTCAAGTGAGGAGAAGGAAGCTCTGACTGGGAGGCTGGCCAGGATAGGAGCATGGCAAGACTGCAGCAGAGGGGCTGATCGCTGTGCAAAGAGGGCTACAGGCTGTCACCTCAGAGTAGCAGGGCCAAAGAATCAGTCTGGATGAGCAGCAGTTCACTGGCTGGAACACAACTAGGCCACTTGGAACCAGAGAAACAAATTGCCCATACTTTCCTTCCATAATTTGGTGCTCACTCACTTTGCAGAAAGTCATGATGGCAGAAAAAAAGAGGCGAGAGTTGGACACAAGATATCCACCTTGCTTTTTTATGTAACTGATCTCTAGGTCATGTTTTGGCAAGAACAGCTTTTAACATTTTCAAGTAGTGTCTTATTTTTCCTCAGTGAAATGTGCTGATCCAGCAGCCTTTGTGACTGAAGCCCTTTACTGAACACACAGCACTTGCTGGGATGACACAGCCAGAGGTGACACTGTTCCCTCCCACTATATACTGCACAAAATGAAGAGTCTGCTGTACTAATGATAGATTGTCTCCAGTTACTAATAAAAATACTATGTTCCCATCACTAAAGCTGCTTCTGGAACTCCTCAGGGTTCCTTTATTTTTATGACCTGTCTGTAAGCAGTTACTTTAACCCTCTGATGACATTTATAAACTGATACACACTGTTATAAGAGCCTTCTTTTACAGTTCTGGATGATTGCCTATGGGCTTGCAGTCACTCCCTCACAAGACATCATATTATTCTGCTTCAAGTACAATATTCACTATGTAAAGCTTACTATTCACAGCATGTTTGGATATCCTTCACTGGAAATCACCCATACACTCCCTATCAATTCCTGCCTGGGCTTCTTGGTGGAGTGGCTACACTACACTGAGTGAGGATTGAGAAAAAGTTTTCAGGCTTTCAGAAGAACTGGGTTGGTGTAAGAGCTCAGGAATGTTAGAAGCAGCCATGCTACTGCCATACACCAACATGGAGCCCTCCTGTTCTGATACACGTTTTGGCTCTATGTGTATTTCATCTTCTTGTATCACTTCCTGCAAATTGCAGCTGGTCTGCCTAACAGGGATTTCCCCAGAAGTTCCAGCTGCTGAAACTCTCACTGACTATGGTTACATGGGATTTGCAGCACCTTCAAAGTCAAAATGTGAGTTTGGACAAAATATCTCAGCCAAAGCCTGAATTTAGGGAACTTATGAGCTTTGGTTAAATTGTGGTGTCCTTTTAAACAGCTATTGTTTCACTCTCCAATTCTGCAAATCTGAATTTGTTCCTAAAATGGTACCCTCCTTGGGCTTCAGATCTAAGGATCCCGTAATTCTGAGCAATCATACTTGGAACACAGGACCTGGCCTAGCTATAATCTTTAGCAGCTTCCTGGAGTGCTTCTAGCAACATCAACTGGATATTCATCCCCCCGAGTAAGATCACCACAGCGTTACATATCCTGTGGGACGCAGTACTAAAGCCATAGCTCTCTTCCATTTTCCATATTGCTTCCACCCAGAAGATTTTCTGGCAGGAGGAGAGGTGGCCTGAACATGGAGCCCCAGCTTGGAAGGAACAAGGACAAACCCCTTAGGAAGCATGGGCTGGGGTGGTGGATCAGCATTTGTCATGAATAAATTGGGGGATTGAGGAGATGGGCAGGGGTGAGGATAATAGGTAAAGAGCTTAAGCTTTTTACTTGAACCAGAGTAGATCTTTTCAATGTGAGTACAAGGCACCTTATTGAGTATCTAGGAAAGATTATCCATTTTCAGAGGACAAGAGGTGTTCAAGCCACACGCTGCATCTTCAGTGAACAATGAACTAACTTGCAGGGACCATTACACTGCCAAATTCCCAAATACTCTCTTGTGGAGCTCAGTTCATGTAACAGGTCATTCAGCTGTATTTTAGTGAAATTCTGCCTAGACTTCCTGGCCTAGTGAAATAACATTGCTTAAGCTCTCACAGCACTGGGTAGAAGGAAAAAAATCCAGGCTGGACTCTGTTATCAACTGTAATACTATAACACACATTTTTCTTCTTTGGCAGCTTCAACAGCATTTGAAATCTTGCTGTAAAGTCCAAGTAAATCAGAATATGAGACATTTGTTGAGAAGTTTTCTTCTAACATATATGTTTCTCAAAAAAAGTGCTGACTTGAAGCTCAATGAATTGAGAAAATTGGAAATTACACAGTGTAAAGATACCGAGAATTGCTTTTTGTTTGGAGACCTGGGCAGGTTCAGGGAAATGTCAGTGTAATAACACAGTAACTTTGCTGATGAAGGTCTACCATAATTGTTGATCTGTACTTCATCAGTGTTTTAAGAGTACCGATTTTCCCTGACCTAACTTCTGAATTGCAGACAAGGTAATTTTTTTTTAAGAGGCCAGGCACCATCTTCTGCACCTTTGTTGTTATTTCGCTCCAGTGAGTTAAGTTTGGACATTGAGCAATCAAATTGCCACTACTCATGAGCTGTAATTTTCAGTTTTTTAAGGAAGATACACAAAATGGAAATTGGCAAACTTGTGATTCCACTTCAGGGTGTCTGGTGAAAATATTTTGGATCAGTAACATATCTGAGAGAAAACTGGAGAATTGGCCAGACGTCCTGTATGTAACATGCCAGAAAAGCCAGAGCAGCATCCACTCAAAATTCAAATGCTTTTAAAGCTTTAGAAAAGTTTAATTAGAAGAATATTCACTCTTTATGAACTATGACTTAAAGAACAAGGTTATATAGGAAAGCTGAAACTACCCATTAATTGACAGCTCTGTCCTGGGGATTTTTTCCCCCTTCAACATAAACATTTGTCTTGAACGTTTTTTTTTTTAAATTACAGTAGGCTAGGAGTTTGCCAAATATTTAGTGGTTTTGTAAAGTTGTTTGGTATTCATGTCTACTACAGTTCTACAGAAAACAGTTTTAACAGCCATTTCTTTCACCATATGGCAGGCAATCTAGAAGGGGTGACAGATAACAAACTTTAAAAAGATGTGCTAAATTAAAATGTGATTTAGGTTGCTTTTATAATTGCATAAAAAAGAGAAGCTTTTGTAAAGGCTGACGTTATGTCCTGCCAATATTTATTACAGTGATTCATTAGGACAGTGATTTTTCACATGTTCCGTCTATTCCAAAAAACAATGCTGCAATTTTTTTGGCTGTTGGGCATCTCGCCTTCCTGAAAGTAGATTGGAGACTGACAACAAGCTCTCTCCTTCCCCACCCTTGTTTACATCCTCACTGGCAGATCCTGGGCAGCAAAACACCAGAGCTCCCATTCCTTTTGGTTGCCTTGCAAACACATCACACACAGATGAAGGATCAGACCACATCTGGCCTTTGAAGAGCGTGGGCAAGGGGACAGAGGGTGAAAGAAGCCTGTCCTGCATTTTGCCCTGTGCTGCAGTCAGATGGAAACATAGACAAACACAGGTTTCTCTCTCCTTGTTCAGGCAATGTAGAGGTTAGTCTCCTGCCCAGAGCTGCACTGACCCATCTTCTCTTTTAAACAAACAGGTGACTTGATCCACCTTATTTGGATCCCTAACCCACTGCTTTTGCCTTGTAACTTCCAAGCTGGTCAGAGCTTGTCACAGCTGCCAGTCAGCTATCATCACATTGAAAAGAGCAGTTGAGATCCCATGCCAGGGACATGTTCCTCATCAGCTAGGATCAGTTGGCCAGGGTATGCTGCACTTCCACACCTGCACACTGTGAAGCTCTGAGAAACAGAGTTTGCTGCTGTTCTGTGATGGCTCTTTACTACCTTCTTACTTTACTTGTTTTTAAGAGCCAGAAAGTTGCATGGCAACAGGCCCAGCCGGTGGGCTGTGGTACAATAATGTATACCACTTGAGTGTAAAAGTTAAAATTGGAAGCATTGAGGATAGAACTGAATTTACTTTAAACTGTAGCAGGACTCTCAAATTAGCTATTCTGTAATCCCAGTTCAGTTTCAGGAATGCCTGCCTGGGAAATCCTGAAGAGCATCTAAGGACAGCTTTCAGTAACCACCCACCGTGTAGAAGTTTACCAGGAAAATATTGAGAGAAGACCCCAGAGACAGTGATCTCTCAGGAAGAAGTGTCAGCCCATAGGAAGCTATACAGCTCATTACAGTCAGCGCAGTTTTGAATCCCCTGAGGGCTTTGGAGGAAGGTTTCTGTTAGGCCACTGCAAATCATCTCACTGGAGACTCTTAGACTCTTTATGAAGTGTCTTAGAGCCATATGGTCATAAATGAACAAACTAGTATTTGCTACCAGTATTTCAAAAATCAGGTGCTATGTTTTTCTGTACATGACCTGTAAACTCTGTTATACAGGAAGCACTCATAAAACTTTTATGTCAGGAGTTAAGTGAGAACAGGCTACATTTATATCTATCAAGTAGTGATATGCAAAAGAAGCTTTTCTATTTACAGGTCTGGCCTTTTGTTGTCACAGACTGTTTGGAAGGAACAGGAAGAAAGGCAGGACAGACAGCAACACTTCCTCTACTGTCTCTACTGTGAAGAGGCTACTGGCCAACACTATTGACCAAAGAATCACTACTAACTAAGGAACCCCTAGCTCACTTTCAGATCTTAAGCATTTATCCTTTTTTAGCATCCAGTTGCTATTTCAGGAACATGGGAGTGGCAATAGACAAGAACCATTTCATTCCATCTTTAACATTAGGCATTCACACTAGCTGAGAAAAAAAGGAAACCAACACCGACTTCCCTCCATGTCAGATAGCTGCTTGTTCTGCTCCCTCTGCATGTGACTTCAGCTTTCAGATACACCATCACTCAGTTCTGCTGCATCCTCTCCTCTTGCCTCATTGTAAGAGCTGACATGAACTCCTATCCTGGCTTGAAAAATTTAAAGGGTCAGCCAAGACCATCTGAGATCTCTGTGTCCAGTTCCCATACCCTACTAAAGAACTACCACATCTCTCTGATACAAACAGAATAATAATTTAAACAATATAACATCACATTTTTAGGTAGTTAGGCTATGTATTTATCTCTTGCACCAGCATAAGATTGCTGGGCTTTTTGTCCAGCCAACTCCTTACCACACTGTGATTTCAACCAAATGCTTTGGGATCTCACCAACTTGGTTCCACAGAGAAGATAAAGCACAGAAGTACTGGTGGATTAACTGCATCCTAGTGAGGCCACAAGAAGAGGGTTTTAATTAACAACTAAATGTGTTTTGTCATTAGCTGACTAATTGACGGTACTTTAAATGTTTAAATGTTTTGTACTACTCTATTCCAGGCTCTTAAAGCCTGGTGCAACTCTTTGTATCTGGTGTATAGTTCATAGCTTGTGGGAGACAATTCTTGAAGACACACAGCCAAACCTAGAGTCAGAAATCCTAACACCCACTTGAGCTTTACTTCCGTCCACAAATAAAAGAAATACTTGTTGTCTGTCAGATGCCCTTATTTGAGAGCACTTGTATCAGTATTTATGTTGGTGTGATTCCACATCCTTTACTAGAATAGGATCAGATATGCAGAAGCTTCCCTGCTGGAGATTTTCCAGTATCTGGAGCAGTGCACCATAAGTACTATAAATGTCAGCAGTGATACTAGCTGTATTATAAACACAGGGCAAAAGGAGTAGAAAGGGCAAAATTCAGTCATTTTAGGTCTCTATACCCCAATCATTGCACTCTGCTAACAGGGACTATTACACTAAAATACATCGGGGAAATAAAAGGAATACTTGGCACCATCATGAACACACGTAAGGCCAAGAGAGCAACCTAATATGAATATAATCAGATTATTATAATATATATTTAATTCAGGACTTGATGACAGGCATGTTTCTAAGACTTTTCACCTAAGGAACAATGAAACCTTTTTTGAATTCATAAGGACTTACAAGACTTTGGAGCTCAAGGCCCTTTGATACAGCTGAAGATTTCTCATTTTTTTGAGACCTGTAAATCAGGGCTCTTTTACTTCCTACATGATGATGAGCATTTGCTTCTCTTGCTAAACATTCTTCAAGTCCAAGGGGCTTTCAGCACTGATCAAGGGCAGTATGTCTGTTAACACAAACACAGTCTTCATAGAATCGATTGGGTTGGAAAAGACCTCCGAGATCATCAAGTCCAACCCTTGGTCCGACTCCAGTCCCTTTACCAGATCATGGC
>JAOXXN010000001.1:99127683-99139743 GCA_026770055.1 Myrmophylax atrothorax | reverse complement strand
GAGGAGAGAGTAAAAGAAACTAGGTAAGGTTTGCCAGGTTTCTCTTTCTCTCTTTGTTCCTCTGATTTTTCAAATCCCTCTTCAGGTCTTTATAGTGTCTTGCGATGGTTGTACGTGACTTTCTGGCACATCTCCAGTCCAGATGTTCAGAAAGATATAACAATGGCAGGATTTTTTGGCAGGAAACATTTCCTTGAGAAGGTTTTTGTGGAAAACTGACAGAGGGATTTTTGCAGGATGTATTGATAGGCAGAAAACAATGGAGAAACATATTTTTGGCATTTCTATGCATGTTACAGTAACTGACAGGTTAGATCCAGGGATATGGCTGAAGTTCTTCAGATGCATGTGGACCTCCCTGCATGGACCTCAAACCTTGTGGAGAGACCCTCCTTTATGCTCACATTTCTGATATTTGTTTACCATTCTGCATAAAAAGCATTTCTGTGAAGTTTCTTGGTGGCCCTCAATCAATTGGTTTACTTTACTCTCAGGCTTGTTTGTGGTAAACCTGTTATGGCCCAAGAAGGCAGAGTTTCAAGGAGCACTGTTACAGCAGATAAAGCCCATAGATCACACACTGCTGTGAGTTCATTCTGTGTGAAAGCTCCCCAGGACAAGCATACATTTTTCACACAGATGCTGTGTATTTTGATCTCCATCCTACACAAATTCACGATACAAAGGCAAGATATCATGTACATGATCCCCAAATTTTTTATATAGATCATTTCACTTGGAAAAAACCCAACACAGTCTGAAATGGGGATTTTTTTGGGGTTTGTTTTTTTTTTTTAAGTCTTCTCCTCCATTTCTCAGTGACATCCTCTAGAATGAGGAAAAGAGTCTGAGGAGGTCAAGACTTTATACTAATCTGTCATACAAGCTGTAAAGCATGTAAATGTTGTTCCACAGGACTCCTTCATAAGCTGTTAATTCCAATAATGTCACTGTCTAACATCTGGACAGAACTTAGAGATTGACCACAGAGAAAATCGATGGGAAACTCACACCAGAAGAATGGCTGCTGGTACAGCAATACTTCTTCCAAAACACAAGAAGCCAATAGGCTGACTGGATCTGTTCTTAAGACAAGTTTATTATTTTAAACTGCTTTTGAGAATTACCCTGCATTTCAGTTGGTAAAAATAGCAAATTCTGCAAAGACACAACATAAGAATTACAATAAATAACCCTTTTAGAATCATTGGTCTTATTGTTCCTTCACAAGTTTAAATCCTGAGGGGAAATTTGCTTAGGGCTATGTTATCATTCACACTAATACTCAAGGCATTAACAAAATAACTATGTTTGTGTGTTCATAAGTAATTTAGCCTTAGTCTGAGAAAGCAACTCTCAACTGTGAGAGTTTCAGGAAAAGGTGGTTAAGAAGCTGCTGCCAAAGACTCACACGTAACAAATACCCCTCTGTGTTAAAAGTGTATTAAGTAACAGCAAGACCTTTCTGGTTTGGAAACTGTAATTTTCATCTAGCTCTCAGTTCCTAAGAGATTATTACAGATGATCTTTCGCCCACTCAATGGGACTCATGATATGTTCTTGTGCCATCAGAAAGAGGCCTCTATGGTAAATGCTGTACCACGAAGTGAACTTCACAAGCGAACTGGGGTCACTTCAAAGTACAAGGAAAGCACTGCTGGAGTTTTTCACGGTACCTTACACTGAACCTCACATAAATATCACTGCATCCAAAAGGATCCTGTAAGAGAGTTCATAAATCTCATTTGCACTGTGCATTAACAATTGCTGTGCATGGCAAATGAGTTAGGTGATGAGAATCCTGCAATGAGTAGTCTGCAGCTAAGTTTTTTTGCCAATCAGATAATGTCCTCCTGGCTCCAGCACTGGAACACAAGTCCTTCTCAAACCTTGTCAAGGCTTTTATGCAGCAGAGGGATTAGGAGTCAAGAACAAAAAAGGATTTTACAAATTGAAAGAAATGCTCAGTAGAAAACATATCTGATGTGCCTCCTTTTTGTTGAGAATCCAGATTAACCTCTTTTGAATGCAAGTGCCATGCCATTTCTGCAAGCCAAGAAAGAGCTGCATTATGGACATAGGTGAGTAAAGGAAAGAATAACAGATGTACTGCTGCGCAGGTTACACATGCAAGAGCAAGGGATGTTGTTCCTGCCTTTTAACAGAGGGAACAAATGCAGCTCCTACTTCTGCTTCATTAACAGAAGATAATGGGTGTTGTTTTCCATAGATTGTTTTGGTGTCTAGACAAGACACCCATACAGAGCTACAATGGTATTTTTCTTTGATATTTCTTCATCTTAGATATTGTATACCTTTGTGGCTGATGTAATGGAAGAATCACAGGACAGGCAAACCTGGACAGCTCCACCAGGCTGTAAGGCACAAAGAGTCCAGGTCTACAGCAGAGTTGAGTATTGTGGCCCATGACCAGTCAGAAGCCAAAACCAAGGGAATCAGAGATAAGTGGGGTTTAGCATAGGGCAAACTCCTTATGCTTTGTCCTCCCTAGTAAGGACAAAGACAGTTGTCATACTGAAGTGCTGGGGTCATCATACTCAGTGGGAATGCCTGGCACAAGGTCATGCTAGTTGAGCAGGACCTATAACAGTGAGGTAAAGAGGAATTAAAAATGGAAAAGAGAGAAACTGGCCAGACTTAGGATTCATTGCTTTACCTTACTGTCTTTGCAACTACAAAACTCTGCCAACTAGACACTGGGGTGAGAACTAGGAGGGATATGGCTGACTGCAGCCAGCTGCAGACCCACCGGTAAGTGCAATACTCTGTCTCCAAAAGCATCCTGTAGTCTATACCCCTGGCATCATCTTTCTCCCTTCAGGCAAAGAATATAGACAATTTACTTGATTCCTAAGAACTATGAAGCATGTGAGAATCCAGTTCCCAATCTTTTGATGATGCTTAGGCAATATGAAGAAGCCTTAAAATGAATTTAACTAACATTGATTCTCTGTGACCCTTCACTCTTCCAGAGGAGAATAAAATTCCCCTACATAAACTAGGGACCTATAGTGGCTCTGAATTGTTTCTGGTGTATTGATTTCTGAAATCTTCTCAGGAGAGCAAGGTAGGTCCATGATCACTACTGACAGGACCAAGGACAAAACAGACTGGACAAACCAGGGCCCAGCAAGGCAGTGGATAAAATTAGCTTTTCCTCCTACATCAGACATCAAAGGCAAAAGGCAAACCTCTGAATGTATCAGCTGAAAGAAGGATGAGTTTTAGGTTTCTATTATAAACAGTAAAAATATTCACAATATGTGTAAAGGAAAGTTACAATTGCACATGATTGCACACATCACATGAAAAACTTCAGACAAATGTACTTCTGATTCAGAAGTGAAGCATCAGTAGCAAACAACAGAAGGCAGCTGATATTTGTATCCAGGCTTCAAATATGAATTGTCAAATTAATACCTTGTGAGCTTTCTTGTCTCTTTCCCACCTCTTCTCTCAAAATAGCAATGTCAATGTTGCTTACATTGAAGAACATGAACAAAGAAAAAAAAGTATTTTTAAGGTAAAAATCAATAAAGATAGGTACTTTTCAGTAAAAAACCCAGGAGCTCTGAACTTTGTAAATACTTGTTCTGTCAGTTGCTGCCTGTGAGGATTACACTATGATGAAATCGCCTTTATCACAGCTTGAAGTGAATATAGGTCTAGAAGTCTCATGGTAGTTGCCAGTTTTACCAATACAGTACAAAAGTGGTGCACTGAAGTGCTGCCAGAGCTATAGCCTTTTGTATCAACAATTCATATTAAAAGGACTTGGAAACAGCCATTTTATCATTATATATCTGACACCCTTAAAGCCAGGCAAAGAAAAAGTGATGGTGAGCTCACTCTCAGGCTAAGTGAATTGCATTATCAGCCTCTTTGACTGGCAAAATCCCAAAACAGTTCTTTGACTGAAGGGCAACAAATTATGTAGCAGGGATCCTGACTTGGAATATAATTTTCCTCCTGGAATTACATGATACTGAAAGAAAGAAATACAGAAAGAAATTAATAGTCAAGATTTTTCACAATTGCCCAGAATACCAGTGGTTGATTAGACACTACTCAACAAGTCTGTGATCCAAAGGAAATCACAAACCCCTCCACAGTGAATCAAGTGGGAGAGGCCATTTATACTCAGACAAAACCAGAGAAGGTTCAGCGTCCTTCTATTAAGCAAGAAAACAGAAGAAACCATCAGGATTTGGAGGTGGGTTCAACTCTAGGTGTGTACTGTAAACAGCAAGGAGGAAAACAGAAAGAAGGAGACAAACAGCATGGGAAAGCATCAGCTTTTTGGTTGCAGCTTGCCAGAAAGACAGGTGTGGGGCTACAGGCCAAGCAACTGCTTTTGTTCAAATATGGTCAGACGAACATGATTTGTGTACATCCTTTATTCATAAGAGGGACTGCTTTAAAAGAGTACTTTACCATCATCAGGTTGTTTTTTCCAAGTGAAAATAACACATAGGAACTTTTTATTTCCTATTTGCCGGCATGTGAAAAGGGATGTCAACTTTCCTTACAAAAGGAAATAATTTTGTTAATTCTCATTCTCCCTACAGGAAGCTAATTGTAAGATGATATGATTAGCTATTTCATTATATGACTACATTAAACAAGGAATAAAAATTCAGACAACTACCAGGCTAATGTATTACAGTCTGTATTGAACACAGAAAAATAACCAGCCTCCTCAAAAACGTTCAGTTTATAACCAGAGCAAGGCTGTTGAGCTCCACCCCCAAAGCAGTTTGCAGATAGTGATATTGACAAAAGCCAGTAAAAGCTGTTAACAAACACATCAAATTCCACCTAATTATCAATGTCCCAGGAGGAAATAAAGTGAGAACATAAGAACAAACCAAGTCAGCTAGTAGATTTGACTGGAATACAAGCGAAAGGCATCACATCACATGACTACAAGTCACAGTGAAAGTAAAGTGCCACACATGCCACACAAAACAAGCATTTGTGCCTGAGTATGGGGACAGATTAAAAACCTCATTCAGTAACCAGCCAGATGGAGCTTTGACCTGAAAATTACTGAGACCCAGTAAAGGACCCTTAGTTTCATTTTTGCTATCCCTTTCTGGATCAGGAACTGGGAATTGCTAACCAAGAGAAAGACATGTGGTTGCTTGGAATACAGTGTAATTATTCTTAGCGTAGCTTTCTTAGATGTTTGGAAAGTTCATCCTGTATCATTAAGAAACGGGGAATGCTTTAATTCCTACAGTGGTATCTCTACTATAAACGGGCCAACTGCACAAAAGTGGCCAACCCCTCATCCCTAACATGGTGCCAAAGGATAATGATAAAGGAAAGGTGGTTGTGACCAATTTTTGTGAAACAGTTATTGATAATGTGGAAGTAAAATGATGTAAACAGATTTCCCTACCAATTCTTTTTTTTTCACAGTGCTTTGAGATGTTGCATCTTTCAAGTTTTCTATACTGTGCAATGGAGATCATTTGGGTTGGGTTGTTTTTTGCTTATCCTGTTTCCATGTTCCTCAAGGATAATAGACAGGTGGGTCTTATAATGCAGTATCAATGGACTCCCCTCTACCATAACATTTGAAACAGGTATCATTTCTTTTGGATGTTGACGCTTCCTCATTTTTTCTGTTAACAAAAGGCATATCCTGTTATGACTATGTTCTACTTATTCCTATGCATTTGAACTTTCCCTAAACCTTACTTTCTAGGGAAATTTTTAAAAGTGTGTGTGGCAGGTTCTTTAATTCATTTTTAGCTGTAGCACAATATTGTATTTGGCTGCCTGATTAAGACTAACATTTACATGACATTTAGGGCACACTATTTTCTAGACTGTCTGTCATGAGTTGATGGACAGCAAAAGAGCCTGGATGTGAAGTCTTGTATATTCATCTGGAAGAAGGGAGCGGGGACTGCTTGGATTGGAGGGGGGGAAAATCTGGGGCTTGGACAACCCTATTCTCCTGTGTGCTAATGTGGGGGGAAAAACATCTGAATGGAATTCATGTTACTATCCTACACCCAGATCCTTTATCACTTTAGATAAACACATCTTTCTTAAAAACTTTGGAGTATCATTTAACATTTATAGACTAAACCAATATATTTTAAAACTATGACTTCAAATTTCAAGCTGAGTTTAAGGTATTTAAATCTCAACAAAATGTGTATTTGGCAGCCTCTTCCCTTTGCAAATTTCAGTTTTCATTCACTTACTACCTGAACACTACAACAAATCAAATAAAAATTATTCCCTATAAACAAATAATTTCAGTCTCAAATTCTTCACATTGTTTTGATGGCTTAGTGTATTTGATAGATGCTAATGTTAGGATAAAAGATAAGAATTTATTTAAACACTAGACTCTATGTGCAGTCTGATTTTCCCATGAGAACTTCAAAACTGCTTCTGAAACGACTGCAGGAAGCTCTCTACCCCTTTGTCAAAGGATACTGTCTGGTATTCATTTTAGAAAGAGAAAAAAAGGGACAGAAGAAAAAAGAGGAGGAATGGGTTTGCACTTTATCTTGATCCTTGTAACAGACATACACCACTTTGTGCCAAATAGATAAACTTGATTTAAAAGCAAAAACTGCCCTACGATTTTGGTCTCTGTGATAAGTTCTTAGTTCATCAGCTAGCTAGCTAACAAGCAAGAGAAGCTGATCTGGAGAGAAGTATGGACACTCCTTACCTCTCTGGCTTTGCTCATGTACTCAACCAGAGTGAGAGCAGAGAAGGGCAGGTTACACAAGGCAGCTTTACAGGATGGATCTTTTGAGACTTTAAACTAACCATGCTCTGTGCCAGATGGACACAACAGCAGTAGCAAACAAGGTGTCCCTAACAGCTTGTCTTCTCCTCCACTTCCAAAACATCCCCATTGTGCTTTTCACCCAGATACACTCTCTTTCAGATGGCAATTTATCCCTAGCCCTTGTGCTCAGAAAACTTTCCTGCTTGCCACACTAGAGCATTTTTCAACACATCTTCAGCCATTTTGTCATTTTGCAGAGGACAGGTAAGACCATGTATATGTACAAAATAAGATACATTCCTGCTGAAATCAGAACAAACCTACCTCTGCTGTGCTACGTTCATTCAAATCTTCCATTTGAAAATTGAAAATTAGAAATAATTTGCACATATAAACATGTCAACCCAAGGCAGCATGCACCCTTTCCATTTGATAGTTTGATTCATTACATGTGTGTATAGTTCCAAATTAAAAACAAACAAAAACCAAAAACCAATTTTCAAAACTAATCATGGACTAAAACACTGAAAAATTAGGAAATGTGAAAGGCAAGTTGGTCTAATACTGCATGTGCATGATGACAGCATGCTTAGTTATGTGATGCTATCCTTTTTCCTGGGATCATTACAGATTCTTTACCATATCTCCTCAATCTTCCTGCCTTCTGCCTCATCTTTCCCAAAAAGACTTCTTTCCACACTTTTCTCTTGCCGCCTTTGGAGTTTTTCAGGCTTGCCCTTTTCATTGTGTGTAGATAGTGTCTCCTTAGTCTGAGCAACTTAGAGAGCTGCTCTAATGCCACTGTGGGACACAACTGGTTTGGGTACTGGTGTGGTGCTGTTAGGGCTGCAGGTCCTGTCTCTGCATCTTGACTTAGCAACTTGTGTTCAATGGACATGCACTCTGGCTTCCATGTGTTCCTGAACCTTTTCCAGGCTCAGAGATCTTCCTCACAGGAAACAGAAGCTTTACTCATCTTTGACTATGATTTGTGGCAATGCAGATCTGTGATGCTGGACCACAGGAAAGGGGAAATGTTTTCTAAGCACCAGGAGTTTCTTTCCACAGTCATGCAGAACTGTGTGAGCCAAGGGTGCAAAAAATGCTTTGTGTTATTGATCTGTTTAGATCTGCGAAACAATTTTCTTTGATAAATTTCTTTTCTATTACTTAGTTTGTCCTAAAAATTGAACTGCAGGAAAAGGTTCCCCCTCTCCCACCGTTTGATGCACCTGGCTAATGCTTTGACACATATATTTTGGAAGTAGACTTTAGTGAAGGGTGCAAGACACAATCATGTGTGTCACCAAATATTGACAGGGAAAAATACCAAGCTCTGCAAACACAGCTTTATCCTGTGATATGGGGGTTTTTTTTGGTCAGAGCTGGATGCAGGAATTACACATGACATTACCATCTCTTATGCTGGTAAGAGCCATCTGTAAACAGGTGCCCATATGAGCCCTGTTTTCAGCTTTCTGTTTTCCTTAGACAGAGTTTATAGCTGTGTGATAGGTTTATATTAAAAAAGGAACCATTGTTTTATATGCATCCTTTGTTTAGCCCTTGTCACCTTCTGCACAGCTATTCTTGCTATGCTGCATCAGTCCTTACACTAAAATCTGAGCTTTCTATGGAAGTGTATTTCTTTCTTCAACTTTGGACTGCATTAACTGCCTTTGGAATACCTCCATGATATAAACTACATGCATAATAACACAAATGGAAAAAAGGTCAAAATCATATGAGTCATAATCCAAAGTTTAAAAACCCCCTCAAGATATGCCATAATGAAGACTGCCCAAGTGGCATCAACTTGCACCTGAATGAGGCTAATAATCATTTTCCAAAATGTCTCAGAATGAATCACTGAGAACAAAGGAAAGAAACACTTGGAACTCACAGGTCCAGAGGAACATTCAGGAGGAGAACATTGTTTAGGCAGACTGTTTGATCCCTTAGGGCTTGTTTCCATTTCATTTCTTTTTGCACCTCCTCCTCATGGCTTTCCTCTTATCCTAATGCTTCAAATCTTTGTTCCAGAAAATGAAAGGCTCTAGAGTTTCCTGATGGACTTATGAAAAAAAGATAAACAATAGATAAAAACAATGTATTTGTCCCTAATCTTGTTCTTGGAAACATCTGTACCATTTAATCTGAAACATTAAAACAAAAAATTCAGACTAAGACCAACATGGAAAACATCAGCATAAACAGTTCAAATTTGGCAAAGTAATTTCAAATTAAATAGATCCTTATAAAACGAATTCTTAGAAAACCTTGAATTTAAGAAGGGGGCATTTAACAGTTTTACATGTGAAAAAGACCATATTAAAAAACCCCAGTATAATAACAATACATAACAAGTACCACAGAAATGTGTTATGAACATTTTGTGAGTGGTATGGTCTTTCTAAGATCAATTTAGACACAAGTAACGAATAAAAGATTGCCCAAACTTAGAAAAAAAACAGATTAGTAATGACAAAATAAAGACAAATCTGATGAAAATCTCAGAACTCCAAAGCCAACCATTACTTTAAAAAGCTAAAGAATTTAGGGACTGAGTCAGTTTTTAATTTCTGGCAGTAATCTGCATGAGTGAGAATTTAAGTCTAGAAGAAAATAATGCCACAAATTGGCAACACATTAGCTGCATTTGTTGGCTTAGAAACCACTGAAAATATACAAGTAGGACTCTCCAGCTCAAATGTTATTTCCATTTTAACAGACAACCATGCAACAGCAAAATCTCTCAGATAGATGGCTAAAAATCTTCTCGGGCAAATCACTTAGAAATGCATTAGGTATTAAGTGGAATGCATTTGCAACAAATTCCAGTATCTGTCAGATCTAAACATCACCTAGAAGAAGATAAATACATTCAGAACAGACAGGATTATGAGCCTAGAAGAAAGAAGTCTACTGAGTGTCCTGGGAGACACAGAGAATGGTGACACACTTTAGGAAAACCCCAGTGTTACAGAAATATTGCAGAAACAAATCTATTTTGTTTCTAATACAGCCTCTGTACTGGTACCCAGCACATAGCCCAGGCAGTGTGACAATGTAGTCAAGTAACAGCACTGGGGAATTAAACCAATCGGGAGATGCTCTTCCTTCTCAGGACTGTAACACCCGCTGCATATTGAGTGTGGTGAGTGCGTTGTCTCAGAAATTTGATTTCTCCCCCTATAGCTGCATGCAGGAAGCTATCAGATAATTTCACTGTTACAGAGGGAGTCAACAGCAATAAAAATTATGCAGGATCTGTGTACTGTCTGGCTACCCTAGAGCGGCAAAAATTCATTGATCCACTGCTCTCAAGAAAACAGTGAATCCCTGATTCCCATCCTTGAAAATTACAGCAGAACCATTTTAATCAAGGCACTATGATTTCTCTCACTACATCTAAAACAGATATATAAAAAACAGATCAGTCTCACCTGAAGACAGTGAGTAGCCATTGGCACCAGTTTAGGTCATTCATAGGAATAATTCTCATAAGAGTTACAGGACCAGCACTTGGCCAACATGAAATGCCAGACAGTGTGGAGAGAGGCCCCTGAAAAATCACAGTGCTGACCTGCTAAATGATACCAGAACATAAGATATGCCTTGTGAAAATATGAGTGAATCTTGCAGTAAAGAATGAAGCTCAAATGAACTCCATATCTGTCATAAGATTTGAAGATTTGTTGTCTTAGGTCAGAAAAGGAAGGAAATGTTTGCATTTTCAAGTCCCTTCTTCTTCCATGTACCAAATAGTCCTACATGTATCTGCTTCCTGGCTGGATGAACAAAACACAGAATCTAAATCAGGGGAAATATGTCTGCTGCTATAAGCCCCACAATAAACATGTATGTATAGACTCTTAAACCTGCTAGCTAGAAATTCCTGCTATTCTTCAGTATTGATTAAATTTTGCTGTTTCCATGAACTATTTGGCCAGGAAATGAATTTAAAACGAGGCTAAATTCATCTCTCTGTGTTAACTGTGTTGGCACACCCAGGCCAGTCTGTCCAGCTCTCAGAGATAAGTACTGAACCTTCCAAAATGGGATCTGAAAGTAGATTCCCTGTTGAAGCAGGGGAGAACTAACCTTCCCTTTTATTCAACAAATGCCAATCTCTCTGTCAGAGCATGGAAGTCCTGAAGATCCAGTGGTATATACTTCTTTCAAATGGGTTCCTGAAAGTCTGCTTTTATCATAAGTCTCTGGCAGTGCAACTTGGAAAACACAAATCAAATTTCCTCTTAATTCATTATAAAAGCAAAAATCAAAGCCATTGGAAAGTCCAATAGAAAGTATTCTTAATTCCTGTCAAGTGACAGGCTTTCCCATCACTTTATCAAGTGTGTGAAGTTTCTTTTTTATGAAATTAGTTTTCATCTTCACAGAAAAGAAAAAAGTCTTAAAGTTGTTACTCCTTTAATCGCAGTACTTGATTTGCAATAAGGTCATATAGAAGCATTTTTGTTACAATTCCCGGAGAACCACATGGCTCTGTAGCAGAGACTGAAGCAGTGTTAGTGTCTGTTTTCACTTATCCCATTCTTAAGTTCCTTTTTACTTAAGCTGCTCCTGGCTTTCTTGGCATAAAACTTCCTGCTTACAGTGCCCATCAGTGTTTTCAGCCAAACACTGAAGGTGGGGTACAGCTTGCATGCTTGGCATCTGAGTAAATTTCCTACGGTAAAAAGCAAAATTTAGCAAGTAACTTGAGGTCCAACTTTTGGTTTTGATCTCATGTAAGACCAGACATCAGTCACTTTGTATGTATGAAAACCTACTCGTGCTAAAAGGTAAGCATAGTCTCAAGGAATTGCTGTTTGACATATATCATTTTTTTTCAATATGACTTTATATGGCACATTTACATCACATTGCCTCTAATTTTCCCTCAGCAACTCCTCCCCTCAGACCTCACAGAACAAAAATGCACATGGAAATTACCCAGGCAACAAAAACAATGAATCCAACTTCATATGATTTATACACAAACCAGAGAACAGTACATGAGGTTGGACACCTGTGTTTGCCTGGAAATGTGATGGTTACATGCCTCTATAATCCTTACAGAAAAAAAGAGATTCAGATACAAAAAACAGGGTACAGGAGAATACAGTGTCATGATACCATTGTGTCAGTTGTAATACTCTCCTTACTATATCATGAGTGTCTACAGGGAGACCAAGTAATTTTTTCTGTCAATACTAGAGATGCTAAAGTGAATACCCTAATGAATATTACTCTTGGTATCTGTTTATTTT
>JAOXXN010000001.1:99108500-99121691 GCA_026770055.1 Myrmophylax atrothorax | reverse complement strand
CCTCTCCTCTCCTCTCCTCTCCTCTCCTCTCCTCTCCTCTCCTCTCCTCTCCTCTCCTCTCCTCTTATGGAGCCAGCCAGATAAACAGGGGAAGTTTGGCTGCTCCTGCCAGAGATTTTGGTATGCCTTTAATCATACCAAAGTGCATTTATTATGGAGAAAAAAAATCAAGTTTACTTGCCAAAATGTCATTATGGAAAATCTAAAATAATGATGAAAGGTAGACTGACAATGCTGTAGGCTTACTTAATCACATATAATTGCTTTATTTACCAATGCATTCCAATGAATGTGTTATGATGTCAAGGACACATTTTAATGGGACCTAAGATTATACAACCAATATTTATGGACTTGCAATGCTGAGTAATTCTCACTGTTGGTTTTTATTAGTGACATCCTGTTGCAGAAGATACAACAGATCAGTCTGTGCTCTACCCATTTTCATCTTGGGCCATAACTGTTTTCATTTATTTTGTATCCAAAAGAAGTGACGGTATTCATTTAGTCAGTCAGACAAGATGCCATTCCCTGCACATCTGCAACACTTAAGTATAGCTGAATAAAGATGAATGTGGGGTTTTATATATTGTCATAAGGCAAAGAGAAATATGAGTACTTTTATTTTATTATTTTTATTATAATTATTACTTATATAGCTTTTATCTTGCAAAATAATGACTATAAGATGTATTTTGGATTTTAGAAATGAGAGCCACAAACCTTACTTGGAGGGTAAAGCCCAGAGCTAAACAAACTCCAAATTAAAACAAACAAACAAGATCTTCAAAATGTTTAAAAAATTCCAGTTGTGACAGATATTTTGTTTCTGGTGTCCAGTTAGGTACAATTCTCCATGGGAGCCCTAGCAAACCTAGAGTTAGGGACTCTAGAGATTTTACACACAAGAGCTCAGTAGTGGCCCACAAACAATTCAAGAAAACCCACATCTTTCTGATTCAGGTTAGTTTCACAGATCTTAGCATCTTTAATAACTAAGCTTACCAAAAAGTCTGCTGGAACATCTCTGCCAGAAATATGCCACTGCATCTGAAGAATAGTAAAATGACAGATCTGTCCCTGTCAGGCCCACAATCTCTCTGCAATGCTGTGCAAATATCAGACTTGAGTTTATTTTCTTCAAAAGCCTTGTTAATGCAAGCACAAACTTACTCCAGTTTACCACATGCCTATTTTGGTCTCCTACACATTAATAATTCTCATGATAATTCTTCTTTGCTTTTTCCATTACATTATGCTAGTCCTACAGGAGATCCAGAAAGAATCTTACCCTACAGTCATAACAGGAACAAACACAACTGCACTTTATCAGGACTTCTCCCTATGGGGACAAATCTTCTCACACATTCTTTGACATTTAAGCAAAATGTCTAGCTGCTTCAAACATCCTGAGATCTCACTTTTGTTTTTGGAAAGAATACTGGTGCTGCTGAGAGGCTACAAAGAAGACCCAAATAACAAATACAAAAGAAAGACTGAGGAAAAGTAGTTTGACCACTGAGAAAACATGTGCTGCAGCATTTGAAGCCACACCCATTTTCTCAAATGATAGAAGGGCACCAGCCTCACTGTGGCTCTCAATCAATACCAATAGCAATGCCAAAGGATATGCGATAATGAACAGGGACATGTGCTCTTTTGTGGTGCAAAATGGGGTAAGAATTTCCAAAACAACTGTTTCAAAGGCAAACCACTGGTGTATAACTCCTCATGATGACTGATAAATAACCACCTTCTCAGTGCTTCTCAGTGTTTATTTCTCTTCAACATTTTTTATATTATAATCAAAACCTAAATTCAGATGCTTAAAATTTCCTTTAGAACTAGCTGATTCCACACTACCACATTGGGAGTGCCTTAGGAACAGTCATGGGAACATCAACCAAGCACCCTCACAGACTCAAATTGAATCAAGAATGGAAGAGCTATTTTGGCTTCAGTCCTTTGAGTCTCTCTGCATGCTATCTTTTTTTGGTTTAACCCCCAGAAAGCCAGAAGTTATGGCAGACAGTGCTGTTGAAGCAGAAAGACAAAGATCCTGACCAGTGCAATAATCAGTGTAGTGAAATCCCACTGTTCTGTTTGCACATTTCTAAAGCATTTTACAGCAGGGCTGCTACCTATGAAATACAACATGGTGATTTTACACAGACATGATTTATGTAAAGAGGTTTTTTGCTCATACAACTGTCACTCCATTACATCATGAAGGGAAAATTAATGACAGGGTAAAGGAAAGAAACAGCTGGACATCATGTGGGGAGATGTAAAACGGCTGGACCACACTACTGGAAACAACAAGTCCTTTCAACAGCACTATGTCCTATCAACCTCTAAACCTCCTCCAGACACAAAGGAAATCACTAACATTATAAACAAAAAAGTGAAAAACACACACCATGCTCCTTGCAGCATTTTGATACTCAAGAAGTTACTGACAGAGTATTTAATGTAAAATGGTGTCCCCATTGATGATGTTGATGTGACTTAAACAACTCCTACAGTACAATGATGAGCTGCAAGTAAAACAAGAAATAGATACCAGCACTCAAGAGCACATGGGAGAAGTATAAATACTAACTAGTCCTGGAATACTAAGAAGTTGGCTACTTAGCTTTAGTAGTTCACAAAGTAACTGCAACACCTCATCAGAGAGGTACGTGGGAGAGAAAAATCAGAACTACACAAGGAATCTAAGTTTATAAACAGTGAGTAAGCAGTAATGATAATGGTTTCCAGCATGATTTAATCAGCCTGCACAGATGAGGCCAAACATTGGTGTTTCTTCAGATGTATTAACAGTGGACTATGAATTCAACTGAATTAGCACTTTCTGTTGGTTCACCAGACGTAGAGACCTTCCATGTCATGAAATAGGTTAGGCAAACTAATGTAGCCTGGTCACAACATATTTGAAACAACTATTGCTTTACATTTTCATTGCTCCTACTGTGATGGCTGCTTGAGTCACATGGTGTCACCTTACTGCCTGCGTGGATAATCATCCTTCTAAACAAACATGTACAAAAGTGAGATCTGAATACTTTTGGTGAGAATTTTGATATACAGGTATGTTTACAGTTCATGACACTGTTCAGCAGTCCCCACACTGAATTTTTGGTTTGTATAAATAGTGTTGAAATACTGATAGAGGGCATAATTTCTTCTGTCTAAAATGGTGTTTTGTTCAAACAGATATTCAGAATATTTTTTCCATGTAGTCTGCCTGTTTCTACTTCTAATGAAATTTGGTGCCAATGGAATTAGCAGGAACAACCACATTAGAATTCCACTTACCGAACTATTTAAAAGTCCTCTAATTTGTCTTTTCCAAATTCTTCTGTGATGTGCTTTTGTCTTTCAGAAAGTGATAAAACATGCCACCAAAACAGATTTAAGAGCAAAGTTGCTATTGTTCGCCTTTTTACTTTGTTCACAGAAAGACTCTAGGTGAGCAAAACATGGTGTTTTACAATGTCATTTGAAATAACTTCATTTTTTAAAACATAGTCTGCTTAATTTCACTGTGACTGCTTAATATTAAAGTATCTGGAAAGAAGAAGAAATAGATACTTGTAACATATAGCACCATGTTCTGTAACAATGATCTAAAACATTAAAAGAAATGATGCTGCATAATTGTATAGTGTGACATTTTTTTCAGAGAAAAAAGAAACAATAAGTTAATAGGACAGAGGGAATTCTATGGGAATGATGGGCTTCTTCAAACAACCCACAATTAATTATTATCTCCTTGTACACAGTTGGGAAATTACTATTGAATACTGTTGCTTGATGGACCTTCTTACTTCCACTCAAATTATAAAAAGCCACTCAGTAGGAATGAGCAAATAATTGCTTTTTGTTTGATAGGAAATTTTTTAAATATTAGACTGAACCAATTCTTGCTAACTTTCTTCACTTTCTTCACTTTAGAGAAAAACTGGAGAAAATAAGCATTTTTCTGCACAAAGATCATTTTTTTTGAGCATTAATAGAATGTTACATTCTGCAACAGCTGTACAAAAAGCAAATAAAAGACAAAAGGAGAATACTCCTTTTTTATCTCACAGCCCCAAAGCCTCCTCACTGGTTTTGTCCACATTCCTCAAGTCTAGTCATTCATCTCCACTTATCTGTTCTTTATAAATGCCAAAATGTTAATTTGACCTCCAAACCCCCAATCATTTGTTCACATTGGTCAGGAATAGATAATCTAATTTAGATCTGACTTTTCCAATATTCAGCTATCAAACAAAAAATTCATTGTTAGCATGATCCTCAGCAGAGGAAATCTGAGCTGAAGTTAGTAATTTTATTTGATGGAAGACCTAACTTGGTCAGGATTTACATTGGGAACACATACATACTACAAACACATACACACTATATTTGGTGAAGGGTAGAAAGACCATCAATCTACAAAGAATAACAAAATAATTCCACTTTCAACTCTGGAGTTATATAATTGAACCTTAATCTAAGAGAAATGTTTCCCATTTAGACAAGAAAATGCCTTTGGACTGATAAGGACAAAAGCTAGTTTCCTGAGTGACCAAAGTTGAACACAGAGCTGACTGTTCAAAGTTTGTATTTTCTTTAATTGTAATTTTATATTCTCACAGGTTATAAATCAATATGGATTTGACAGTCTGGCTTTATGAGGGTTTACTTTAATACACTGACATGCTCTATTTGAGTCAGAAGTTAAGATAAGTTGTAAGAAAGCACCAAATTCAAACAAGTTTCCTTCATGTTATCAAATCAGAACATGTTTTTAAAAACCTGCTTACCAGGTTTAAAAGGTCAGCTGACTTGACTTCCCTTATTACTGTCTCCTCTGGAGTTCACATTTTGTTCACACTTCTGGCATGAGTATTAGCAGCATATGATTTAAAGGTTTCACTCCTATGAACTTACAAAGGCTCTGGAAGGGCCATCAAACTTTTCTCTTTTAAGACAGGAGACTAACTTGAAGAGGGAAAACAAAATGTTGAAATATGCCATAGCTAAAGGTAACCCAAACTTTGCAGTTGTTGCAGGAATGTTTCCTGTACCCTGTAATGCCACTTGTTATCAAAGTTCTGCTATCAAAGCTCCTGTTTTGTTTTGTTTTGTTTTTTGGTCAGTATAGATGTATTTTGAAGGGTCTGCATACTATTCTCCCCATGTCCTCTAAATTAACTTCAAATTTCTGCCATTGCCCAGATAGCTGCAGCAACCTATTCTATGAAAACAACAATCCATGTTTCATTCTTATCTCAGTTGAGAAGTAAGAAGATGCCTGACCCGGTTTGCCTGTAAGTTATTTGCCTTTCTGTCTAGAGCTTCTTTTCTCCAGGGTACACTTCTGGCACTGCTTCCCTTTCTCCAGCTTTAAGCCAATATTGAGCTGAATACTGAGTTCAGCTCCCCATCACCACCGTCAAAGAAGTCCAGGAGAGAGCTCCTGCCCATGGTCAGCCTATTTCCTCCCTTGGCAACAGCCATTTGCCCTGGAGCATTTGTGTCCCAAGCACAGGCAGTCTGATGATTCCAGGCAGTCTCATCCTTTAATCAGCCAGTACTTCTTAGGGCTTTTCCATTGCAGTAGTCCTCTCACTGTCTTACATTTGATCTGGTAACCGAATGAAAGAATAAAAAAGAAACAGAAGGGTCTTATCAAAAGAAAGGGGGAGCTTATCAATATGTATAAATACTTGAGAATGTTGAGTAAAAAAAAGATGGAGCCAGACTTCTCAGAGGGATGCACTGACAGAACAAGAGGCAATGGGCAGAAAGTAATGTATGGAAAGTTCCATTTAAATGAAAGAAAAAAAATTTTTTCAGTCTAAGGGTGGCCAGACATTGGACAAGGTACCCAGAGAGGTTGTGCATATACTCACAACCCAACTGGATATGGCCCTAAGCTACTTGGTATAACTGTGATTCAGTGACAAAGACACGTAGGAGTGAATGCAGATGCATGGAAGGAGAGATGAGATCCAGAATAAGAATGAAAATAAATATTTAAATATTTCAGGATAAAAATACACTTTAGGAAGCTATATAAAGAAAGAGGCAAAACAGAGGAAAGAATGGAGAGAAGTCTGGTAGGAAATCCTACCAGTAAAATCTAGACCCTCAAAGTACCAATATTTATTTAAACATCTAAGCCAGCATTCTTGCTGAACAGGCATCTTAACCTAGTGGGACTGTAAAGCTTTGTTTGGGCACTTCTCAAGCTCCCAAACAGTGGGTGAAACCCCAAACATCAGCTAGGTAGATGCTAAGGAACAGACAGAACTCAATTATTAGAGTGAAATGTCTAGAAACATGGAAGTAGTACCAAATTGCTGAAAGTAAACAGGTCTGGATGAGGACTGAAAAAGACTGCATATATTCTGGCCTTTGTTTCCCCTTGCACTAATCCATATTTTCCCATCCCTTACTCCACTCCCCACCAACTCTGGCAAGCAGGTAACACTGCCACTTCCATGCTGTCCTGTGAGGACAACAGTCCCTGCCGAGGAGCAAGAATGCTCTGATCCTACACAGCTGCTCTCTCCGTGGTACAGAGATGTGCGACTCTTTCCTCCCAAGCTCCTTCCCTAAACATGCATTAATTATCTTGTTGTGTTACTGAAGATTCCACTAAATTTTGAGGCTCTAACAGAGTTCCCCTTAGCCATCAGCAAAGAAGCCTCCACCAACTTCCCCTCCCTGTCTGTCAATTTTTGAAATCCCCAGTATGTGAAAGTCAGACCAATCCAGTAAAAAGGTGGCATGTAAACAAATGAGGAACATGTGTTTCCAAATGTGAAAGGGGGTAATGCAGACAGTGAAATTAGTACAGCAAAGCCTAAGCTGGCAGCTGTGGTAGCCAGAGTGGGAGCGTTGCCAAGCCATTAGAGGGAGCTGACAAGGGAGCAAGAGGTAAGACTCTGGTACTGGATGATCACTACATTTCCCAGGCAGGCCTGGATTTTGATATTTTTTCCTCTTTGATGCAGTTAATGTGGATTTTTCTGTCTTGTAGTGGGTATTTGTTTAACTCAAAAAGCAGTCATATGGGAACAATTTCCATTCTGTTCTCAAGCAGCAGGATCAGAATGGCAGGTGGCTGCAGGGATGAGCTGAGAAGCATGGAAAGAATCAAAGACAGCACCTGCTTGGGTGAAATACTGTTTTTACCTTTTCATTTCCATCCATATGGAAACTATATTTTATAGGACACACAGTACATATGCATTAGCAATTAATAAAAAAAAATCAGTCTAAGGCATAATTAATAGGTTTCTAAGGCTAATACCAGTAATCTCTCTAAACCTCATTTAGAAACAAACATATTGTTTTCCCTTCTGAGCATGCGCACTGAGATGCATAGGATATATTATTTTACTTATATTATTTTCAAATATATAAAACCTTTTAGCAATATAACTGGTCCTAAAGGCATGCTTACTCAGGGACTGCTTAACATCTGACTATAGCATACCACCTTACAGACTGTGGTTTCTACTTAGACAACATCCCGATAAATTACATACCACATGGAAGAGCAAGACCCTAGCACTGGCTTCTAGCATTTTTCGTCTCTTGATATCAGAGAGCTCTTGGAGGGAGAGTAATGTCGCAATCCCACTTTATGGCAAGGAAAAATGAGGCAGAGATAAGCTAAGCTATTGATGCAACTAAAAACCAAAGAGCAAGCCAGGGGTAGAGTAAGCAGCAGGACCCAGATCTCCTGACTCCCAGGCTACACCCTCCCACATTTCCTTTGGCAGCTTCAATCTGCTAACTTCCCTACATGTGTTGCCAGGCACCACTCAGGGTTTGTAAGCTTTTAATGGGTTAATTAGCACCAAAGCATTTTTTCTTCTGTGGTCTAGACATAGAAATATCCAGATTTTGTTTCCCTTGAAAGGCAGCCCGTCCTGGAATCTGTACTCGATCACCCATTTCCATGTTTTTCTAGGGCCAGATGGGGCTAAACATGATTTGAAGATTTTTTTTCCCTTTCCTTTCTTCAATTTGTCCTTTCTTTCACTGACTACCAGCTTATTTGTTTTCTTTTGAGGATAATGCCAACTATAAAATAAAAAATGTAATTTCCAAGGTGGGGAAATTAGAGTTATGGATTTGCTTTTGCCAAGAAGAAATAATAATAATTCCTGGACCTAGCAAATAGGTCTGAAAATAAAGAAGGGATTATTAAATGTTATATAATTTCAATAGGATAAAAGCAGTGAGAACTTTCAAGAAACTGCCCTAATTTGGTTTTTTTAACACTCTGGAGACTATGGATCATATGCTCATTTAGGCACACAGCTGCAAACGTGTGGTAGTCCAGCTCCTAAGGGAACGGCCTATACAGGGACTGCACCAGTGACCTTGGTGTTATTAGCACCATGCTCTAACCAATGGAGATAATCTCAGGGTCACTTGTATGACCCCAGATATCTCTGGGGTAACAAAACAGGATCTCCCTTTTACTTTTATCTCCTATGTGCACATGCTTGCAGGCAAATACTGTATTATAGGTCTGGGCCTCAGCCAGAAACCATGGAATTGTTTGTAGTTTTTGCTCCCAAACTGAGTGGTCCAAATCCACATATTTCAAAGTCTTTTAAGGAGCAACTCTAATCTAATTCTTAATTTTAGTATCACTGCTATTCTATCTATTTCTTAATATTTTTATTTTAAATTGTAAATACAATTTTTAAGCACATTCCTGAACTAGTTTTCGTAGGATACATACAATAAATACATAACAGCAAGTTTGAATAAAGGTGTCACTGGCACTCATTTGTGATTAGCAAATCATTCCTGGTGTTCCCATACGACAAAATGTTCCACATCTGTACTTAGAAACTGTACATGCCACGCCACACAACTTCATATTCTCTTCTTCCTGCATTACAAGTCACCACCTGCTATAAACTGATGTACTCCACTAGTTTCATTCCTTTTAGTTACACACTGTCGAATACATCATACCTGTCTGAGCACTCATTTTGCCAGTACTCAGAAAAGCACGAGTCAGCTGAATGTCAAAGGTGATTGACCAAGACAATAGAATACAGCAGAGGTGGTTTGGGTTTTTTTAAAATCAACTATGCACTTGTTGACACCAGCTGAGGTCTGGATTAATTAATATGATTTTATCCAGATAAAATGAGCACTGACAGAAAGAAATTACTTTCATGCACTACAATATGAATGTACGATATTAAAGTTCACTCCAGACACTACTGTTTTGGATACTTGACTCATACTTATTGGAGATAAACACCGTATTGTCTTTCTATCAAAATCAAATTTATGGACGCTGACATACAGCAGCGACATTTAAATTCTTAACAGGACTTGAAAAACCTGCTTCAGCAGTAAAGGAAGTGTCAATGTGATCCATTTTTATGAAAAAATACTATTTTACCCCTAAAATAGTAAGACAAATGTTCAGAAATGTAGTTAATTTTAGCCTTCCTGATCTGCCAAGGCTTAATTTCAGTTTGTTGCTAGTGTTACTGCCACGACTACAGTGGTGTAAAGCTATTGTAATGAAGTGCTCAATACAGCCCAAGGGGTTACCCAGCATTGAAAAGCCTTTAATTTCATGGTTCTGCATCCTGATGTCAGTTGCAAAGACAACCCCCAGCCACTTCCCTTACTATTCCTCTCAAGACTGACCCACGGTCTGTCCTATCAAAAAATAACTAACAAACAATGCAATGGTCAAAGACTACTCAAAAATAGCAACTATTTCAGATTATGACATTTTTCATGTCTTTGTTGTCAGTGTTATCCATATGTGAGCCAGAAAAACTAGATAATAATTTGTTTTGTCAGCTGGCTCAATTTTGATGATTTCACATGTTTTTGCACCTCCCTGTCCTATTTTTTTAATCCTTTTTTTTTTTAAAATTCACTGAGATTGCATCTCCATAGGCAGGAACACACAGTATTTAGCATATTGGGCTCCAACCTCATTTGTGAGTTTTAGCTGCTGGATTGGTACAGATTCTATTGAGGCTTTACTTGCAGGTTCGCTTTCCTGCCCTACTTAGGATGATGTGGTTTTAATATTTCTAGTTGTGATGGGTTTGATCTAGGCTTCCTTAGTAACCAGTTGTAACTAGGGAAGTGGGCATTATGTAGGTATTCCATGCGTGTTTTCCACGTAAGGGGAGGGAGGAGTTTAGTTTTAGGGTTGCTGCTTGCAGGGAGGCACGGGGAAGCAGAAGACGGCCTAGACGGAGATCTTTTGTTTCGCTTGGTTCTGTCCCTTGGGGTGGTGAGACTGTATCCTTGCCAGTTTTTCTCCAAAGCTTTGATTGTATTCCATTTGTTGTGAGTTTGTTTTTGTTCCTTCTCATTCCCATCCCCCTTTCCCCTTTCTCCCCTCTTCCCTGGGGACCCCTGGGTGGGTACAATTACGTGTGCAGTGATAAATGTTAGAATATATATATATGCATTAATTCAGTCCAGTTTCGTTTGAGTTCTTGCCATCTTTTCAGGTTTTTTTCCCCAGTCCGGGCAGTTTGGGCTTGGCGGGAGAAAGCTGGGCTAAACCCAAGTCACTAATTCAGAGGTGGTATTCTATAGATATCTGAACAGCACCTTTCCTACTGCAGAAAACTAACATGCAACAAAAAAAATCACAACTTAAGATTAGACAGCCATAAAACATTACAGATACTAATTGCTCACAGGAAAAGAAGTATTTGCATTTCTGCTGGATTTCCATTTCATGGCAAAAAAAAATAAAATCAGAGAAATCAGAAAAGATAGTGCATTTCACAGGTAGTTCCTGAGAGCAGAGGAATATTGAAACTTGAGCATTAGTACCACCTGAGGCTCTCAAATAGCCTATGTCTAGGCCAAGCCATTGTCTATCTTACCTGACCATTTCACCTCAGTGCCATTTCCTCTAAAATCCTCCACAATGTCCAGAGCCCTCTGAAGTTTTCTCAAAACTGTCAGGGAGTAACAACAGTGGTGCTGACTCATAAATGAAGGGGCATCAGGAGCTGGAGTGACAGAAAGGCAAGCAGGAGGAGCGGCCTTGCCAAGGAATGGTGCAGCCCTTCAGCATCCAAACAGAAGCAGGCCTGCTGATGGCAGCGAGGTTCTACCAAGAGCCCAGACTGCCAGACAAGTCCCTAGTGATAAGGCAGGTCTGAAGTCAAGACAGGATGTCAGATCTTCAGGTGTGGATGAGCAAAAAGCATGGTCAGGCATAGGAATAGCTGCAATGCAGCTCGGACAGAACTAAGGGCAAACTCCTCAGCTTAAAAACAGTTCCTGAGAAAAGCAAAGAGGTCTTCAAAGCTTCTCTTTGATTCAAGGCCAGCTCTGGACACTACACTAGCAAAGTGAAAAGTTAGTGGTCACAGATCATGAGCCCAGGCAGCCAAAGGCACAGAAAAGAGAGACATGCTTAGGGCCATGACTTCTGCCTGGTGCCATGCCAGGGGTAATATCAGTGCTTGTTCAGGGCCGGCCTGGGAAGAAAAGCTGTGACCCAGGTCAAATTGCCAAAATGAGTGCTGAAGAGTAGGACATCCTGCTCCTGCAGAAACTGGGAGATTATAGATATAGAAGAAGCACATGTTGCCTTGTATATCCCATCTCCTCCTTCTTCATCCTCAGAAGCCTGTCAATCTTTCATGTCTTTAGCATGGGCAAAATAAGCAGCAAGTAAATGGACTTTGCTCTCCTAAGTATTTTGCTTAAGTCTAGAGCCAAATCTGCAGAGTTTCACTTCCTTCACTAGTTCATTCCTTGAAGCCATTCCTCAGGACTCCAAACCTAGCACCCATCTTCTGGCATAGGAACTCACAGTTTCATTCCTTTAGATCTTCCTTCCTTATTCCTGTCTCCTTGACTAGCCACAGATAATTCCTTCATCCCAGATCTATATATCTATATATATAAATGTGAATTATATATCTAGATATAATTCACATTTATTTCTTTGTTCAGATTGATATTTACTCCCATCTCTGGCCATGGCCCCCATCAGACGTAGCACACATTTGTAGTTGCAGACAAAGTCTTGCAAAACCCTAAGGTGCAAAATCGTCCAAACAGAGATAAAATTAGGAATATTAAATCATTATGTCCAAGGAGGCATTTTTCAGAGCCCATGCAAAATGCGTTCTCTTAGAGGCTTATAACTTGACCATATATACCTAGAACTGAGTGGAACAGCAGAAGTTATATTACTGACACAAAGCTTATCCTCTGCTTTCAGCCTCATCAACCCAGAAAATGAAACTCTTGTTCCTTAAGGCACTGGAGTTCTAGAGCTTTTCAGAAAAAAGTTTGCTACAGCTTTTTAGACATAGTCAGAACCAACATATTTTCCTCTAGTCTTATTTTTGGAAATGGTTGAACTGAGTTTTCCAAAATAATCAGCCTTGGGCAGACATCTGACATGGAAATTTTCAGCCTAAACTGAGTGAGTTGGACAAAGTTATAAAGCAAGGAAAAGCAAGGTCTTATTATGGGATGATTTGGGGCAGACAGTGCTACCAACCACAACTGTGACATTGTCATGTTACAGCTGACATCATTAATATCTATCTTAGCATAGGTTATCAAGTAATTTCCATGATAATCTATTAAATTCATAAAATAGTGGTCTTTTTGGCCAAAGTCTTCCATGACCAAAGGCAACTGTTTCTGGAGAACATTTGGGAAAAATAAAATAAAACAAACAAAAAAACATCTACTGAGACACTTCTGAGATACGTGTGTGAGAAATAAATATACTGAACATTTTGCCCATTGTTACGAAGTTTTTCCAGGACAACTATTCCAGGATGGCTAAACAATGAAACCTGAAACTTGGCATTTGAATAGCCTGTAATGAGTAGTGTTTTTCTGGGTAAACTGGAAGGGAGGAAGGGGAGAGAGCAGGAAGATCACCACATATGGCTTGTCCCACCAAAAACTGAAGACCAACCTGAGGGAATTTTCTGCAGTTTCAGAACTTCTCACTTTGTGTATGAACCCACTGTTGCCTTCCCTGTGCCACTAAGTAAAAATGAATTCACACCCTGGGTTGGTCTTCTGAGCTCCAACTGAATTTCCACTGTGTCCTAGCTCAGCAGATGGGACCAGTTATCACTGTGTGTGAGTGATCAAAGCCATGTATTCTACCCCCTCTATTCATTCCCAAGA
>JAOXXN010000001.1:99082396-99093979 GCA_026770055.1 Myrmophylax atrothorax | reverse complement strand
AACAGTTGATCAAGTGACTGCACTTGTTTGCACAACACAAGAACTCCACAGACTTCATTGGACCTATTCGGTCTGAACTCCTAACAAGAGGGTGGTCCCCAAGTCCTAATCTTACAGAACCTGCAGGTATGTGTGCATGGATTACTGCTTTGTTCAGCTCTCCTCTTTTTTGCCATGTTTAACTTTGACTGGAGTAAGTCATGTTTGAAGCTTTTTAACATTACTTTTGTCAGTCATGAAGCAAAAATTGTTGCTTACCATGCAACATAATCATATTAGAATACTTAAACTGTCAAGAAAGGTAACCCTTCTTTATCCATTGGTTCTGGGAATTGGGCCTTAAACCATGAATCCAGCCAGAACTGAATATAGTTTAAGGGTAATTCCTGTCCTGGTTAGGCCTTTGAGGAACAAGTAAGGAATGGTTAGAAATGGCAAATATTAATTAGACTCCCTCAGCTGCTCCCTTAAGTTTTGGGTTGTTATGTTCTATGGGAGAGGAAAAGGCAGACTGGAAAAAGACACACTTTGTTTATGCAATCCTGATCATGGCATAAGTCCATGTGTGAAGGATGAGTGTAGAGGTTTTCTACTCCCACGCTTTTTTTAAGGATAATACATCCTCTTGTTTTAGACAAGAGCTCAGATACACATTTGCAGGCTGAAGGAGCTGTATGTGCCAGAAGACAGCATCCCTGGGAAACATGGTGCACAGGAACAGCATGGAAACCAGGCTTCACTGTTTCTGAGGATTCAGCACAGAAACTTTGTTGCTGATGGAATAATGAAATAATTTCTCTTTTTAATGCATGCAAAGTGATCTCTTCTTCATCCCAAATAGCAGCTGTACACTGTAACTAGAAAAATCTCCTTTATTGTCTAAGTGGGACTATTACTTTAAAATAAAAACAATTGAAATAATTTTAAGATGTACAATAGCCCCTAGGTCTACAAAACATCTGGATCATAAGATTTCAAAGAATACAGTTCAGAAAGCATATCTTAAAAAAGCATAGGGTATAAGAATTAAGGGAAAAAGAAAATAAGAGGAGCAGGATGTTCAGTATTTGTTTGCATCTGAACATTTACATCAAAGTTATTCCTTCAGTCAATCTGCCACCTAAGAAGTATCAAATTTTGCCACTGTAGTGTCAGCTTTGGAGAGAGGAGCTTTCTGCCTGCCTGCCTTGCCACTCCCAGTGACACAGCAGCCTGTAATATTCCAAGAACTTCTCACTTGTTCTCTATGCCTTTTCTTTTCTTTTTTTTTTTGGTCTCCTCAGTCCAAATGTGCTCACCAGATGCAGGGACAGTTAAACGAAAACACCATAAATAAAAATAGGCCAAAGAAAGCTCCAGCTAGATGCAGTATTTCCCAGTGGCTTCTTTTCCAGTGAGTTATCATTGCTGAAATGAGTATGTAACAAACTCTGCTAACCTGTGGAAGTTCCAGAGACAAATCCATAGCAGAGATTCTGAGCTCCGTGCAGTTCTGGGCAACTGTTGTGTAACGGTCAATCTAAACATTCACCTGAATAAAAAAATTACTAAATGCACTTGGTGGCTTTTTGTGTGTCTCATTTTCTTGTAATTCATGCAAGTTTGTAGAAATAAACACATGTACAAGAGAACATTGGTGATGGCAAGGTTTTGTAGACTCTTGTGAGAAGGTCTGTCTGCAATGGAAACACTCATATACCCATGCTGAAAATTAATTTTAAGCTTGAGAGTTATCCATTCAAGACCAATGAACCTTTTGGCAGACTCAAGAAACAAACATTCAGTTCTTTAAGGAAATGGTTTGGAAGTAACTCATAGGCTGGAAGGTACATACCCATCTGAACCATTCACTGAACCCTTCAGAATAACCAATTAATCCTAAACTGTTTTTCTATATTGCCGAGTTTCAGCAATGCTGGGGTTGAGTTGTGAAGGCTATCTACTTGGGGGACTTGTAGCAGCAGGTAAAGTATGTGAAGGGAGGATGAAGCTGAAAGATGCCCCTAACCTATCCATTCATTGAAAATCTGAGTAGGGGCAGTGTCAGCAGACATGCCCCCCAAAAGGAAAGCCCTGATGGGTCAGATCAGATATGTGATGGGAGAAACAGACTGGAGACCACAAAAGAAATAAAAGCTGAACTACAGAAGTGGAACAGGTATGAACTGTCATGTAACTACTTTTCTGTGAGGTCTGTCACTTAGCCAAGGCTCTGTTGCACTCCCATGTGATGTATTTACCACCAGCTCTGCAGAATTGCCAAATCATATGATGAAACTACAGAAAACACAAGCTAAGGGAATAAATCTCACATCACTTCAAGCTGCATTTCAGGCTCTTTCCCTCCTCCCCTCCTTTTCTGCAATGGTTCTTTTTGAACACTTGTTTCACACTCTAAACCCCCAGGGTCTTGATATGCCAGGCAGGAAGTGATACCCTGTGCGTCTGTAAGACCCGTGCCTTGTAGCCCCAGTCGTGTTTCATTAGCAACAGCTTAAAAATTGATTTAAACATTATGTTCGTTGCACACAAACACTTCTCACAAAGCCTACTGTTCCCATTGAAGCTAAAAAATTCCATTGTATGCGTAATCTTTTATGAGTGCATTCTTCAAATACTTTATTTCTTAGAACTGTAACAGTTCTGTTTATAAAAAGGAATGATACTGATAGCAATGTTAGGAACTTTCAGAAGGGACCACTTAGATCTTTAAATTTCCATATTAGTCCTGTTTCAAGAAAAATACAAAACAAAACAAAAGGCCTCAATTACATAGTTTAAATTCTTTAAGAAACAGCTTCACATGCCAGGCTAAGAGGATAGAAAAACCAATCTTTACCCTCTTGGTCAGATCATGCAGCCCTCTGAGGACAGCTTCACATCAAGAGTTTTTCATTGGGCGCTATTGTAAACTGGTTTTTAACTACTAAATCAGGGGTTTGTGTTGGACTGAGATATTTAGAGAAGATAGGAAGCTGAGGGGTGACAGGAAGCACAGGACTGACTGCTTTCTGAGTTGCATAGGGAGTGAGGGGGAAAAAAAATAGGGATCCACTGTATCTCTGCCAGGATCTGTGTCCAGGGAGACAGATGGAATGGTATGCCTACTGTCCTCTTCTAAATATCTAGACCCTTTTTAATATGAGTTGTTGCTACTGAAGCAACTGCAGTGCAGTACTTCAGGACAGGACCTTGGGGACTGATCTGACCACCTGAGTGCTATTCAAAAACTGTTCCCACAGAATTCCTTCATCTCCAGCACAGCAGCTGTGAAAGTCTAGTAGGCAAGCAGTTGGTCTGAATTACAATTTCTATTAAGTTAGAAGAAACATTCTCATTTTTAATGAACATCCTATCTCTCATTTTAATGAACAACCATGTTAAATAGGATACTGGTTTAGCTGTTACAGTTACCAACTAGTCAGTCTGAAGTAAATATTCCCTCAGGGAATTATTCACACTGCCACAATGTCACATGTTGGAAACAAGGCAGTCAGGAGTGACATGGATGACCCACTTTTGTGGGCTTCACTGTACAGCTGGTAATGGCTGTAGTCTTCTACAAATCCGCTGAGAAATGAGGACACATGGGAGGATGGGGTTAATGCTTTGCTCTGTTATTTCTTCAGAGGTAACTATCCAGTGACTGAAAAGTATTATATCAGTGGACAGGTAGACAACTAATTTCAGAATTCAGTAACTAAATAGTCAGAGCAAAGAACCAGATATCTGACATCCCTCTTTACAGAAAAAAAATCTTTCAATGGCTCATTACAGCTTGTCAGAACTGAGTGCAGATTTAAGAGTTCACTTCCCACAGAGGCATTGCACTAGATTAGAAGTAAGGGCATTAAAAGTTTTCAGTGCTCAAAGCCTCAGTTGTTACAGATCAGCACTTCATGGACATATTAAGATATTTCTCTGCTCTACCTGAGCTCCTTCTATAACACTTTTTTTTTAATACTTTTTTCATATTTGCTGAGACTGTTTTGAAGGGAAAGAGCAAAATATGCTGCCACAGTAAACCTTTGGAAAGAGCGTGCTGGACAAAAGTACTCAGAGTGACTCTGAAGTATAACATTTGAAGAGCTTTGCTAAAGTTGCTGCATAGATAACACAGAGGCCCCTTTTTGCCATGATATCTAAGTCATGGCACAGTGAATACACCCTCCATAACATGGCAAAATGAATATACTGAATAACAGAAAAGAAAAATAAGTCCTTTTGACCATGTGATTACCTTGTTCTGCTTCAGCTCCCTCTTTAATCCTCACTGTATTTTCTGTTTCTTTCCACGTCAAGCCATCCAAAACAAGTTTATTAATCACTGCACAGTTAAACAGTGATACTTTGTAAGATTCCCTCCAATTAGCCTAGTCTGAATGCAAGCATTCACAGTACAGTCAGTCTAGAGTTATAGATGGGACTGCATGCCTCTATTACCTCCTAGTCCAATTTAGAAACACCCCACCTGAATTAACAGTTGTATGATGCATATGGGTATCCTGTGAAAGGAAGCAAAAGAATTGTAGCTCCAACATCAAGGCACAACCATTTAAATAGAATGCTGCTTGATCTTTCTGATGCCTTCACCTAATAGAATCTCACTTTTAGTTTGCTGATCTTCTCTTGTCATTTTCCTGGTTCACCTCTTACTCTGTTTCTGTAGGAGGAAATCACTCCTTATTCATAACTTCTGTTAAGTTTGGTAGCAACCCAGGTCTAGCCCATTTCCCCCCTTTCACTTTGAGTGTTAGTCTGAATATGAATGAGTAGGTTTAGATTATTTACAAAAGCACTTGCTTCTCTTTCCTCACATTAAAACTAGTGCAACTAAAAACCATACCAGAATATATAAAGTACTTAGAATACATGAAGTAGCCCTTTAGCCTCTAGGTGAGGTGCAGGTAAACCCTCAAGTGCTGTGTATGAATGACATATGAACCTGCTGGAAACAGTCCAGAAGAGGCAACAAGAGCAAGTGGAGATCTACACAGCAAGACCTATGAGGAAAAACTGAGCAAGCTGAAACTGTTTTCTCCAGTGAAAAGAAAACCAAGGGGAGAAGGAATAGCAATATTTCAATATATAAAGGGCTGTTGCAGAGTGGAGAGGATTCTACAGATTTTTATGCTCATTGGAAATAGCATTGATAGAGGAACAAGGTATTTATTGAGGTGAAAGGAAAGAAACTATCTGGTTTAGCTGGTTTTCTGTGATGCCATGAGAATTTCATTTAACTTTGGCATGGTCTGTCCTTTTCACTACAGACTCTTTCTCACTAGATTTAGTGCAGATTCTTTTATTCTATACTAACAGTTGTCACTATTTTGAAACATGTATATTGCTATACTGAGAATGGTGAGCCAGAAAACCTCATTTTCCTGGATTATCTTTGATTAAACTGTAGCTAAGCTTTTCCTAATTTTTCAGGCCTCTTCTCCTCCACTCACTCCTTCCTTCCCAATACCTTGGCTAGGAGTATTCTTCTGCAGATCAGAAACCCATTTAAAAGGTTCAGTGAGGGTGACTATTTCAAATCCATTGCAATCCTCACACAGGAACCTTTGTAATTAACGTCTACACTGTATATTCTGGCTGGCTGCAAGCTGAGCCAGCATTCCTAAGGGTAGCCAGCTCACTGTGTATCATGAGTTACTGTGTTAGGATGGTGATACATCCTGGATAAAGAGGTGTATTAACTCAGATTTATCTCTCTGGCAGTGCAGCCATCTAACTTTGATTTGGCTTTAGAAAACAGCTCTTTCCTATTACAGGGGAGAAAAATAACCAAAAACCCCAGACATCCTGATGTCCTTTTTGGTAGTAAAGCCTGACCAGGTGATAAGGATGAAGATATCTTTCAAGAAGGTATTCTTTAACTCAGAGGTAATGAGAGGCATGAAGGGTCAGTGAACTGATAAATAGCAGCAGGTCAAGAAACGCTGTAAGAAAAAATAAAAAGTTTATTTTTCACCCAAGAATTGGATGTTCAAATTGTAATTGAATTTCGAAAGTAAAAATAGATGGGGGAGAGGGAGAGAGGAGGCAAAGCTGGTTTTGTGTATCAAATTTATTGAGTTATTTGGATAGCACTATCAAAGCAAAATTGCTGCAGTTTCCCAGAACATTGTGGAACCTACAAACCTTTGTGTAGGAGAAACAGCTGGCACTAGCAACCCAGTTGGTTGACAAGAGCAGAATTAACTGTAACCACTGCATTTTTACCTTTGTAAATCTCATGCCACCCTTGCACAAGGCATTCTTACCCAGTGGATTTAATCAGCTGAGCTGTAACTATTTCGTTATAGCTATTCCTGCATAACTCCCTCCTGTGGACACTCTATTCTGGAACAATTAGTAAGAATAATTATTTCAAAAAGTCATGTTTGTTCCAGAGCACAATGTCCACATGGGGGAGTTACACTGAAGTAAATCTATTTTTACTGTTGCCAGGTTGATCAATTCCCTGTGTAAACAAACCCCATGACTCTGATAGTAAATTACTTTAATACAGGTATCTCTTAATGTTAAAGTTCTGGAGTCCGAGAGAATCAATCTTCCAAATGTAAGTGTGTGGCTACAAAAAACTGACCATAAAAGAACACAGAAACACATTAATTCACTGATTTATGCATTCATAACTGGAATTCAAGGTTCTGTGAAATATAACAGAAATAACTCTACTATTAAGCAGCACTCATACACACACACTCTTTGGAGAGTCTTTGCTATCCCAAGCTACTAGAAAGCTTGGTGGGTGACAGGAGGAAAGGTCAACAGAGGGTAGGTAAATGCTATATGAAGATGTATTAAAAGTTCAATAGTTGCTACACTCTGTTATAGAGACGCAGAGGCAAAAGTTTAATGCCATAACATGTTGTAGTTCATGATTGCCATAATTTCCTAAGAATAGTCTCAAAAGGAGGTATTGAACCTTGTTCCTGTATTCCTACTTATTCTGTAGGATGAGGATGGGGAGGCAGTAAGAACTGCCTCTTCTAGGGAAAAAGCATTTTTCTCCCTAAGTTTAGGACAGTACAACAGCAGTTTCCTAGTTCTTTTCATGGAAGCTTGTCCTACCATAAAAAGGATACAGAGCAGGCTCTAGGACTGTAAATCCCACAGGCAACAATGGCATGAAGGAGAGTTTTCTGGAGCTCTTTTCCTGTGTTAAGCTCCTCCTGAAGTCTTCACAAGTCCAGAAAGAGAATAGTCTCTGTTCTTCCCTCAAAGGCCTGTTGGCTTTGCATTGTTCACAGACCTGAAGCCATTTAGCTTATGAGGAGCATAACCTATTGAGAATATTCTTTAGCCACTACCCCACCCTACCAAAAAAAAAAAAAATTAAGAGTTATTTTTTTACTCAGCATATTCAAATGCCTGAAACCCTTTCTGGCAGCTTTCCCACCAGACTTCAATATCCTACCCACACCCACCTCAGCAGTAACAGCTGTTCTAAAGGACTGTAAGCTTTCCCTTTAAGAATGAAAAATTTATTTTCTTTCATTCTCAAAAGTGATTTGGTTACTGAAGCTGAACCTTATAAAATAGATTCTTAGCTAATCAGAGAAGAAAAAATGTTTTCCTTTTGCCCTTAGCCACAAACAGCAGAAATTTGGGAAAAGCTGAGGCCCTTTGAGATGATACTCCAGTAGAGGTGTTTTGGCCAAGGTATGTACAGCTGTCTGCAGTTACCCATCTATAATAGAAATGTAAATGACAGCTGCAACAAACTCTCATGCAAGAAAATGGCATTCAGTGTAAAACCACATACATCTGAAGTAATGATATATCATATGCAGATTTCCTTTGTTCAGATCCATTCCATCAAATTCCTGCAGTTTTTCCCTGGTTTGAAGAAAAGGTGCACACCTACCCTTAGTAACAGTGTGATGGTATAAAGGATACTTCATTTGCAGAAGCTGTAGTAGTGCTGTTGGTAATTCTTACAGCTCTTGTCTCATACTGAACAGATATGTTCTATCTACAGGCACTGAGTGAAACTCACTACAGCCAAATGGCTTGGTAAAAGATCATCATAAAGAGGTTGTGAAATCAAGAGATTTATATGAAAACATTTGCAAAGTGTTCAAGGACTATGCATTAAAACAATCCTGATTTATTCAACAAAGCTGTTAAAAGTATTTATACAATGGAAGATGCAGACAAGAATATTTGCCAAGACTTTCATCCTTACATCATCATCATCATGACTGGGCTTCACGAACGAAGATTTGGGAAGGGCTCTCCCCACATGGGTGAACCCTTCAAACCTGTGCAATGGATTTTTTAGGTGAGGCACAGCGTGCGCAGAACTGGCCCCACCCTTTGCTCCTAAGGGTGGGTGCTCCTTCATCTGCCACAGCCGAGCGACCTTGGACAGTGACAGTGAAGTCCTCAGGACCAGAACCTACAGCACCCGGTACTCCCAGGAGGTCTCCCATCCAAGTACTAACCGGGGCTGACCCTGCTGAGCTTCTGAGATCAGACGGGATCACGTGTCAGGGTGGCATTTAACTGCCCATCCTTACATAACACAAACATATACACACTCCAAAACACCACACAGAACATGTCTACCCCAGTGGGTACAGACTGACCCAGCCTCATTCTGCTTGTACTGCGAATAGGCAGGACAGAAGCTGGTCAGAGTCTCAAATCCTTTTTTCTGTACTTTTGCCTCTCAAAAAACAAACAAACAAGCAAAAAAAAAACCCCTAACAATCCCCCAAAACAAAACAAAAAAAAACCACAAAAAACAAACACCCTTAAACCCTAGAACAGTATAAAGCAAGTAATCTAAAAAGAAAAGAAAATTCTTTCTCCTATCATTTCCTACAGAAGTCTTTTACCACCTACATTTCTTGCTCATGGATGTGTCCACAGAAATACTAAGCAAGCAACATTTTATCAGTACTTCCTATAAACCTCTGTGCAGCTCTCTGACTTCTTCTGGTACTACTGTTCAATACACCACTTTCTGTCTTGTCTCCCAGTAGGGATGGCATAATTGCAAAGAAAAATAGATCAGCAGCTGAAAGTCTATTCTTATATGAGACCTTCTGCTTCTTTTTATTTTTATTTGACTTCAAGTAGAGAATTCTGATTCTGGTCGTCTTCATTATGTGTTTTGACCTGTCTAACCTGAAAAGTATTGCCGACGCATTTGGATCATACAGAGAAAGAAGATCAGTCACATTTCTGACACACCTCAGACATTCGCTATCAGCCTCAGATAGAAAATATATATCTCTGAAAGTCTTTGTTCACACAGATTCTGTTTGGCTTCGTATGGAGAAAGGAATTACAACAACCACAATTTAAGGAGTGACGGTCTCCTGATTTGCTGTCTTAATTCTGACCATTACAGTGAATCCTGGTGTAAGTTCTTTAGAGTCTTTGCTTTTCCCAGAATGTGTTCATTCATTCTAGGGGTCATATTTTGAGATATCTTAGTCCCCATGTTCAGCACCATCAAAAGAAGGAGCAGGTACTCAATGCTTTGGAATGCAAAGTGGCTTGCTTTGAGACCCAAACAGAGGGGTTGCCAGAATGTAAATAATTCCAAAATTTTGAGACTGATAAGCATAAGGTGTTAACACTAACTTTAACTGCAGATGTTACTCTTCAATGTTTCTGAACATCAGACTGAAAAAATCTGGAACTGAACATACTGAACAGGTAGTGGTACAGTTTCTTTGGTGTGACTTTCCATACCAATGAAATAGGGGTACCAGTCTTTACATAATTAAACTATCTTAAACTGGAATTAAGATTTTGTAGCATTCTCAAAAGTTTATGCTACCTGTACAAATTACAAAAAAGTAATTTAAGTTCACCAGCCTTTATTTTGTACTGTTCATAAGGTGATTCATAAAATCAAAGCTTATGTTAATTAGCAAATAAATTCAGCCTCAGCTCAAGGGAAATAGTAGCCAAGATCTCCAGGAATTATTAATATGTTTGCAAGCTACTTAGATAACTCATAGATGAAATGAATATGCTTTTTCACAAAAAAGGGGAAATAATAAAGGAAGAAAACACCCTGATTTTCTGTCTTCACCTGCAACTTAAGACTCCAGATGGTTCTACATAGATATTCAGACCCTTTTAACCTCTGTAATGGTGAGCCCCTGTGTAAGAATGTAAGGATGCTGAAGTAAAGCTGACTTATTCCTCACTGGGGACTTTTTAATCAAAGTTACTAACCTCCTCAAAATGTTCTAAATAGGTTGAATATCCTACAAACAATGCAATGAAAATACAGATGTCATAGAGAAAGTAAAAGGATCAGAGTAGCAACTTCATCCCTCAGAGATGTCAACCTAAGACTGCTTAGGGTGCCAACCTAAGAGATGGAAGTGCAGCTAATGATTTTACTGCTCATTTCAAATCGTCCAAATCAAAACACCTCAGAACCACCCAGTTCCATCAAATAATAAAGCTTGGTGACCTGCTTGAGAAGTAAACTCTAAGGTGAAAAGAAGTAAATTCAATGTGCCTTCCAAAACAACAGATTTGATTTCTTTGCAAGAGTTATGCTTTATATGTTTCCAGAATGGCTTTGCATGCACTTCCTTATATGGACAGATTTGATTTCCTCTAAAACTTCATTTCAATGGATATATCCTGCAAGTCAGAAGGAAGAATAAAAACCCCAGAAAATATTGGAATTTTGGACTCCCACAGACACAAAACACTTGCTAACTTTAACTGTGAAGAAACAAAGCAAAAACTTGTTCAGTGAAATTCACAATCACTTGCACTGGCAGAGGAACCAAGGCAGAGCAAGTGTATATCTGTAAAGAAAATCAAATTGCCCAAAACATCCACTGAAATATCCTCCAGACCAAATGACAGTATTTAGTGCATATACTGTATTTTCCTTTTCCCTATGCTGTTAAAAAAGATTAACTACTAAAACTGCCTGACAGTCCCTGAAGATAAACAGCAGTACAGATTATAGACTGTTTTTAAATGGCAAAGAGAGAATGAACAACATAAAGGAGGCTGTCCTGACATGTCTTACAGGTAGACAGTTTCGCCTTTCCCCATGTTCTTTGCATAAACAAAGATGATCTGATATTTATGAGTTTAGTTCTTCTGCTTATTAGAAAATGAAGACAGTTTGCCTAAGACATTTAACTGTCTAAATTTAAGTCACATGCAATTGCTGTAGCTTGTAATGTACTGAGAAATTGCAAGTTATCACCTGTACAGACAACACTGACAAAAAGGGCAAGTGGAAGAGCAGCATTTCAGGTGCCACACAGTAGTGAAAGACACTTCAGCTTCCAATTTACAGCTAAAAGGCAGCAGGAGTTTCAGTCTGACTCACTTTGGGTAAAAGTTTTTTTCCCCATTCTCAGGCTACAAGGTTCTGAGTAGAAGACAGGTGTTTGCAGAAGTTCACAAGCTGGAGAAACCTCTTGGCCTGTGCCTGATAAGATCTGCAGCTTTTTTCTTGTCACAGATTAGTGGTTGTGCCTTAGACTCCCAGAGATCATCATCATGGCTAGGCTTCGCGAACGAAGATTTGGGAAGGGCACTACCCACGCTTGCTGCAAGCATGCTGGTGGC
>JAOXXN010000001.1:99054163-99071567 GCA_026770055.1 Myrmophylax atrothorax | reverse complement strand
CCCAAAGGAAGCACATGTCTCCAAAAAGTATTTGAAATTCCTCAGACTAAACACACATGCCTTACATCACATCTGTGCCCCTGGCACATGTAGCACAGAGTTTCAGCTGCAGTTGCATACAGTATAATACAAATGTACTTCAACTGCAAGATACTGGCTTTCAAGAACCATCTAAAGATTTAAATGCCACTCAGTCCCCTCCAGGTTTTTAGAAACACTGAGCCTGGAAAATCTTTTTTTGCAGGCTATTTGAGACCAACAAGGGAAAAAGTGCAAAGTATTTATATTTCTTATCTTAAAGATAAGAGTGGCTAGTAAGTCTTTCTGCAAGAAGGAGCATCTTGATGCTTTTGCTTGGTGGCATCTCTGGCATTCAGACACAAAGAAAAGGTCATTTTTTCCCTCTAACCATTTACAACATTTTTTTGTGTTGGGGCTAGGAAATCATAGCTCAGTATAGATGAGGGAGTCAGGCTTTCAGAGGTTTAAATAGGCATGATTTTTGACATGAAAGGGATTTCAGGACAGGTAAGGAAAGATGAAGATACAAGACTGACATAGGCATAGAAGCATCTTAGTCTTTCTACCATTTTTCTTGCACATGTCAAAGGATAAAACAAGGAACATTTCCAAGTCCCCTGAGGTGGTTTCCTAGTTACAGGCCTACCTCCTCCCACAGTGAAGGGGCTCTCTGGTGCCAAATTGAACAAGCCAATACAGCTGGGTAACCACCAGGGAAAGGCTGGCCTGTTATCCCCAGTTCCCCAGCAACTGGGACATATGGTTCTGTCCAGAGCAGGGCTCAGTGAGAAGCCAGGGTGCACTCAGAGAAGTGTAAAGCACTATTTATTTTGTAACTGGGCCATAGGATTAAATCATCCCCCTTACTAAAAATCCTACATTGCCCTTAAAAATAATTCTTTTACATGCTCAGTTTTGTGGTTCAGGCTTAGCAGTGTGCATCCATATCTAGGTGTAACTGAGCTACAGCTGGGATAGAAGGTCTACAAATATCCCAAAAGTACAGAAGTTAAAGTATTTTTCTCTCTTCTAAGTACTCACTGGTTTAACTAAATTTTCAGTGGCATTTCCATTACTGTAATGATTCCATAAACACATTTCAAGATTCTGGATAGGGCTTTTTTTTACACTAAGTGCTTGCATGTGTATATTTTTGTGTATGCTTGTTTTTATAATAAACTTTCCAGTGTACTATTCTTTTGACTGCCTGATGGTAAGGAATGATTGTCCTGCACTGAGTTTTTTCCCCTATAAGACTTTTCAGTAACATACAAAACTGTATCTGGATGAATTAATTTACTCTGTTTATTTTGACAACTATTTCCCTACGTTAATCAGGCCTCTATACACATCACTATGCACAAGGATAACCTTCAGGTTGAAGTCAGAGTACATGTCACAAGCCAGTCACAAGCCTGCAATTACAGATGTGATCAGGTACCCTGCAGTTTGGTTGAGAGCCCAGGATATTTCACCCAGAAAGCAGTGGATAATGAGTGAAGCCCACAGATTATTATCTGGGAAAAAAAAGACAGTGAAAGAGGTCATAGTAGTGGTCCATAAAATCATGACTGGTAAAAGGAAATAATGACTGCTTTTCATTGTCTCTTCCAAACAAGAGTTGCAGGGCACAGTTTTGTTAAAATTCTTTGGGTGGCACTGGCAGTAAGAAGAAAAGATAAAGCATTTGGGAAAACCAAAGTCTGTTTCAGAAATACATGCATTATGTGCTAGAAGCTCCCTGGATGAAAACTGAAATGGTCCTGTCCAGTTACAACATAGGAATGGTTTCTAGCAGGTTTTTTTTTCACTTAAGGGAGTGAGACTCCATGCAACAGGTAGCATTACAGAATAAGACTCAAGTCTCTAACAGAGGCAAACAGAGCTTGACTTTTGAGAAAGAACTTAAAAATAGCTAATCAGGAAGACTATGCACATCATGGAAAAATGTAGGAGGAAGTTAGGAGCACAAGCTGCAAGAAGACAGCTGTATTGCAATAGTTGTATTTCAGATTAATTACAAACAAGAATGGAAAAACATCTCAGGTCTAATTTATATATTGAAAATAGTTGGGGAAAAAATAATCAGATTGATAAGCAAGCATTGAGTCCATGGAGCCCGAAAGTCCCATGATGCTGGATGTTCTGCTCATTGACAGACTGAGCAGGTCATCCAGTAAAATATATGGGAAGTCTCTACAGCAGTTACACCCTCCTGGTACACCTGGGCGTGTAAGAGGAGATCTGGCTCATATCTCCACAGTGCTTTTTAAAGGGATAATGCTTTCCCTCTTTATGCCCATTTAACCATTATTTCAGACATTTTGGGAAGTCAGTTCAGATTTTACTCCACTGAGAACAGTAGCAAGTCCAACATTTTGGTTCTGTTCTCAGACAGCACAAGGTACATTTGTGAAGCATGTGAGAGAAAAAATGACAGCAACAAAATGGTAGGGGGGAAGAGAGACGAGGAGGAAGGAAGTCAAAGAAAAAAAAACCCAAACAAACAAATAAATGGACAGACCATTGGAACTACCAGTATGTTTCTTAATATTTATTCAGTTCTTTCTTAACTATGGATACTAGACTTAGCTTTGCTTTGATTTCTGTACAATGATTGATTCCTCTTTGCATTTTGTATGAAAGTTTCTTTCTCTTCCTCTAAGAATCATTAAGTAAATAACTGTCCTTCTAGCCTTTTAAACTACCTAAAACTGTGATTTTCAGTTACAGTTTCAATTATATAGTCAGTAATAAGCGAGATTCGTACTTTGCCTGGTGGTGGTCCTGAAAAGCCAGGATGAAATGTTCTCTCTTTGGCCTTTGTTCCATTTGCAGATGCACCTTCTGGGTGCTGTGCACCAGGTTCAATCTCACAGACCCTCATATGCAACTCGCTCTGTAGGACCTGCATGTTTGTCTTAGTCCATTATTAGTTCTTCTGAACCCTTGCATCATAGAACAACACTGCCCCATAACACAGGTGCAGCTCAAATCAATCTTCCAAACTATTCTTGATTGCTTATTTAACTGTATTTACACTAATTTAATCTACTAGCTATTTTCTTGGGAGTACATACAACCCCTCCCTAATAAAATGTCAAAGAATCTGTTATAAGTCAATAGAAAATGAATTGCAGATACAATTGAAAGTGCAAGTGTATTTGCAAATAACCTAAGTTTGAACATGGTTTGAGATGCACAATGTCTAAATTTATGACATAAACAAAAATGCAACAAGTTTTACTTTTTCAAAAATGTTTCCCTTGCTAATTTTGATTACCTTGCTACTGGTTGAGCAACAGAGAAACCATCAGACAATTCAGTTCAACAAAAAGATGGCTAATTTGCATTCTTCTGCTAAGAAATTTCTACCACCAGATAAACATGCACACAGTAACTCTGAAGTGAAGCAGTTTATAATCTACTTTATTCTGCAATATAAGAGAGTATTGAATGATGATTCAGAAACAAATATAGTAACTTTTTAAAAAATTTGTAATTGTTTACTATCTTCTGATAGTAGTCCCGATTTCTTATTTTACACCTGTATGCCTTACAACTAGGGTATTAATGTCATATATGAAAAGCCTTGTTTTGCAGTATCCTTCTCATCTAGAAATTCTTTTTTCTTGCTCCTTAGCTTTATGAGATTTATCTACTTTGTGTGATGCTGAACGATAATGTTTCTGAAATGTTTCTAACCATAATGTTTCTGAAATATCTTAAAATATAATTTGGAAAGATCTTCAGCACATATTTTCTTTTTCCAAAAAGAACATTACTCTATTAACAGCTCTACCAAAAAAGGGCTTAAACTGAAAACAAGGGGCAACTGGAAACATACAGAAACATACAGAAGTAAAAGGACATGAGAGACAGAAGAAAATAATCATGGATTTTATTAACAAAATTAATGTGAGAGAAAATAATCTGAAACATAAGGATTGAATAGATGGGGAAACCTGGAAACAGTAATACTGAATGATTAAGAAGGAAAAACAAATACTGAGTGTGGCTGGACAGTTCATAGGAATAACTTAGACCCTTTTAGTTCAGAATTGATCCCTGAACAGAGTTTCATTCAGAATTATTTATGTAACTTTTTATGTAAGTATTTTCCACTTTATAGACCTGCACACAAAATTTCATAATCACAATGGCCCTAAGTATGTACTACTCAAAGCATGTGGTAAGTCATTTAAAGTGTTTGATATTGATTCTCACACTGTCTGAATAACTCCCAGAGCAACACAGAAGTCTTCAAAGTTGAATGTTCCAACACAAACAAACAGATTAGTCAAGATCCTTCTGCAAATAAAAAAATTTATATGATAGCAAATTCTGCTTTTTGTTAATCCAAATTTTAACTTTTTATTTATTTGCCTCTTCCTCTTTGCATACTTCTGAAGGCTTTCAGTGTTCCTCCAGATTTTCTCTTTCAATGAAACCACCCAAGCTCTCCTACATTTCCTTATAGGAGAAGGATTCACAGAGGTCTGATCATTCTTCTTGATGCATTCTGAATCCTCTGCTGTTTCAGAATCATATTTTTAGAAGCCAGGTGCCTGAAGTGGGCACTTGTCAGGTATGTGGAGAATATGAATATTTGCATATGTAAAAAGACCCTTTTTTACAGAAACTGTCATGGTTTAAAAGTGATGTGTGTTTTGTGAACAAACAAATGTGAACAGAGATGGTACTCCAAACAATCAGATGGTAAAATCCAGAATTGGTCTTTTTTTAGTTCAAATAAACTAATTTTCTTTCTCTGAATATCCATAACCTGTGCTTTTATTTTATTCAGCCTGTGTTGTTAAGCAGCAACTGAATGACAATGAATCGACAGGAATGCACTGAACCCATTTCAGTACCGTGCACATATCAGCTAGTGCCAGTTTCACTGGAAGGTGCTGAGCAAAAATACAAATGCTCCACCTAAAGAACAGCAGGGTGTTTAGTACTTGGGGAGGGCAATTACAGGCAATAAGCCATGTCTCTAGTAACTCACTATCAGCTATTCTGCATCAACCCAGTATAGGACAGCCACATATGTATATGCATATATAAAAAAACCCCACAGCCCCCAGTGCTAAATCAAATAATTACATGGAAACAATACTCAAAACCTTATGTTTGTTCTTATAAAAAGGTCACAGATTCTTTCCTCATATATAGTATAATTTATTCTCAATTGTCTTTAGGAATGTGGAAAATATTATGACATGAAGCCTTATTTGGGAGCATTAAGAAAGTGAAATGTTTATGTTCAGTAAACGCCCTTGATCCTCCTTCTGTAGCCAGTGTGCACAGTGCATATATTTTTAAATGACAGATTTAAATATAACTGCATTCCCATTTGACTGACTAACTAATCTACAGACTATGACTGGTCCCCAACTGTCATTTTTAAGTAAATAAATTAGTACATATGCTGGAAGTTCCTCCACCAAACAGTCATGCTTGGAATACACTGTTCTCTTTCCTAAAGATCCTAAGTTCTGTCAAACAGGGATGAAAAAAAAAAATCTCTTGAGGACCCTCCTCTTTCCTTATTCTCCCAAGTCTGGAAAAAAAAATTCTGAAGGAACACAAGCTCGGATTTGCATGTGAGGACTTCTGTTTTGACTGACAAGAAACATTATATAATTATAGTAATGTTTTGCTACTAAACCTGAATATTATACAGGAATATTCTGTGACTTCTGTCTGGATTAGTTTTACTTGAGAGAATATATTGGTACTGCACAGTGCTTCTCCAAAATTTACCCTTTTACTAGTTTGTTGGGATTTTTTTAATGTGATAGGTCCATAAATTTGTTACCAAAGTTTACTAAACATTTAGCAACTTCAGCAACAAGGCTATGACCCATTGTAGGGATCTTATTTACAAAAAAAAAAAAAAAAAAAAGAGAGCACAAGGCGCTAACTTTAAAAAATAAATTAATAGTAATAAGACACCTCTGAATTACAGCCATATTTGAATCCTCAAGTTGTCATTTTGGAAAGCTGTGAACTCTTAAAAAAAGTTAAGAAAAAAATAACAGGATCAGCGAATTTTCGGAGTGCTATCTGATGTTGGCTCTCTCCTGTCTCTCTGTAGATTATTCCATAGTCAGAAGCTTTGATCAAGTCCACTTCTTTTGTTCTCATGAACTTCACCCTGAAATTTGCTGTTCCATAACCATAAAGTCAGCCTACAGACACATGGCTTGGAAAGGCCTGATGGAAACTGGCCCTCATGAACTGGACACCATGAAATACATAAGTAAAATAGTTTTTGCTGTTACCACACAGTGGTCATTGCTGTTACTGTACTACTTCACCACTTGTAGTATAGAGGGATGAAAAAATAAAAAGTTCTTTGTTGGACAGAGAAAATGGATATGAGGATAAGGATTGGAATAGACAGTGTGAGACAGAAAAACAGTAAGGAATTTTAAAACAACCTTAAGCAAATTGTGCAAAACCTAAACTCCCTTAAAAAAATGTGCATTATCTAGCCTTTGAGTTGCCTGCAATGTCATCCCAATTTAATTTCTTTACCATAATTATAGAAACACTAAAAAAATTCATTTGCTTCAGGTAATCTGACTGTGATTTCAAAATTATCTGAATGCACCTTCAGTCATTTCACAGACCAGACTGAGTTGACTGGGTGTGTAGATCTGCTGGAGGGTAGGAAGGCTCTGCAGAGGGATCTGGACAGGCTGGATCAATAGGTTGAGGCCAATGGTATAAAGTTTGGTAAGCCAAGTGTTGGGTCCTGCACTGGGTCACAACCACCCCGTGCAGTGCTACAGACTGGGGGAAGAGTGGCAGGAAAGCTGCCTGTGGAAAAGGACCTGGGGGTGCTGGTTGACAGAGGCTGAACATGAGCCACCACTGTGCCCAGGTGGCCAAGGAGGCCGCTGGCATCTGGCCTTATATTGGAAATACTGTGGCCAGCAGGACCAGGGAAGTGATTGTCACTCTGTACTCAGCACTGGTGATGCACCTCAAATCCTGTGTCCAGTTCTAGGCCTCTCTGTACATTACAAGAAAGACATTGAGGTGCTGGAGTGTGTCCTGAGAAAGGCAACGAAGCTGGTGAAGAGTCTGGAGCACCAGCCCTATGAGGAGCTGCTCATGGAGCTGGGGTTGTTTAGGTTGGAGAGGAGGAGACTCAGGGGAGACCTTATCACTTTCTACAACTACCTAAAAAGAGGTTGTAGTGACGTGGGGGTCAGCCTCTTCTCTCAGATAACTAGTGATGGGACAAGAGGAAATGGCCTTATATTGTGCCAGGAGAGGTTTAGGAAAAAATTCTTCATGGAAAGGATTGTCAAGCCCTAGATCAGGTTGCCCATGGAAGTGGTTGAGTTGCCAGCCCTGAAGGTATTTAAAAGATATGCAGATGTGACAGTCAGAGACATGGTTTAGTGGTGGACTTGGCAGTGCTGGAGTAACAGTGGGACTTGATGATCCTGGAGGTCTTTGCCAAACTGTATTCTTCCAGAAATGCACCTTATCTTCAGAAATGCAAATAGCAGAACAGCTCAGCACATGACTATGTCGTGATTTTCTTGCTTCCACTAATAATAAGTGGAATACTAAGCAAACAAGTAATATATGTCTATGTGTGTAAATTAATAAAAAATGTTCTTAAAGATAAATTATGGAGAAAACCAGCTGATAGTTCCAAATCATTAGCAAAGTACAGACAACAGTGTCCTCCTCATCCAGAATTACTCATAATAAAAGCCTGAGAAAGGCTGCAGTCATGGTCTTTCCTTTGGCACCAGAAAACTAGAGATAATCCTACGACAAAGTGGTTTCCATTTGCCCTGAACCAGATGGTATAAATAAGCACCTCTGACTTCAGTTGACTATCCAAACTGAAAACTGAACATGGACTTAAACCAAGACTTTCTCTGGAATGGTTAGATAACATTTTCTCAGGCAAAATTGGGATAAACCATGACACAGGCACATGAATGCAGGATAGCAAGTTTGTCAGCATTTTATTCCAAAATTGTCTTCCCTGAATGGTTCTCTATTCAGAGCTACCTCACCTTTCCTGCATGGTAGGAATATGCCCATGCGGGTTTTCAAGCAGCAGCTATCTTGCCAAACAGCATACTCCCTTCTACAGCCTTCAGCGTATGCCCAGCTCACTTCTCAAGATTTCTGGGAAGAATTACTCTAGAATTGTTGCTGAGAAACCTAATGGAACTACAGAGAGTCAATTCCATTAATTCAGAAAATCAGAACAAACACAACACGCAAAATCCCAACCAAAAATATACAAATAAAAAGTTTTTTTCATTCACAGAAACTTCATCTGATGTCTGTGGGACAAAAGATTTTGGCTTAGTCCTTATTCAAATGTTAACAGTAACATACAAACATTGAACAATTTGAGAAAAAGTAACACTTGGACACTCCATCCAATCCAACATAAATAGAAATAAATGCTTTAAGATATGAATGGCCTTTGCATCTGGAGGGAGTATAAAGGTTTTTACATAACATACTATGTTGAGAGTTAAAGCTTCAGTAGTTCAACCTGTCTTTTCCTGTTGCAAGTTCCTGAATAACAGATCCTAGCTGGAAGAGTTCTTGTACTTTTGCAAAATAAACAAGCTTGAACAGAGCACTTACAGAAATAAAATAATGTCAAGTTCCCTGTGCTTTTAAAAATTTATAGTACTGAGTTCTGACATAGAAATAGGACTATAAGCCGTTTGATAGAGAGTCTAAAAGTATTCTAGTGCATAGGAGCCACATTGTTAGAATAGCTAAGTCTACACATCTCCCATAGGAGAATGTGGTACCTGTACTAGATGCACTGCTCTCCCTGGCAGTGACAGTGCACTGCTATTACAAAGACAAGACAATTAGGGATGCCTCACCCCATAACACTAATATAACTGGTCTGCATGAGAAGAAAAAATTCTCTGATTGATCATATCCAATATTAATTTCTTTAGAAAAGCCCCTCTTAATATCTAGGCCAGAGGGGGACCAGAGATGAGGAAAACCGAAAAAACAAACTTAACAGTATCACCTTAAATGCAAAAGGTCTCAGTTAAGTAAGTGGTAAACTTGCTCTCCTGTCATTGGTTTGTCTAGCATTTCTGAATGCATCACGGTGCATTAATGAAGAATTTAAATAAAATTAGTAAACACTGATCTAGCTCCTTCACTTATACCATGAGCAGGTAGACATGCTAAGAATGTATCCATTATACAAAATGAGACAGGTTTATAAAAACATGAAAATTATTATGAACTTATAGAGTTGTCTGAATTTCTACAGTTAGGAAAAGGCCTTTTTCCAGAACATAATACATAGAAATTATAATTTTCTATTCATTCTTTCAAGGTAATATTTTGCATGTTCACAATAAAAGAGGGTTTTTTTCCCAGGTGAAATGCCATGGGAAAAAAGAGATCAAAGTATCAATACCGAAATGCTGATGCATCATGAAGCATTCATTTTGTATTCCTTTTCTCCTCGTGGTGAACATGGTGGCAAGCAAATTTCTTACCTGATACTAAACCAACACTTTGAAAAACCTTAAGAATGTTGAATTTTATTTGAGTGTTGTTTCTGTTCACCAGCAATGTCAGAGAAACTTTTCATCCATACTAGAACTTCTTTGGATGTAGCTGTTGCCCAATAGTAATGATTTCAGTGGCTTTCTATGGAAAATCAGACAAAAACTGGACAGAGCACTCAAATGTCTCCTTCATCATCCTGCTAATATAATTCAGAGGACTTGTTTCCAGGGTTGACTGCTCTTTCAGAAGTTCATTACAGTACTTTATTAAAAAAAAAAAGAAAACTGTATTAGTCCTTCACTCACATGAACTGAGCCTATGGTTCTTCAGAACAAGTTAGCATTGTTTAATATCTACACTAAAAGAGAGCCATGAAATCACTGAACTGTGAACCAAAATCAGCAAGACTGATTACAATTTCACAGAATCACAGAATATTCTGAGCTGGAAGGGACCCACAAGGATCATCAAGTCCAACTCAAGTCAATGGCCCACATAGGGGATTGAACTCATGACCTTGGCATTATTACAACCAAGCTTTAACCAACTGAATTCAATATATATAAGAAAAAACAATGGAATCAAAGAAAGACTAGCAAATGGCATTGAGCTGACAAGTTCTTTGCTAAAAGACTCCATCGGCCATGCTCTGATCCATTGCAGCAAAGAAGACTGAATTAGAATGAAGGATTGAAAAGCAACTCCACCAAAATCAGTGGGAGCATTGCCAGTGATGTCTCTGCTCATGCTCCTGTTTTGCCATGGCACAACCGAGGGCAGAAACTGGCCTGCTTCCTTCACCCTGTATTGTCAGGAGTAAGGATAAATAATACCGTGTCACCCCCAACATTAATTTTCTTCAAATTGCATCAAATTTTAGAATTGTTAATACAAGGTGTGTTTTAGGTGTTCTCTGGCAAAGTTTCCACATGTCCATTTCCAGAACAGTTCATGCCAATTTTGAGTTTAATAAAAAGAAAGCTCAGTTACTAGACTTTGAAAATCATTCTGCCAATGAGTAAATATGCAATAAAACTGCTTTTCCCCAAATGCTGAAGAAAAAGTAGTTATGATGTTTAGGATTAAATTCCAATAGTTTAGTGATTTTTTCAGGATATTAGCAGTTTGAATATTAATGAAGACAAAGAATTTAATTCTGTCTCTATATGGGTTGGGGTTTTTTTGTGCAGAAGGGGAAAGAATTTATAAATGCTGTAAGTAAGGCAGCAAAATTATGTATTCTTTCAAAACTGATTAATTCTGTAGTTACAAAGTGAATAATATCTGTGAGATAAGGCATAAGACCTGTGTGATAGAGATGGATTAGAAAACATGAACATTTTTATTCAAGTTCTGTTTCACTCCCTTTTAAACTTCAGTGTCACTGGGCCAAGTATTTCCTTTGATCAGAAATAAATTTTTCCTAGGATGCTATATTTCACTTAAAACAAAGCACAAATTATCTTTTTAAAACAAAAAAAAAAAAAACACTGTACAATCTTTTGACAGAAAGTTTCAAAAGAATATGTATATTACAGCCAAAAATGTGTGCTACTTGGCTTCATTAAATAAAATTTCAGGAAGCTTATTTTAAAGAAAAATATTCAAAATGCACATACAGAATGCATAATACTGCCACCAAGCACATTCTGGTGGAACTGAAGACAAGTCTTTTTTAATCCTCAATCATATGTTTAAAAAAGTTATGATTTCTATATTTTATTTTGGTTATTTTTCAGAAATGCACAAACACTAGATTTGAATACAGGGACAATTTATCAGCTTTGGTCATCCCCTGGGCCAGTGTCCCAATTCCTTAAATTCAGATGAGCTGAAACCCAGATCAATCTGAGCTCTTGGACAATATAACCTGAGTGAAAACTTCCTCAATATTTTTGTACAATAACATCTGAATGTAGCATAATTAGGAACCTTAGAAGCTTTTTAAATCAGATCAATTCCCTGCTTAAAGGAGGGTCAGCCATGTAGTCAGACCAGGGTGCTCAAGGCTTATCCACTTGGTTTTTGAAAGTCTTCAAGGATGGAGCCTGCACTGGTTCACCAACCAACCAGCTCCACTGCCTGATTGCTTTTGCAGGGAAGTTGTTTTTCCTCATATCTAGACACAATCTATCCTTCAGCTTAGGCCGGTTGTCTGCTGTCCTCCCAACACTGGGAAAGCCCAGCTCCACCTTCTTAATAACCTTCCCATGAGTCCTGGAGGCTGCTGTTTGATGGGCTCCCAAACCCAACACCTGCCCAGGCTGAGCCTGCCCAGATCACACAGTCTCACCTGAAAGTGCAAGTGCTGCTGCCACAAACTAGGACTGGCTCACTCTCAGTTTGCTGTCTAGCAAGACTCTCCCAGAACTGCTCCCCCAGTCAGTGAGCTCCCAGCTTTTATACATTCAAATTGACTTATACTATATCACATACTTTCTAAAAAATGTTCCAGTCTTTAAGTTAAGACTGCAAAGAGTTGTTCCATTAAAAAATATGTTATTTTTTTCCTGTTTTGGTATGGTAATTATCAACATCAGCTAGTGTGAATCCCAGTGGAAATTCCAGAGCTGACACACAGATAAAAGAATTCAGTAAATACAGGAGACAAATGATACATTTGTGGGCTGGATTGATGGAACTGATACAAGCAGATTTGGACTACATTCCCTTTCCTCTGGTGGACACAACAGAATCAGCACAGTCAAGATGTACAAAATGGCATTAGTTACAGCTACAGTATGGTCTGTACCAACTCTTTTCTGTTTCTTTTTTCAATTCTGCCTCTACCCAGCTATTCACTAAGGAAAGAACATGTAATACTGGAGGAAACATTGTATGAGGTAGACAGGTGTTCCCTCCACACACAGTCAGGCCTTGGGTATATGCTTACCTAGAATGCCAGACCTGTAATTCCAAAATGTATCCTGATTTTGTATCCTACATTAGATGGCATGCAATGGTTTTGTAGCCAGACCATCCGACTGGCACTAATCTACAGACTCAAATCTGAAAGGCATTATGGGACAGATTTTCTGTATCTTGCAGAGAAAACAAATCTAATTGAGCTGTACTTTGAAAACTGTTCACTCTCCTGTTACTCTGCCCTCTAAGTTTGTGAATCTTTACTATTAAAAAAAATCAGCAAACAATGCTCTATAAAAAATTGCAACACTGTCACATTTAATTCTTTAAAAGGCAGATTAGCTGGAAAGACTGAATAATACTTACAATGATGGGAAGCATGACAGAAGACAGAATGTTGCCTGAAACCATAGAATAATAGTATATAACACTGGTCAAATGGAGAAATTGTTGGTGTCTATGGTCCTACAGTCAACTAAGATGAAAAGATTATATTTACATGAGGGTTGTGTAGGTTAAAAGAAATTTACCTGTAGGCTGTTCAGAATACTTTCCTATCAACAATTATCAAAACAAACCCCTGAAACTCTAATCATGGAATTTTTACATTTATAGCTGATATTTGGAAGACTTAACTTTTACCTCACGAGGTTGTTACTGCCCGTAGTATCCCACTTTATGTTAGTTGATCTCCTTCTAGTACTGTTTGGGTTGTGTTTAGAAAAAAGATAAATTGACAACTTGATAGCTAATGTTCTGCTATCCCCATGCCATGTAACTGTTTGGGACCCTCCTCCTTGATAACACTACCAAACAGCATGTGGTCACCTACCTGAGCTGTTGCTGTGATGCTACACAAATGGTCATTCATTTGATTTGCAAAGGTTCAGCCTCCCACTCTATTCACGCTGATTCCTTCTGCATCTAACTGTTAACACATTCAAACACACCATTTTAGCTCTGTCACATTCAGGGCAAACTGGGAGTAACCACTTAATTGCTTTATGGAACAAATGAAGGAATTTTGGATTATTTCCTTTTAAAAGGTCTAGAGTGAAATGCATGTCATTTGTGCAGCTATAGTTTTAACCCGCCTTTTAAGAATTATGCCACTTGTGGTAATAATTGTTCTTTTCTAGAACAAATTTAATTTAATAATATAAATTAATGAAATAAAAAATTCACTGAAAATCAAATGTACATTGTTCTCAAAAGTGTGGTAAAATCATCTGAGTCTAAGCTACTTTCATGAAGTCGATTCCTTTACTAACAGTTCTATTCTGCACTATGGCTATAGCCCTACCATCAAGTAAAGCAAATGACATGATACAGATTTTGGAAAGCACAGGCTGCCTCAATCAATTCTTTGAGGGTCATGGCAAATCTAGATATTTTGGGGCAAGAATGGATTTTATTTTAAAGGGCAGATGGAAACTGAAAGTTTGGACATCACTCCTAGTCACAGGAACATGACAACTTTTCCTGCCATGTGTCCACATTGAATTTATTGTCCAGCCTGGCATTGTGCCCTGAATTCCATTTGATCATGTGATGACTTACATCAATTTTCCCACTGATATTTTGGTAAAACTTCATCTACTAAAAATCTCATTAGGGAAGATAAGCGTTGCAGTGACCAGAAACCCACAGGTCCTGGGACAGGACAGCCATGGGTGTATATGAGGACTGGGGAACAAGAGGCTGGAAAGCAGCCCTGCAGAAAGGGATCCTGGGAGTCCTGGTCAATGGCTGGTTGAACATGAGCCAGCAGTGCCCTGGCAGCCAGGGGGGCCAACTTTGTCCTGGGGGGCATCAGGCACAGCATCACTAGCTGGTCGAGGGAGAGGATTGTCCCTCTCTGCTCTGCATTTGGGCGGCCTCACCTGGAATATTGTGTGCAGTTTTGGGGGCCACAATATAAGAAAGATACTAAGCTCTTGGAGAGCTTCCAAAGGAGAGCAATGAAGATGGTGAAGGGCCTTGAGGAGAAGCCAAGGAAGCCTCAGGGAGCAGCTGAGGTCACTTGGTCTATTCAGCCTGGAGAAGAGGAGTGTGAAGGGGAGACCTCATTTCAGTCTACAACTTCCTCATGAGGGGAGGGGCAGGCACTGATCTCTTCTCTGTGATGACCAGTGACAGGACCAATGGGAATGGCATAAAGATGTGTCAGGAAGTGTTCAGGTTGGAAATTAGAAAAAAGTTCTTCACTCAGAGGGTGGTTGAACACTGGAACAGGCTCCCCAGGGAAATGGTCACAGCACCAAGCCTGACAGAGCTCAAGAAGTGCTTGGACAATATTCTAACACACCTGGAGGGATTCTTGGGGTGGTCCTGTGCAGGCCCAAAAGCTGGACTCAGTGAGCCTTGTGGGTCTCTTCCAATTCAGGATATTCTGTAATTCTGGGAGGTCTATGCGTAATCCTCTAACCTCATCACATAATCTTCCATGTAATTGCATCATGTTCTAATAGTCATTAAGATAAGTATAATACTTTTTTGCCTATTTTATGTGTTGGTAGGTTTATTTAACACTTGTAAAGTGCTTTAAGATTCCTCAAAAGAAAGAATTAAAGAAAAACAGCTTTAATTACTCTCTTCTAGAAGTATAAAATGGTAAGGCTATCCATGAGCCTGCAGAACAGTAGGACATATCATCAGTATGCACAGCCCACAGGGTAGGGAAGAGTTGCACAGACCTGGTTTGAGTATTGAATCACTTCTGAGAATTGAAGTTTATTGTCAAGAGTTTAAAACAAAAATCAACATACAGCTAGTTTTTTACATTTAAATGTCTGTTCCCAGAAAAATAAAAAAGAGAGCTTGATCATTAGAAGGTATCTTTAGACAGCATTGAATTTGTAGAAGTATTCTCTGATTTTAGAAGGGACCTACAAGAAACTCAGCAATTTTGAGACAGTAAGAACAGTTTAATCATCAGATAAGGACATGAGTATCTATTTACTCTCTAATTTGTGAAAGTCTTGCCCTAGATTTTTCTAGGTATGAAATCATTTGATTGGTTAGATGTTAGCTGAGCAGAATTCCACTTTATGTATATCATTTAGTCATTGAACTACTACAAAGTGCCATAACTCAACTAATTACACAGACCTATTGCAGTAACTTGTACCCTTGCTTTCCCTATTCCCATGTTACAATTACTTCATGTAGCCTTCCTAAAACCACACTCTCTTCAGAGCAGAAACTCATTTCTTAAGGAGAAGTGTAAAAACATGTTGAGTGCTGCAGAAGTAACAGTATAACATAATAATAAGCCTTCTTTTCCCAGCTAGTTGCAATAATGTAGAAAATGCTCTATCCAACAGCAACCCAATGCCTGTACACAATATCAAAAATTTAACCAGTCCTTTTCAGCCAGAGAGTTCCAAACCTCACAGAGGCTATATCACCAAGGTTATGCAGCTTCTTTTTCCACATAACATTGGCATCCAGGCTGATGGGTGCTTGATTGTAAGCCTTTTTCTAAAAAGACAAAATCAAATAAAATTGTATGCAACTAAATATGTTCTGATCAACTCACTCAGTACTGTTGTGGGTTTTTTTATAAAAACCATCCTATACCTCTATGCAGTGACCAGTTTGGCCCTTTTGTTCAAGCAGCAGTGTACATCATATCTCCACAACACCTCCTGCAAACTTTCTAATCTCAGCTCTGTAACTGAGGTTCTCAATTATTTTTCTGTCTGGTCCTCCCTGGATTTTAAGTCAGAATGCATCTCTAGTCCCTCCCTTGATTGCACATCCACTATCCTCCTCTTCCTGTCCTATCTTTCCAGCTTTCTCCACTCACTAAATGTTCCAGTACAGCATGGGTTTTACTTGTGTATTATGGTAAATAATACAGGCCCAGATGCCTCATGCAGGAGCATGTGCCAATAAGTGCAAATAGAGGATTAGTGTGTTTGAGGCAGGTCTGTTTTGCCTGCAAGAGCCACTGTCAGGACACTGTGCCATCCACTCTTCTGTGCCCCAAAAGCAATGAATGAGTTAAAATCAACAATGAATGATTTTACACAGAAACCACCAGGAATGCATATTCCTACTGGTTTGCCTTTTTGGCTACATTTGCCGTTTGAGAATACTAGTTGGGAAAATTGCTTAGAACTCAGGCACAGCGAACAATAAAACTGCTCTAAACTAAGCTGCTAGAAAAGTCAGTGTGTAGATGGAACATGTAACAGCTGCATCAAGAAAAAGCTGTTACAGAAAACAGAAACAGAAAGGTTCCAGAGCTGAGACCTAGTAGACATTTGGAATATAAAGGAAGTTCAATCTCTGAGTAAACAGACAACTTCAAGGATCAAGGGGCTGATTCTTCATAGCTATCCCTTTTTAGAAAGGGAAACACTGACCTTTCTGGAAGTCTTTGCATTATTACTTCACTGCTGTAAAAATCCTTCCAAAAGATGAAGTGAGACCTAGTAGCATTGCAACTGCAACTGGAGTAATTCTGAGATTCAGATGCAAAGAAACAAATATAGTGGAAAATCTTTAGTTAACTCAAGATTTAAAGAAAAAAAAAAGCCCAGCAAAAAAATCCAACACTATTTCTCATGTGAATGCCATCCAGCTTGCTTTTTCTCTCTCTCTCTGCCCCCAAAGAGCAAAACCCTACTCTACAATGCCTTCTGAAGGCTGTCTGCCTGCTATCCTCACTGCCCACCTACCGTAGGGAGCAGCTCCTCCCACCTGCACATAAAAGCCAAGTGCATGCTACCAGCAGCAGATCAGAGCACTTTCTCAGTCCTTCAGTGTTTTGAGCCAGTGATCTTCTCTTCTTGGATCTTGTATACTCAAGGTAAGATTACTACTACTTCAGGTTTCTGTTCTAACCAGCTATTGTGAGGAAGTCGAATGTGAGCTCTAGCACTGCCTTGCTGGGTGGTGCTGCCTCCCCACCCCCCCTTTTTTTTAAGATGGAGTGTCATCTGAAATTTAATTTAGTAAAATT
>JAOXXN010000001.1:99008005-99033930 GCA_026770055.1 Myrmophylax atrothorax | reverse complement strand
TTGGATGTTTGGCTTCCAATGCCCAACTGGAGACAGCACAACAAGGCCAACATACACCAAGTGCAGACCACCCTTTTCCAAGATCAAGATGCCTCACAGTGTCTCCAATTGAGGATTAGGCACTTTGCAAAACTTAGGCATGTTACCATCATTTGTATCAGGTATAATGTTAGAGTTACTGTTTAAAAAAAGGAAGGTCAGACATAAATGTTCACTACTCTAAAAACCAGGTGTAATTTTCTGTTTGTGACAGCATTATTGTTTGCTCTGGAAGTTACAGCACTCTAAAGCCATTAATAAAATAAAAGACTAAAATCTTAATCAGACAAAATCCTCTTTTTCCTGCTGGTTTAAGATGAAGAAAGAGGAATAGAAGAAATCTATAACATATGACCAAAATTATTTCTAAATGGAGTGTTTAAAAACGTTTCCATCAGCCATCAGCAGATGGGTCTTTAAATCAAAGCCAAGTATTACAATGGCATCTATGTTAAGCCTTGCATTCCAAGAGAGAAAATATGAGCCAGATAAGTTAGTCTGTGTTGACATGTAAAGTACATCACTCCCATTAGAAGGGCTGTTGTGTATCTAAATGACCCATAAGATGCTCTGTGGCTCAACTGAATACCAGAGAACAGAAGCGTAAATGAATTTGGACATAGGTAATTCAATTGTAGTCACTGCATTTCTAAATCAGCCTGTGTGTAACTTCCACAGGACAGAAAGCACCTGGAAGAGCTCTGCAGAGAGGGCTTGATTCTTTGACAGCTCTGGATGACAGCCTACATAAACAGAGAGGCAAGAAAGACAGACATTGTCCTGTTTGTTCACAACAGCATTGTTTTTATGATCACCCCCAAAAGCCCAAATTTACAATTAGAGAACCCTTTCTACAAGCACAGTATATGATTACTGCTTGGGGGTTTCAATATATGCTTGATATTTTCAGTATTCTTCACTCCAACACTGATTTTTTTCAGTGTTTGTACCTCATTCTCCCCTGAAAGCTCTAAAATTAAAATTTTTGCACACACAAAAACTTCACTCCCTCGTTATTATTTTCATGTATGATATCACTTCCTTTTGTTGTTTATAAGCAAGAATATTGTTCAGAAATGTCCTGGATTTGTTCAATCCAAGTGAGTTGAAAACAATAATTTTATCTTTATTTGGACAAAATAATGAGAAAATCAACATGATGTCAAACAGCGACTGATGTCAGTAGCCATGAAAGTAACTGATTACCTTCACTCTTCTCAACAATGCTTTTACATTCTTCTCGCCTTTCCTTAAAGTCAATTATTTCAAAACTCGAGGGATTTCTCTTATGCACATCTGCAAATCCAGTGTCAGTTCCAGACTCACATTTTGGTGGTGAATCAATCTGGCCTCAGTTCACCCAATGACAGCCCAGTTTTTACCAGACAAACAAACTGAGGTGACTTAATACTTGTGGGGTTTAACTGACATATTTACTTGCTTTCGCCATCGTTTTTTCACTTCTAATGAATCAAACATACTACTACACACTGTTGACAAATCAAAGATGATAGAACAGATGAGATAGATATTAACAACTTTAAACCAAGGATGCCCAAGTTACCACCCTAATATCTGACACCACCAGCCCTTCTAAAGGTAGCTTTCATTTCTTTGAAAGGATTGGGAAAGAAATGGGAAATTAGGCATGGTATAAATATTTAAAATAGCTGCACCTTTGAAATTACATATCTCAGTAGCATACATATATCACTTGATGATACAGGTTATCTATATGTATTCTCTTTATATAATTGTTGGTAATGAAAGACTGATCAGCATATCAACAGAGGAGGAATTTACTCAAATTCTTGGAAAATTAAAAAACTGAGACCTGTTTGCATGTATCCTAATCTGTTATGTATATGCAGTTGCTTAACCACACTACAAAGTTTGAGTCTGCTTTTTAGTACAGAATTGAACAATACAAAAAAAAACCCAACCAACCCCCAACCCTCACCCAAAAAAACCCCCCACAAAACAATGATTTGTTATTTAGTGTCTAGTTGTGACCTGAGCCAAGTTATGAATTGACACAAAGTGGGCTTTTTCCACCACCACAGTGGAATGAAATTGTGCTGTTAACATCTTTTTGCAAAGAGATACTCTATGCCTCTATATCGAGCTAAGCAGCACGTCATGAGACCTAAAGCTTGGCACTGCCAAGGACTTGCTGCAAACCTTTAGGCAAATGATTCTTTCCATTTTCCCTTGTTTTCCTAAGACTAAAATGGTGGTAACAAAACTTATTCCTACTTATCCTAGAAGGTCTTGTGACTGTAAGTGGTCGGCTCTAAACAGCATTACTACAAACTTGGCTGTGTTAGGCACTTCATTTTGTGGAGAACAGACACGCCATTTCATTTTCTCCAGTTGTGGCACCTCAACATGCTCCCAAATGAAGCGATACCCACTTCCAGTTTTTTTTAAACCATGAGTAAAAAGCCAGCATGTCTTACCTGCTAATGCTGTTTTCAGTGGGCTTTTTACATCTTTACATACTTTTGTTGTTGTACTGTTGGTTCACAGGCTTTTCCACCAACTCAGTGGGAGTCAGATAGGGCTGCTGGTATCAGCAGTATCAGCTTGCTGCTGAGCAACAGCAATTCATGAGACCTAAAGACAGACTTTGTGCCTCCTGCTCATGCAGAACTTGTAGTGATCACTCCCCAAGTTCTTTCATGAGAGGCACTGAGATTAATTAATAATCAAAGAATTGCTCAGGCTGAGAGAAGAGGCAGCATCCATGCCTAGGCTATTAACTTGGGCCAAGTAGGGATAATCTCCTCATGTCACTTTCTGAAAATTTTCTGCTGTGGTGAGACTTACTGAAAATATTGTAGAATACTTTCTTAGGTGTGTAGAGCATAGAGTTTTCTGCTGATAAAATTTGATGCAGTGAAAAAAGAGAACTAGTTCAAACTGAATCACAGGCATTTCTGCTGAGAAAGCAACAGCTGCCTCAGAGACATTGAACAATGAGGTCTGCTTTGAAGAGCTAATGCAAGTTTATTTGCTCTGCAACAGAGCAAACCTTCAGTTCTGATTTTTTTTAAAACATTCTTTCAATAGTTTAGCCTGGGTTTTGCACAACCTTTACAGAATTAAGCACTCTAGCAGACTGCTGCCAACAAAGGTTGCTTAATTCCTTAGTAAAGGGGGAGTCTTGTTATTTAAATAAAGTAGCTACTGTAGTAGATTTGCAGATATGTTAAGAGTATTACAGGATCTAGAGGTAGATTTAGGAAGAAAATACTATAAAGCAGGAAAAAATTAAACAGACTACTTATTGAAACTTAAAAGACATTATGACATGTGATGTGATTGCATCAGATACAAACAGGTGGAACTGTGTTACCTGTACATGCAATGTAATGCATGTTGCAAAGTGACACTTGATTATAGTTACACTTTCCTTAAAAACACAACCACCTTTAAAATCTACCATCTCCAATTACACTAGAGGAAGAAAACAGAAGCCTCAGGGTTCTTCTGTTCCATTTTATGGACTGCAAACCACCATATTGTTTTCCTAAGTACCAGTATGTTAGCCACAACTTTTTCTCTGAAACTGGACTGGTGAATTCTTCTGCCATACATTCACTGTGACAGGAGAGCAGCTGCTGCATTTCCAGAGGACTCACAGAAACAGATTATTCAGTCTAGTGCCTTTGCTGTGGTAGTGGGATCACTTTGCAATAGTCATTCTGGAAGAAATTTTCAGAGTCAACTCAGTTTCCATTCCTCATGTGAACACAGGTTTTCATTCTGCTTTAGTCACCAACATGGAAGTACCTTATAAATTCTGTGGTATTGGCTGGTCACTGAGAGTTCCTCCAAATCCAAAAATTTTAGTACAAGTAAGCAGATAGTGTAGTTTCTCCAGCATCTCTCCATCTTCAACTGGAAAGACAGAATCCAAAGTCCACAGTCATGCACAGAAGTTATTGACAGTTGTAACTGAGTCCTGAAGCACCATGAGGGGGAATCCTTGCTCCTGACCCTTCTGCAGGAAGGGAGTTGCATGACTATTCCAACAGAACCTTTCAGGCTTGTACTCTCATGTGTAGAAGGCTATATTTTTCCAGTTTATAAGTTCGAGCCACAGTGGCCTGTGGTGCATTACAGCAGATTGCCTACTGCTCCAGGCTGGTGGCTGACTGTGCATGGTTTGAAACAAGGCATCAGGCTCTGGTCCAGGTTTGCCTAAAAACCTTGCATGCATCTTTGTGTTGAGCTAATGATATATACACTGGAAACACACAGACAGTCTAATTTTTTTTTCAGCTTGTTCATCTGTCAGACCAACCTCTTGAACAAGTACCCTGGGATTTTACTGGAAAAAGTTACTTCAACAGAAACATTCTTCCAGCACACTCAAAAACCTGCATGCAAATTTACTCCCTTGAGAGAATAAACATGAGTATTTTAACAGACTCAGCTGCAGAGGTTTTATTGGCAGATTATTTAAAGTCTCAATTTTTTGTGTCTAATTTCAAGAAAAAAATTTAGATACTAACAGGATATTGGTAATACTAAAATACAGAGGAATAGAGAGACACTTGGCAAAATATATGAGCAAAATACAGAATTGGTTCTCCTCAGAGCTTGCTTTGCATAAATTATTTCTGATCTTCATAAAAGCTCATGGATTTACATAAATTTAAAGAGGAGTCAGTCAGTTTATTTGCTGCATAAAGCAAATGCACAGGAATTCCTTCTACTTCCCAGATTCTTGGACAATGCTTTGCCACTAGAAATTGCAAACCATCCAAGCATTGAAAAGTGCTTTTCACCAACCACCAATATCATTCAATTGTTTGGTTTACGAGTTTTGTTTGGGATGGTATCAAACTCTGGAATCAATCAGTTTTTAATGTAAGGTATGAGCAATCTTTTTTTCTCTAGTAGGTATTTAATATGCTCATTATATTCCTTTGGTGTCTCAGCACCCCCATTTTTTGACATTGTGGATATCTGCCTGTGTATAAAAATTTCATGAATTGCCCATAACCTTGTAGATACCCATAATCATCTGGCATGTTTGAATTCAATGGCAAAACTTCCCTTGACTTCAACAAGGATCAGATTTCACCTCTGCCTCTGCAATGTGTCTTGCCTTCAATGCCAACTGTCAGCAGGTGTCTTTGCTGCAAGTTCCAAATAACAGCATTTGCCTTATTATCCAGCATATTAAAACTGAATTTTCTGCTAGTTCACGCTGAGCTTTCAGTCCAAGGTGTAGGTTGTGCCCAAATGAGATTGCATACTGCTGGAATGAATTCCCAGGGCTGTTCTATTCTGCTGTGCCTTAGTGGTTTTGGAGCTAATAGAATCATAAATTGAAGCTGATTTGTACTCTATATGGCCAAAGAGTTGCACTAAAGCCTCAAGATGGTTGGATCTTCCAAAGCACTCTGCCAATTAGCACCACTGTTTATGCCACTGATCTCGCTTGGTGAACTGTCCAATCCTGTGTTGCATCCAGTAGGTTTCTATGCTGGCACGTTGCAAACATGTGAGTAAATCATCTGGGTATAGAAGTAATAATATTAACAAATAGCTTGGATCCCTAGTGCAGCTTTCAATCCAAGAGTTTTAAATAACTACACATGTTAATTAAGCTCTTCCGGCTTTGACTGTGAGGTAGGTAAATACTAATATAATCATTTTGCAGATCAACAGACATTAGCACAGAGCTGTTAAATTACTTGCCTGCTGTCTGATGTGACTTCTGTGGAAGGTGAATCCCATATTTAACAAGGCTGTTTTGCATGTGCTCTTAAGCAAATGAAGTCAGCTGAAGTTGGCACACCCCTATATTACCCTTATATTTTTTTCAGTCTCAGAATAGGATCTAACATGTAAATGATATACAGCTTCTTAAAGCCATCACATTTCAGTCCTCTGTCAGAGACATTTATGTTCACTGAACTGGTGACCTCTGCAAAATCCATACATCTAATTAATGAAGATTTCATCTCTGGGGGAAAAGCAACCCACAGGGATGTCTTTCTATCTTTCTTTGGAAAAGTGTTCATTTTAGATGAATGAAATATTAACTTTCTCTTGTCATTTTGTGGAGTCAAAGCATATCTAACTTTCCCCTTCCTTAGTCGGTGTCATCCCATTATACTCAGATATTTGACAGTTCTTTCCCCAATAAAAATTCACCTGAAAATAGTGATATAAAAATAGGACATTAATAGCTGCACAATTATGTTGCTAGTTTTGATGTCTAACACAGTTATATCTATCAGTCAGATCTATACTTTTACCCATCTTTCTTCATCAGACCTCGTCCTATCCTATTTTATATTAAAATAACCATATCCTTTGTTTTACTGTTCTCATAACGAAATATGGTATCTATTAAAGCTGCCAGCTATCCTGCTAAGATCTGAAATATCTTTTTACTGTTTGTCAGACCTAAAACTTAACCCAGTCAACCTTGTCCTGTTATTGTCTAAGAAAGTAAAGGCATTAACTAGCTGCTCAGGAAGGGAAGAAATTTCATATTTTTGTTTGCATTCATCAGCTTTTGAGGGAATAACAGTTTTCAAAAGTTAAACACTGTGCTTCCATAAAGGCTTAAACTACCACTTCTGAACATTGTAACTGAGATGAAATCAGTAATAAAATTTAAGTTCCTAGGAAATATTGAAGTCCCAGTGAAATTCGAGGCTAGGTTGGATGGGGCTCTCAGCAGCCTGGTGTAATTGAAGTTGTCCCTGCCCACAGCAGGTGGGTTGGAACTAGATGATCTTCAAGGTCCCCTTCCAACACTTTATCATTCTATGATCCCCAACTTCCTTGGACACCAGTGAAGGTGTTTAAGTCTGTTAAATTCTCCATAGTTTAAGCTACAAAACCAGAAGACAGATTTATTTTCTACCACATGTAACATACAAATTATTTACAGGTAAGGGTAGATCCATCTTGGAAGCTACAACTGTATATATCACTTTGACTGTGGTGTCACTCTGATGCCATCTGGAAGAAAGGTGGAATTTACCTATAAAATGGTTTTATAACTGATGTAGCATTTGACTTCAAGTTACTTCAGATTGAAATACATGGGACTAAAAAAAGAGGGGTTAACTGCTGGAGTTGTTCTCCCATAGGCATGCAAATTGGATTTTGGTACTAGTTGCAGTGTGAACTCTAGAAGAGAGAAGTTATATTGCCTTGTTCAGATGGCTCAGTATGGAGAACAGTTTGGATTTAGTCCATCCATCCCACTCTATCAAAATCGCTCTTGCTACCTCCAGTAAAGGCTGACATTAGACTCAATCCTACATTTATGAAAAAGTGAAATTAAATAAATGAACTAACATCATTATGAACTTGTTCTTAATTAATCTAAAGTGATACATCCACTTAATACTTGAGAAGATTATTTCCATCCTTCTGACCAGAATGTTGTTGGTGTCTTACAATCCATCTGTATTCAGGATCTGTACTTTCTACACATCTTCATAATTTCACAAGTGTTAGAATTGTGATTAGAAACATTCTATCACCAAAATCTTTCTGTTTAACTTAGAAGAGGCATCTTTCTTTAGAACTGGCTCTAGTAAATCGTTTTACTCTTTAAAAAATGACCTCAGGAATTCATCAAAGCTCAGACTTCTATGGCTTTTTATAGCTGAAATATTTGCAGAATCTCTGCTTAGTTATATTTCCATCCAAATGTTCTATTGCTAGACTGTAGAACTTCAGTTAAGTCAAAGTACTTATTTATTTTGCAGTGCTTGTGATGTTTCTCCTTGTATAAATGTGAGGATATTTTTAAATACCCCATGGAAGAGGGGCTGGAACTAGATGATCTTTAGAGTCCCTTCCAACCCAGGCTATTCTATGATTAGTTAATGTTCTCATTTCTACCAGCCCATCTTATTAATTTAATATATTCAATGGCATTTGAAATGTTTATTTCATGACTCATGCATGAAGTCTAAGCATCACTTCTGTGTTGTCACACACCCCACTGTATAGTTGCTGTCTCTTTAAAGCCTTTAATTTGGATAGCAGTACACCTGGGAATCTAGTATAGTCACATGCATAAATACCACCTGTACAATCATATCAAGTGACAAATTTTTGCAGCAGAAATTCCAGGCATGGTAGAAACACAGTATATACTCTAAGTTTTAATTAGCTAATTACATTCATAAGATAAAAATAATTCACTGCTTGGAAAAGTGGAGGCTGTGTTTTTTGAGATCAGGTAGTCAAAGGGCAGGGGAACATGAGGTCACAGGACATATCCCAAGTGCAGCACAGTTCAAGAGGTGGGATGTGTAATTCCTTCAAACACACAAGCAAGCAGTGTTTGTGCTGCTGGTCCTGGATAAGCTCCATATTTCTGTAGAAAGGAAGACTGACCCACTAAGGCACTACCCTGAGATGCAAAATACTCCCTGCCTATGCCCCACATTTCTTACACATCTTCTGACCAACATTGGGAAGAGGACTTAGACTCATTCCAGACACAAAAAGGGAGCACTACATCCTCCCTACCTCACAAGGTACTATGAAGATAAATTATTGAATATTTAGGTACTACTGTAATGATGACCAAATAAGCCACTGGCATGAGCTTACTGGGTACTATATTAGCATGGAGAGGAATTCTCCTGCTTGCCTGTAATGGGAAACTCCTAAAATCTTGCCTTAAAAGGAGCAGACAACAAACAGCATGAATCCCTAAGGGAGATGAAAGAGAGGTCATACGTTACAGTCCACACAGGCATTTTACTTCCAAGGGTAGCATTTTGAACTTATTATCGGAACTTTGTCCTCTATAAACCTGAAAGCATTTCACTCCGTGATACAATATACAAAATAATATATTGCATTTTTGATTAATAATAATAGACTGTATTCCTTTACATTTCTGCATCCCAACCTGAGCATAAAGCACATCTGTTTGAGTATGTTTAATTGCTTTGATTTTACTTAGAGAAAAACTATGGTGAAAAAGAAAACCATCCACACTTTTCTGCAGTTGGTATTCTACTCTTTGGTAAGTGTGGGAGCATTTCCACCAGTTTAATATAAACCCCTGTTCCAGCAAAGAAACTAATCATCCTATTCAATGTATAACACTTGCTCTCAAAAATAAATGAGATGCATGTTAATTACATCATCAGCTCAGTGCTCTGGTGATTTGAACAGAAAAGTTTTGCCTTTTCTTTATGATGTGAGATTCTGTAAGGCTAATGTAGAAACTGTTAATTTCATCTCTTTTAAGCGTTTTCCATTAGCTTAAAATCAAAAGTGTGGAGTGTCTTATATTCAGTTATCTGGGGATCAGCAATGAAAGATGGAATTTACTGTTTGTGTTTCCTTGTTTCTGCCCATGTGCAATATGCAAACGACAATCAAGGCTGTTCTCTGCACTACTATTTTCATTATATTTATAGCTTTTAGAACACTTCCTTCAAATATTCTATCCAAAAGTTGGCATAGTCCTTATGGCTCTCACTTAACTTTTAACAGTAAATTACATAAAAGGATGTGCTACGGGTCAAGGAGTTTAGCCAAACAAATAAAGCAACAGGAATTGCCTGGTTCCAATCAGGGTAAGGAACACTACCTATACCCGTGGTAAATAGAGCACACTGGTCATTGTAAGCTATATTAGCAAACTGTGTGTTCTGACATTTTATTAGATTATATAAAAAAGTGTGCACATCACTTCATTTTTCCTTTTAATATGAGACTAAGCTGATAAAAATTCCAGGATGGATAAGGAATTGGTTTATTGAGATTGGCAGCTGTAAGGAACTGGAAAGTTTACTTTTCTTTGCCTTCTTTTTTTTTTTTTTGAGATATGGATAAATAACCTGATTAAAATTACACCACGCCCTTTATTCCTACTTCTTCCTTTTTACAGGTACCACTCCCAGAAACAGCTAATCTTGGCTGCACTAGCAAATCTTTCTATGTATTAGTTAGCACCAGGAAAAATTTCAACACAGGAGTTCAGCAGTCTTAACAGAGTTTAGATTTCATCATGAATTTGAAATTTTGTCCAAGTTCATGGTGTAGAAACATACCAGAGAGAAACATGCAGTGATACATAACTCTGTCCTGAAGGCCTGGCAAAATTTCTGTCTGGACCAATAATACCTCCTTATAATCTTCTTGGCCCTTGAAGGCCTACTCTTTCATTGCTGTTCAATGTACTCCAACAAACCTTTTTCTGGGAGGGGGTTTTGTAGGAATTGCTTTGCCTGAAAATCCTGAGAAGCTTATCATAGTTATAAGCCACATTAACAAGAAACACATCTTGTGATAGTTGCAGTACCACTGAAGCAATGGCGTAGTGTTAGACCATGTGCTTATGTTTACCTCGAGGCATGAATCTCACATTGCCTGGCAAGCAAAAACTAAAGTACAGAGTTATCATGGACTAAACAAAGTGCAACAACTATACCTATTTGCAAAAAACAGTTGCAATCACACCCCAATACCTTCCAATAGCCTAATCATAAAGAATCAAGTTACTGATGGATTGTAGGAAATATGTTTTATACATATAGAATAAGTTCAAAGTACTGCATAAACTAAGAAGGTAGAAAAATTCCTCAGTCATGATGAGAGAAATGAAAAATGGAAGAAAAGGAAAGTTTGCTTTTATTGGCTTAAGGGCATACCTTTACAGCTAGGTATTGAAAGCATTGTGCCAGTTCTTAACTATTCAGACTTGTATTTCTCTGAATAAAGCACACAGGAGTTGTCTGCTTAAGACCACCCATTCAGTTCTTAAATTTTTATTCTTAATCTGTGAATTGTCTGTTCACTTTCCATGTTTGATCTCTCCTATACAGCATAACAAGTGGCATAAAACCAGTCCAGCCCAGCATGGTATGCACTGTGAACAGCTACCTTTGCTATCATATGAGTAAAAAGATAGATTTCGATGGGGAGTGGGTTGGAACAGGGCCCTTGCCAGGAGCTAGAAGAACAAAGCAGAACTTGTACTTATCTACCTAATTCACTGTCCTGGTGAGAAACACAGCACAACTTCTGTCCTGTGGTAACTGTGCCGAGTTTGCAGCATGAATACAATTACATTGAAGGGATCATAGCTGGCACAATACATGTCTCCACATGGATGCTCAGACTCTTTCCCAGTATTTTGCTGAACTCCAGCCTCACCAGTTAAAGTGTCTTCCATATTGAACCACTCCTTGTGCAGCCAGGGAAGCTGGAAACTCTCACAGTGCATAAACCTCCCTCAGGGTGCCTGCCTGCCTCCATCAGGTACCAGAAAAAGCACATCCTTTCCTAGGGCTTGAGGGTGCTGGCTCATGAAGGATGCTTACTGTCTTGCTGACTTGAGGTCTTCGTTGGATACTGGATCGAGAAGAGGGAATGAAAACAGAGAATAGTTAGGTCCCAGGAAACACAATACCTAATTCACCCAAGAGTGAGCTGAATCTTAGATTATATTACCTGATCATGTCAGATAGAGTGAGTAATGTTTCTTCTTAAGTCTAATAATGGGTGGTAACCTATCAAGAGCACTCCCCAATGTGAGTGATCCTGGTTAGTCATCTTAAATAGGAAGCAAGATTAGGCTTCATATCCAGACTAAGTTAGCCATATGTATGGAAAGAGCAAATTATCTGTAAAAGACAGTCAGAATGATTACTTTCCAGGAGAGAATATATAAGATTTTTTAAGCAGCACAGAAATTTAATAAAGCTAACAGGATTACTATCTGAATGAATCTGAATTTACTATGCTGTAAAAAACACAGGCAAGAGGATGTCATGACATCCCTCCCTTCTCTTTTTAATCTCAGTCACTGGTAGAAACTTGGCACACCATTTCTGAAGTAACTATGACAAACTCAATTTTTTTAAATGTGTGTGTGTGAAGGAGCATAAAAATGCTTTTACCTCAGTGTTGCTCAAAGTTCTGGTTAGGATTCAAATATCTCAAACTATTGAGAATAATTGCAACATTGTGTGCTGCCAGCATTTGCAGTACAAAACTCTGCATTTTTCTCACACTTTATTTGAAAAAGAACATTTTGCACCTCAATAGCTAGTTGTGGTTTTGGATCATAAAGCACTAAGGGTTTTGATCTGTTCTGATTCCCACCCCTTCTGTCTCATTTTTCTCATGGCTTAGAACAAAATATTAATGTGACTCATCTGTCATAAGTAATTTTCATATCCTCTACCCTTTATTTTGATGTGTAACTAGACAAAGACTGTAGTTATGTAAATGTATTTGTGTATTTTGTATAAGAGAGGATCGGAATCACAGGTACTTTAAGTAAAACAGAGAACAAAGTCAGAAGAAAAGAGTGAATTATAAACGAAAGCAACTTATATATATTGTAATTAAATGAAATAAATACTTTAAAACATGTTATTTCAATTTACTGCTTCTTAGTATTGAATATCACAGCTGTCATCTCTGGAATGCTGGAAAAGAAAATAATAAATACAAAGAAATTAAATGGACTGACTTATCCAAAGTGAGTCCCAACTTTGATCCTGAAACATTTACTGACAATAATTTGGCACTGAAACATTTAGGACACTAATTATGCTTGGAGGGCTGGAATTTGAAATTGTAAATATCAGTTCCAGGATGTTAATGTTTTCTGGTACACTTGAGGAAATCCTGTGTAGCATGCTACTTTTAGAAGATGTAATTAGCTGTATACATTCATCTGACTTTTCACCAGATCAGCCTCCTATCCCACAGGAGTACTTAAAAATTCACTAGAAAATAGCACAATCAATCAGTACAGAAGTGATTTGGCTATGGAATCATTTCAAATTCTTCTTTTCTCCCTCAAACACTGGACTGAAATATTTTACTAAGTGAATACAGTTCAATGCAAACCTCATTCCATGAGAATCATTTGCATTTGGGCTGAATATTGAATCATCAGGACTTAAGTATATGCTTAAAATAGAAGTTACATTTATGTGACTACTTAAATTAACCAGGGGTCATGCTGTTTCTGTGCTAAGAGAGAGAATACAGTAATTTTCTCCCTTTCTTTAGTATTTCTGCACTTGAATTGCAAACACACAATGCTGTTTTCCACACCCACTTATTATCTGCAGGCAGGAAAGCAGGAAAGTGTGTGCCACCTTACTATATTTGAAGATTTAGTACACAGAAAGTAAATTCTTTCCTCTCCTTTCAGCTACAGCTCTGCACAAAGTAATTCTTAAAAGCTAAGTAATGAAATTAAACTCTAACAATCAGGAAATTCAATGCTTAAATTTTCTCTAAGGAATTATTCTCCTCTCTTTCATATTCCCTCCCTCCCTTGCTTTTCCAAGAAGCCTTCTTGGGAGTTATTTTCTCCATCATAAAAAAGACTGTCTTGTATTGCTTCATGCTGCTCAACATTATGGCTTGTACTTGGAACTTTTCCAAAAATCTTAATACATCTATCTATCTATCTATCTATCTATCTATCTATCTATCTATCTATCTATCTATCTATCTATCTATCTATCTATCTATATCTATCTCAGGATCTCCACATGATTGAATAACACAGGGAAGACAGGGATAGTATCAGTAGTAAATCTCTCAAGAGATTATTTTTTTCATGAAAAAAAATTGCCCCATTATAGCCTTTTGGTTCTGAAAGTAGTAAAGTGGAAGAATGCACATGAAGTGATTGGTCTCAGGACATGAAGAGCTGGATAATAATAGTAATATGAGATGAATTTTAAGTAGAAAAACAACTCAGAGAGGCCAGGAATTCCCCTCAGAAAAATCAGTGGGAGCCTGTTGAGTGATCTAATGGAGCCAGTATTTGTCTTTTTATTGGTTACACTATGTAGCAAAACCAGACTCTCAGCCGAGGGAATCCTTGGAGCAGACAAGGAAGGCAGGGATAGCAGTTGTGGTGTGGGATAGGGAAAGACATGTGAGAAAGGTGGGGATTTAGTGGACTCTGTATGGTGTGTTTTAGAGGGGACAGGGTACTTTTTCTGCTTCTGAAGTTGTTTCTCCTTCTTGTGCCTACTTCTTTTCCTTCCTTTCCCTCCTTCTCCTTGGGAGAACACCCAGAGACTTTCCTTTCACTTCCACTATCTCCATCATCTCCATTCACACATTCTTCTGTTCTTTCTTGACTGTCACAGAGGGATCATCCTGATTTGGAGGGACCATCCTGATTTCGAGGGACAGTAACTAGGACAGGACCAGGACAGAGAGGCAGAATCTTGAAGCTTCTGGAGGTAGAAGGGGCAGATGAGATTGCTGCTGCTGTACTGGGGCCCTCTGGTACACACTGGCACTCTTTTACCCTCTCTCTAATCCTGCAAATGCAGTAACAGCAGCATGGATGGTACAAACAGGAGGCAGGAATAAAGTGTTTGGCTGAAATGCCTAATCCCCCTCTCCTCAGTCACAAGCAAAGTAGCTTGCCATCCCCTTCAGTCTGGCAGCTCTCCATTCTGCTAACTATTCAAAGCTACTTCTGACTTTGTGACTTTCCCTCATTCACACAAGAAGCTGAGCCAAAGCTCCAAACCTAAATACCTGCAAGTCTCAGAGAAGCTCATATCCTGAGCTGAACTGTGGAGCTCAGAGGCGTCTCTGAAATGCTGATAGGGTGTAGATATGTTCTGAATTACTGACTCATAGTTTGAAGGAGAAGGCCTGTTTGGCAGGAGAAACAATGAAAAGCTACTCTTCAGAAAACTAGGAAGCAAATGGCAATGAGGTTGTGCATAATGCATTGGCAGTTTCTGCTCTCCAGGCTTTAGAGTCCTGTCAAAAAGCGGCCAAATACACATTTCTTTGTACAGCTCTAACGAATTAAATGAAAGCAATTGCAAATAATCCACAGTACTAGGACATTATATCCTATTGGTTCCCGAGGTGTCTGCATGTCTGCTAAACTGCACCACAGACTGAACAGGGGTCTGCTTGCGAGAGATGAAGGGAGTCGGGAGAAAATCCTTAGGAATTATCTGCCAAAGCAAGGGTGGATTGGAGGCCACTGCTAGATCTGGTACTGCCAGAGAACTGAGCCAGCAATCATTAGAGGGATTTTTTAGAATAAATTTGGCACCACAAGCCAGAAAGCTTTGTCATCATTAATCTAATCCATAATCTAAACCAAAGGGTCTGGAAAGCTGCCAGTTACTTTCTGAAAGGGCTTTGGGCTTTGTGAGGAAGGCATCCACCTGCCTGCCATCATGTGGCAGCTCTCAGAGACCATACTGGGACTAGGTGGGCAGCTGGAGCCACCTGAAGGGGAGAAACAGATTCCAGCCAGTGACCAAAGCTCAAGGGCTGGGTGGAAACAATGTACCCTGGAGGTACCTGGGCAGATGTTTGTTCATCTTCTTTCTGGCAGAAAATGCTTCCCTGTCTAGAAAATTCAAGCTTTTTTTTGTGAAAATGTGCTGTTTTGACAATTCAATTAATTCCTTTGTCAGATTTGAAAGAGAAAGACCTTACAATAGCCCGGGTGTGGCATTCAGATGAAACAGGGTGGTGGGCACATTTCAAATGGGCTTGAATAAACCTGATGTAAACCAGCCCAGCTACCTGCACGTTTCCCTTGTGAAATCAGTACACCTCCCTCTCCAAATGCTTCCTCCCCCTGAGGTCTGCACAGTTGCATGGCAGCCTGGCCACCCAGGGCAAAGCTGCCTGGGGCACACTGGGTCCTGGGGTACATGGCGCTGCTGAACCTCAGCTGCACAGCACTTAGGAGCCACTACTCTTGAGTTTTCATTTTGCCCTGGCCAATAAAATGATAAAAGTAAATGGAGAGATGTCTTTGGGTGTGTCTGGCTCTTTGGAGTTAGTCTGACTGCTGGGAAACCTGTCGCTGAGGGGAGTAAAAACACAGGCAAGGAAGATCTTGGGCCAACTATGTCAACTTTCAACCACAGAGTAAATCAGCACATGAAATGCATCACCCTGCTCATCAAGGAGCTGACTTTCTAGTAGTCTGTGGCTTCTCAAAGGATTGGATGCTGAGCAGCAAGAGGAATATGTGGTCAGGAGCTGAGGGCAGGGGCTGTGCAGGGAGGTATGGGGCCCTCCCGAACTCTGATCCAGTGTGCTCATTCCAGCTGGAGCACAGTTCTCCAGAATTCACCACCTAGGACTGAACCCAAAATATCTCAATGGCAGCTGAACCTACCCAATCACAAAGACTCTTCTGCATGAGAATGATTGGCCTACAAAAAAGATAGGAGTATTTTATATTTATATAGGACAGTAGTATTTTCTGTGGCTCCCGTTGTTAGTATCCTCACTTTATGAGTGCTGTAATGATTTGGACTTTGGTAGTTCCAAGCACATGATATTAATCTAAACCTCTTGGGAACTAATGACTTTATTTTTTCATTGCATGAAAGGGTTTGTATGTGCATTGTCATGGGTGCAACACTTGTGAAGAAATATGTGATTAGGTAAAAGTTTCTCATCTGTACTTCAAACTGATAGTTTTATACCTTATAATCTGAAAAAGTTATGCAGTGTCTGTGCAGAAGGGTGGGAACAAGGCTCAAGGCGCTTTTGAAATCCAAAAGCATATTTTGATTTACAGCATAATTATTACAGGATTGCCAACAAAAACACCAAACACTAGGATTTTTAGTCCATATTCAAACTGCTACATCAGTTTTCACAAGCATTGAGTAACTGAAAAGGCTACTCAAAGTGAAGGAGTTGCCAGCTTTTCATACTTCTGAACAGTAGACCTTGAATAAGAAGCTTGAGTATGGAATGAAGGCTATGTTAAAACCACTACGTATGAAAATCTTGGCCAATATTTCTTAATATTTCTGGGAAAAAAGAAAAAAAAGGGTAGTATGCTCACACGTTTCTTATAAGCTTTCTTTTTCCCCTAGGGACCAACTTAAAACCAGCAAAGTAACAAGCCCAACACAATCAGGAGATTTAGGTCTCTTAAAGTGAAAAGCAACCAACCTGTCCTTCTTCTGCCCTTTCCTGAAATCTAAATGTAAGTATATACAGCTTTGAAGTCCTAAATGAGTTCTATGTAATGCCAAAAACAAAGTGCAAAGGCTTAAAACTGAAGTTGTCTTAAAGGTATCACCTACACAGGATTTTGTAAGTTATTCGAGTGTTTGCTATACACTAGAGCTTTTTAATTTTGAGTAGAAAAGTATATGGTACATAAATTTTTGTGATCAGTTGCAGCAGCTTTTTTTTTCCTAGAAAAAGAAATCTCCCCTTTCAGTCATTCTCCATTGTTTAATAGAAGAGAACATGTAATTCTGACATTTTGTGTTTATTTACATAATATTGTTTTACATTTATTTTTATGGTCAGAAAAGAGTAAGGACAGGTTTCAGTAAAAAAGAAATGTTAAAAAACATTCTGTCCTGGAAATAGAGTGAATCATGCTACTGATGTGCTTTTGGTATCCAAAATGTACACGTGTCCACTTCCATATGTATGCAAATGTTAAAATAAACAGCAGCAACATTCATTGGGAAATCCATACTTAATACAATGTTTAGTTTAGCTGAATAATGGGAAGAACATGTTAAACATCATTCTGAGCCTTAATGGAAAAGTTTCTGACAACTAGACATTAGCTCATACTGTCCACAGTCATCTTATGCCTATGACTATTGTTTGTTATCAAGTGTGACTTTTGGAAGAAAAAATGCATTATTGCTTAACAAGCTGCATTGCAGTAGTGTCCTGCACTCTGTTTTGGTTTCTAGATAGCTAATTAAAAGAATCCACATGTTAAGAATTAATCATGTAAATTCCTCAGACTTTCTGGACATCTTCTAAGGAGGATGAATGCCACATTTGATAGTGTTTCTCTCTTGCAGAGAAATCATACACAATTTGTCTGAAATGAAACCAGTTGAATCACATAAACATGACTCCACAAACATGTGGCTCTAGAGCATCAGCCCTGGCAGAGACCCCTCTCTGTGAACCCACTGAGGGGGGTACCCACTGGGGAGCACTGAACTATGAACTCACTGGGTTCATAGGTACTGGGGTGGACTGGTGCCATGCCAGGATTTTAGGATCTCTGGCCATGTCCATAGCTGGAGCTGTCCCTGGTAACCATCTCACCCAGCATCAGCTGTGTGACCTACCCTACCGTGGCTGCTGGAAAAGTCTAACGAGAAAAAAAACAAAGAACTGAAAAAGAAAAAAGTGCTCAAGGCTTCAGTCCACAACATACTGACAGAGAACAAACCACTTCTCAGCTACTATTTACATTCTCCCAGAGCATCTGTATGAAAGTTTTAGAGCCCATTCACTTGACAAAATATCCATCCAGGAATGGCAACGGACTTTGATAACTCAGCTGCAAAGTTTCTGTTGCAGTTGATGAAAAGACTGTGTAAGAACACTGCTCCTTTTATTAGTAACTTCTTCAAACTTTCTGATAAATATCTTCTGTTGTTACATAATAATATAGATCACTTCTTAAAAACTATTGCATGTTCAGTATTTTAGAGTCCTTTACCTACAGCAGGTGAAACAGTACTATGAGCTAATAAATATAGTTGCTAAACAGAAAAAAGCAACAGTTAAGCTAACCATTACAAATTAGCACTTACTATTTCTCTTGCATGGCAAAATTACTTTGAGAAAAACAAATACTGTCCTCATCAATTCAAAGATGTCAAGGAACAGAGAATTAAGGAAGAAAACAACTTTTTAAAAGGGTTGAAATAGCTGGAATATGTTGTTCTTTCATTTTTTTAAGCCTATTCCAGTGAATGGAGAAGAATTTCAGCAAAACATTCAGATCTGGATAGAAATATCCCTCAGATTAAAAGGAAAGAAAATCCTTTATCTGTAGCAAGAATACAGAAGATTTTCAGACTTGAGCATCCACTGGCGGATAGACTGGAAAGGCATTTGGGTCGAGTAGAAATCCCGAGCTGCTACCAAAATCAACAGTCTAATTGTCTCAGCTGAATCTGGGGCTTAGCTGTTGGGTTTCCTGTAACTAAATCTTGCCACAAACAGCTCTGCTAAGTTTTTCCTGTAATAAAACAAAATAACACAAAATTAAGATAAATACAAGAGACAAAGAAGATGAGTATGTAGTGCCCAATATATGGAGGGGAGAGACACTAGAGAAAAATCGTGAAAATATTGAAATAGTTCTTGTCAGTTCTAAATGGTTGATATGACAGTTCTTTAAAAATAAACAATCAAACATCTGAAAGTAATTGCTAGACTAAGGGATTTATTTTATTTAAGCAATAAAGTATTTTAAAAATGTACTCAGAATGTCTAGCTTGCTTCAGATTGCTTTGGTTTTTTACACAGTGTCATGGTAGTCACCCACCCAAATGTGGTATTTTAATAATATTTTTAAATTGAAAAACAACAATTGAAATGAAGAAAGCAAAACTATTCAGAAAGGTTACCAGAATGCATAGTTTAACTTCAGACACTTTCTAATCTGGCCAGGAAGCAGAATGAAAAAAAATATTGTGCTGAATTCAGAGGCACTGAGTCAGGTGATAAAGTTATACCATTTTATGTGGATTTACTGAGGTAGTATCTCAAAATCCAAAGAAAACCTAAGTGACTGAAAGTAATGTTTTGGTTTATATAGTCTGATATTCTTTCTGTCTATCCTTTTTCCTGTTGAACTGCCTTTTATGCCTCTTAGTGTATTAACTTCTTGAACATAGTCATCTCCTCTGTCCTCAGTTTCCTCCTCATTTTCTCATGCTTTATTTTCCTCCATTCAATCCCTGCTTATCTGGTAATAAGGATTAGTTCACTGGTCTGAATTTTCCCTGTCTGACTTGGGTAGCTGGAAGTAGTGGACGATTTTTAGTGGAACCTAAACCTCAAATTACTCGAGTATTTATGGAAATGTTACCTTACATTTCCAGGACCATTTATTTTTAATAGGAATCAGTTGCTGGACTCCCTTAGTTGCTCATGAAAGCCTAGCTTCAGATTCCTCTCAGCAGCTTTGGATGGGAGGAAATTAAAGGAGAATTACAAAAGAAAAATCCTTTCCAAACATAGCAGTGTTATTCAATAGCTTAGAAATTTACTTTTCTTTTCCTGTTGGTGAATGTGGTTTCTTTAACTAATCCAAGCATTATTGTGAATAAACCCAATGGCTGCTTTTGTCTGTGTTTTGAAGAAGAGGGTCTTGTTTAGGGCTTTAGTAGCGATAATTGATACATAAAGCTCCAGTACAGAAGAACACATAAAAGGAACAAGATGAACTTGCCTCCACAAATCATTAGAACTGGGGATATTCTATGGATACCTCCTGCCTGCTGTTAGTAACCACGATGACAAGTTTATGACCCCAGGCTGTGCAAAGCAGAGACCCAAGGAACCTGCTGCTTGTTAAATTCTCTGTTTCTCTAGTCCCCTCATCCCTAGACAACCTCACATGAAAAGAGACTTCAAGCCAGTAAGCAGCAGATTTCTATACTGGTAACAGGAAGTTCATGGAAGACTGGAGAATGTGCCTCTCTGATTTGGGAAAAAGTTGTACTAAACAGTAAGTCTTTTTATGGGTTTTGCGTTATGCATAAATCCTCCTGTTTATATGCTGAATCATAGGGTTTATTAAGAGGTAGCTCATTAACAGCTATATAGAGAGCATATAGCTGTTATCATCACTTAGCAAATGTTTTCCACACATTTTCCATAGCTTTGACATTCAGTGAAAAGTAGCATTAAGTGGAAAGTCTTCTTTCAAAAGCCTCATTGATGTAATTTATCAATGTCATGATTCCTTGTGAACTCAGTTTCTTTTGGAAACTCCAATGTCTTTACTATGCAGAAGTCTCTCAGGAAATGTTGCATTTTAAGACAATTTCTAGACCCTAAAGAGTTCAGGCACAACTCTATTAATACCTTTGCCTTGTAAAGTTCAAGGAACTGTATCACAGCATGAAATGAAATTTGAAATACAGTCATAAGAATCGCCCAGCTAATGATGAGAGTTCAGCTAAAATATTTGTTATATAATTTGATCTTACATATAGTTTCAAAGGAGTTTTATGTAGTTGTTGAGTTTATTTAAGTAACTGGTTAAGGCTGTCCTTTTTTAATTGCAAAATTTATGCAAATAGTGACAAATATTACAGTTCACAGTAGTCTTATAGGAACAACTTCACAGAGTCACAGACCAGTGAGGTTGAAATGCACCTCTAAAGACTATCTTGTCCAAACCCCCTGCACAAGCAGGCGCACCTAGGTTGGTTTCCCAGGACCACATCCAGACATCTTTTGAATTGTCTCCCAGTATGGAGACTCCACAACCTCCCTGGGCAATCTGTGACAGTTTTAGTCCCCCTCACTTTTCTACTCCCTCTACTCACTCTCACAATTTCTACTTTATACATCTGCATTTTCCCCTGTACTTGTTCTCTGCAGTAGTCTAGCTCATGATTTACAAGGAGTAGATGAATGTTGAAGCATTCAGGGATATTTCATTTAAGAAGCTGATGCAGTACTTTAACGAATGAATTTTTCGCCTGTTTAGTCACTTGTGTATTCCTGGTGTAAATGGGAGATGGTGTAAATGGAGTCAGCTGTGCAGCAGCATGGAGTCAGGACACAGGCTGGGAATATGAGCCATGCCAGCTGATGGCAAAGCTCAGGTTTTATATAGAATATTTCCTTTGGGTGCAAAGAGCATATTTCATGCTACTTTGCTTTTGCATTACATCTATTTTAAGCAATCAATCCACAGAATGGAGACTTAGTATTTTGAAGCTGCAAAAGGTCTGGAATGTGCTCAGGTCTCCCCTCCTGTGTAGTGTTTGTAAAGTTGTCCCTTGACACGTGACAAACTGAAAAGGCAAAGGAAAGGCAACAGCATGGAGCCTGTGCTGACAGTGTAAATAGAAAATTGAGTTTAGCGGACAAAGTTCACAGTTTGCAGTGAAAAGTCGTAAGGATTTCAAGCATTTTTGGTATTTTGTCTCTGCTGCCTGCACAATATCAAGCGACTAAAAAATGCCTGATAGACAGCTTCCAATTCTGTATACTTGGCATCCCTGCTCAGCCTGGAGGGACACGGGAAGCTCTCCGTTTGGCATTCTGCAATTATTTGAGGACATGCCATCCTAACAGGGCTTTAACACTTACGCAGCCCCAACCTTGCATGTGACGTTTGATAAGCTAAAATGCTTACCAAGCTTCAGTTATGCCAAGTGGCCTGCAGTTTTCTTGCTGAAAATGTAGCATGATGAGGAAGGGTCCTGATATGTTAACTCTTAACAAGCTATGTTCCTTTTTTCCCATCCAATGTACAGTCACATTAAAATATCCAATTCTTTTATGAGAAATCTCATACAATCTGTAGCTGAACCAAAGAAGACTTAGAGGAGTCTGAATTTTTATTATTATTTCTATTATAATTTTTGCCTGTGGTCAGTTTATTTCCTCCTCTGGATATTATTAACACCTCCTTTAGGAAAGGTTTAGCTCGGACTGTGAAACACTGACAATGACATTTTTATTTCCTGGACTCAATTAAATTTAAACCAAGTGGAGACTGTTTTCCTGGAGGTATGTAACCTCAGAAATCCAAAGAAGAGTTTTATTACCTCTGTACCTCAGATATGAGTGCAACCACTGCTTTTTATTAAATCTCTACTTCCAATATTCAGGCGTGTGCTGCTGAAATGAGAAAAAACCCTTCTATATTAATCTTGCCTTTGGGTGCGTCTTTCCTGGGCTAAGAATATTCAGAGGTATCTTAGGAGTGTGAATGGGATTAAATAGTAAAAATAGGACAGTAGGTGAGCCAGGTATTGGCTAAATTTCTTGCAAAGTGTATAATTTTAATCTTCCAACTGGGTTTTCCCTTTGTGTTCCCAGCTTTGCAACTCCTGCTGTATCTCAGCATGATCATACATGAGGATTTTGTTGTGCACACTGAGTGCTGAACACTCAAGACGATGTTGTGTCTATTAGTGCTGGAGGTGCCTGGTGGGGTTTTCCCTGTGCCTCCCACAGACAGACCTCACAGTGTCATGAGGGATCTACTTCCACTCTCAGATGCTTCCATACTTGGCACACTTTGTCCTTCAGGCTCAGGCAGAATACCCACTCCAGTTGCTGGGAAACATATTCCTTCATATCCTTCTTTAGACAGATATTTTTGTCCCTTGAGATACACATTTCTTTACTGTACCTGAAACCTGATGTCCATTCTACTTGACTTGAAAGTATAGTAGTTACCCACAGAAGTGGTTGTGAAGAGCTGAAATAGAAGGTCTTGCCAGACAGTCCTCCTTTGACTTCCCTCTCCTTTTCCTCTCCCCCCTCACTTTTTACCTAGATACAGACAATTTTGCTCTGAGAGTTAATAGCGCTGAATCAAGCAGAATAGATGCCTGAATGTGTGTGTTACTTCCTCCAACCATGGCTAGATGTGGAATACAAACACCATCTCACATGTGATTAAACCCAGCCAGGAACGAATATGACTCCTGAATGGGAGTTATAATGCATAGGAACTGCAGACACACTCAAAATTCATTCCCTTTCTTCCCTAAATAGAGAATGATTAAGCTCAAAGGCTGGTGCTTACCATTTTCTACCCACCAGCAGAAAAATCTGCAGATTTTTATATGCTCAGAGCAAAGCACATTCCAACATGATACACTTCCATGATGGCTAGCTTGCCTTTTGACAAATGAGAGAGCCAAACACAGACTAAAAGACAGGAAGCCAGAAAGAAAAGGTATTTGTTGATGCTCAGCTGGTATCATATTTGCCCTGGCCAGTACAAGGAATACGCTCTTCGGAATGAGCTGTCTTGTAGGTGACCAAAGTACCTGGAAGAAAGGAAGACTCTCCTCATTCATAGGCACAGGCAAACATTGCATTTTAAAATAGGCTTTTACCTTTAGCAGAAAGAAATGTCTTTCATTTACCACGATGTGATAGTTCTGACATGAAGGCAGTGTAAGGCAGTTGTGCACCAGCCAGTACAGGCCAGAGCACCTATAAAGGACTATTATTTGAGCGTGGTTTTATTATTTTACTTCTTTTTTTTTGTTTTAAATGCAAGAATGTTAGACCTGTGTCTGCACTGAGCGGATGGCTCACGCCACCTACGGGGCAGTGTCAGTACCGAGACATGTCTGCTTCCAAGGACTTCCCAGGAAAACCCAGTACAGTTTCCACACTGACCAAAACTCGCTCCAACAGACATTTGAATAGGCTGTAATACCCATCAGTATGTCAATACATACACATACACACCTACATCAATGAGAAACATCTGATCTTCAGATGCTACACTATTTGGCATTCTGCGTGCTTGATTTTATAAATATGCTTGCTAACAATCCATTTTTTAATGCCTGTTACAAATATGGATACATAAACATCTAATTCTCCTTTGATTATTGACACAAAATAGTTATGGTGACTGTATCAAGAATTAGAAAAAATATACAAGATGGGTTTAGTAAACAGCCCATTCTGTCTACTAAAGACTGCAGTAGGGAAACTAATCAATTAAACTCCAAACAAAGCTTACAAAGCTACAATTGCTCACAGGAGCTGACCATCCTTGAACCGCCCAATGCAGGGTTTGCATTAAGCCTGGATGAGCCCCAGTGTGCAGCTTTGGTGCTAAAGACGAAAATGTCTTAGATTATAGCTGTGCCCTTTCCTTAGGAATAACAGTATTTCCTTTACAGAACCATGCAAATGCCAGCAGTTCCACTGCTTTCAGGAGCTCATTTCAATCACCCATTTCAGCTATTTTCCCCTCATTAGCACTACCTAGTTCTTAAGCCATAACCTGCCCCAAAAGCAGGTCACAGCCTGAGCAGTTGAGCTGGAAGGTGGAGGCCACTGCTCGTATCAGTCCTTCCCGCAGCCCCCTAAGGCAAAGGGCTGATCCCCTGGGACAGCAGCCCCCAGGCTGGCTTGCTCTGCCACCCTGGGAGAGGGTGGAGGGGGAGGAAGCAGAAGCTGAATAGGTCAAGACATGAGGACTGCAGCATCCCTTCCCAAGCCAGCTGGAGCAGTGGGAACAGCCCGTGGCCAGAGGCCAGTGCACGAAAAAGTCATGGCCTCCCCACGCATTTTACACAAATCATGCCCTGTTTTGTTGTGTCTTCTTGAAGCAAACTGGGCTATTTACAGAATGACAAGGACTTACGTGATTAAAACAAAAAATTACTGTAAACCTTATTACACTCTTTTCTCTTTTTAATGTACTAATCCACACCAGGCCAGTCTGATTTTTGGTCAGTGTTTCTTTACCCTCTTCACCTCCTTCTCCCCAAGACTTTTACAGTCCCACCGAATGCCATACTGGAAAGTTGGCAGTAAGGAAAGCTCCTCCGCTGTTTCTCAGGACAAGCTGCAAACATGAAGCAGTTGTTCTGTTCTGCCATGTCATTCAAATTTTACACACGGGCAATGCTACTGATGCAAAGGAAGATTCTTCTAAAATTGCATTACTCAGAGATGAGCATCAGAGCCTAAACTTTATTCCTTTCTCACAAAGTGCAGAGTTGTTGCAAAGTTTCCTTCCAGTAAGACCCATTTCTTACAGTTTTTTAGTTTGGCTTGGTTTGGTTAAAGTGAACCATGCATTTTTCTAAGACTGAAGAATTCTGGAAAAGACTGGAAAAGGTTTCTCCGGTGATTTTAAAACTGGAGTGAATTAAGTACAGAAGCAAGATAACTTCACTAAAAATAGTGATCTAATCCAGGAAAAAAATCTTAATGTCAAGACAAAGAAATGTGTCCCTTTAATTGTAAAGTACTATTCATTCTCTTAATCAGCATCACAGACTGTGAAGGGAATTGTTCTTGAAAGTATGGCCAGACTTCGCGAACGAAGATTTGGGCAGGGCTCTCCCCACATGGGTGTGCCCTTCGAGCCTGCGCAGTGG
>JAOXXN010000001.1:98985123-99007905 GCA_026770055.1 Myrmophylax atrothorax | reverse complement strand
ACTTGGACAGTGACAGTGAAGTGCTCGGGACTAGAACCTACAGCCCCCGGTATTCCCAGGAGGTCTCCCATCCAAGTTCTAACCGGGGCTGACCCTGCTTAGCTTCCGAGATCTGACGGGATCGGGTGTCAGGGAGGCATGACCTTGTAATTAAAGGCACAGGGAAGATACTTGTGTGAGGGTTGAAATAGAGTTAATGAATAGTATTCAAGCAGTGAATTAGCTTGTAGAATTTAAGTAATATATTTAGGATTTAAGAAAAAATGTGGATAGCACTACAGTTTCATATTAACTGCAACTACAGTTGTAATTTGCATGGATGAAATAGAACAACTGATGTGAATAATTGCTTAAGACACTATGATATACACAAAAGCAGGGCCAGGGGAAAAAAAGCAGGCAAAACATGCCACCTAGAATGAAAACAAAAAAGAAGTAACTGCAGTCCTGGAGTCCCCAGAGACAAATCCATCTGATTTGGCTTAAGCAAACAATGTGGGGGGATGTCTTGTTTTAATTTTTTTGTTGTGTTTTTTTTGGTTTGGTTTTGTTTTTTGGCCTCCAGTACATTATCTGAGTGCTCATCTTCTTGACAAATATATTTTCAGGAAACTATGCTTTTGCATCTCGTAGCCCTAAAGAGAACCTTAATAAATGTGTCTCCTCATCAAGACTGACTTGTGATCTCTGTAGCTGTATTTGAAGTCAGAGGTTCAGAGAGACCTGCAAGCAGTCAGCTGCAGGGTCTGGAAACTATTGGAAACAATATAGTGCCCAAAAGAGCTTACTGCCACTTACTGCCACACTTCAGTAAATTTCTGTGTTACACATTCATAAGCATGAGAAAGAGAAAGTGATGACTTATTATAGCCCTGTTTTAAATGCTCAACTTCTTACAGCATCATTTAGAGCTAAGTAAGGAGTTTCAGACCTATGTTGCAAGTGAGGAACTGAAGATTTAGCAAAGCATGGCAATGCCCACACAGCAGGCCTAGAAGCATATGTAATGTTTTGCAGAGGCACCAAAGATTTAACTTCAAACCAGGAAGCATTGTCACCCTCAGCCAGTCAGGCTGCACTATCTGGACGCTCATCAGAGGTTGGCTTGCCAAATTATTTCTATTCCTGAGTTCTGGTGACCTGTGTGGAGTCCTGAACTCCAGATGTGTCCTGAATGAGATGTGTGAACTAAAGGACCTTAAAACACTGCAAGAAACAATGCTGGCCAGTGTTTTATTTCTCTTCCTTGTTCCTTTCTCTCTCCAACAGAAGCTGCAATGTTCAAAGTGGAAGAAACTTGTGAGCAGGGGTTAGAATATGCCAAAAAGTAGGAGCTGTGGAATGACAAAAAATAATACGTATATGTGCAGAGAGGGAATAGGGGCTGGTGTCTCAGACCTGCCTTTTCCATGGCATCAAAAGAAAAATGATGTTGTAACTAACTTGCCCAGGGTCATAGAGGTAGTTTTGAACAACCTTACACACATGCTTAAAAGTCTCTAGTTCTTTTAAAACTTGAGCCTGCTGCTTGAGTGATGGTGTCTAGACAAAGTGGGCCAGAACTCACAACCAGAATTCTGCCACCCCCTACCGTAGTCCCGTGGTGTGAGCAAGCAGGCAGCATTCAATTCCAGCATAAGAGTTTTTCTCAGAGCCAGTCCCCAATTGATTATTTAACTCAGCAATACCAGACAATAAACTGTGTCTTTGGTCTTTTTCAGAGATTCAAGCATGTCTAAGTCTATCCTCAGGAATTCATTGGGAAAATATGTAAGCCAGTATTTCCTTAGTTCTCTAGGGGCAGCGTGTCCTCTTAGGAGACAGGAACAGTATTTCACAAGTATAATTTTCTAATCCGCTCCCCTCCAGCACTGTAGGAAAGAAAGAATATCTTAAGAGAACAGTAAACATTCAGCATGTGCCTGTTTCACCATTCTGATTCAGAGCATCAGCCCCACATTCAGCAACAGCAACTGTGGGAGTCTGTGTTCTATCTGCAGGAAAAAACATTGGCTCTTCGGGACACTGACACCTCAGCTCATTTATAATGTGCATCCTTTGGCAGCAGACAGCTGAGCAAGGCTATAGAAATGCATTTTAAAATGCAGTAACCTTCAGAGTATTTCTTGAGAATCATCTGTATCATAATTACAGAGGCACCACTGCATTTCTTCACAAAAAAATTCAATTTAGGATTATTACTTTTAGTCAGTGAGGCATCATCACCAAGAGTGAACAAGACTGAAAGATGAGTAAGTTTAAAGCATCTTAGTAATGAGTTTAATATATTTGGAAGCCCTGAGTCCTCTCATGCATTTCTTTTTTTCACTAAATTGCTGTGGTTGGACAAAGATCAAACGTAATAGTGCGTGTAGCCAGCACACAATATGCGTGATCACTTTGGTGAAATCATAAAAAGGGCTAACATCTAACTTGTCCATGTCATGTTATTTGGCAAAAATAATAATGTAATTAAATGATTTTAAGCACTAAAAACATATGTATCTGCTTAGATTTATAATTTTCCCCCCTTTACAAAATAATGCTTTTGTTAGAGAATAAAATTCAATGAGCTTCATGTGTAACTGGTGGAATCCTGCAACTCAATTATTTCTTCATCACAATGGCAAGAGAAACTTCAGGACACAAATAACCTAGAAGATTTATAGACCTGATTGCAGAGCTGACACTTGGCCCACAGAGCTCCCTAGAAGGCCAAGAGGAGTAGTCTTTTCCACAGGTATGGAGTGGGTTGGCTGGTAGCGTCGGCTAAGCCACGGTGCGGGATATGAGTAGAACATTTACAGCCCTATTTCTAGCTAAACTAAGAAATCTTTGAAGTATGATATGTTGATTTCATGAGTGTTTAAAGCAAACTTCTGCAGGAAATGGGATCCACATGCATATTTTCTTGGGAGTTCCTTGTAAAACAATAATCAAGTCTGAACATAAGTATGTATTTTTAATGTAATAGATAGGTTTACATTACAGGTTCTTCCCTCATTCTCCTACTGCCTGTAGGTCTGTACGTCAACAGAGACATCCAAAGTCTGCTTTCATTTAATTAAATGGGATCTTTGTCGCCAGTTGAAAAAAAAAATATCAGATACATGAAATAATGTCTGTTCTCATGACATTTCCAGCCCAGTTTCCAGGAAGACTTTGGGATAGTTTTGAATAGATGAAAAGAATGATAAGAAAAACATTTCCTTAAAAGAAAATAATTAAAGAAAAGCAACACTCCCACTTATCTTCCAGCTCTTCCATCTTTGGAAAATTTCCTTTTAGCTCAGAGGGGCAGGCAAATGAAGCTGTTCATCTAGGACATCCCATTAAATATCCTCATGGGCAAGATAAGATGCAGTAAAATGGGCTCATAAACAATCAGTGTTGTCCAGTTCAAACTGGATACATTCAACCACTGTGATAACTCCACAGTAGAATATCAACATCAATAAATTAAACACACGGAATAGTTAGGACTCAGTGGTACTGGTTATTCTGCTTATAAATAGGAAATATTTCCCCTACAGTCAAAATGCCACTATAACCGAGAACAGAATTTGGGGCAGTAGTGGATACCTGCTTACTTAGATATACAATAGCTGGCCAGGGTTTGGGTGTTTTTAAGTTAATATAAACCAGAGTGATTCTAATTTTACTGCCTGAAAATGGTAATTTCATAGATCTAAACTGACATTTTTACCTTGCCAAAATATTTTGCACTGGCACTTACTCTTGGAAAGACCATTTTTTTTCTACTGCCAAGAACTGAATAAGTCAGCCAAATTATTCATTTCTTAATTGAGCATAATTCTCATTGTAGTTTTGCTTGATTAAGAAAAACAGGCTGCAGTGTATTGCATAGATAACTAAGTATATATAGGTTGAGATCCATTTAAAAGTATTTACCAACTAGCAACTTTCATACAGGTTACAGTTCTCATCAAAATAATGGAGTTATCCACATATGTCAAATTACCTGTCTGCACAAATGACCAGTTCCTTGACTGTTGAATTTCACAAGCTTCTAATGTTACTAATTGTCACATGGAAGCAATTAATCAAATTACTTCAGAAAAATCTGTTTCAGAACATGTAGGGTTTTTCTTTATAATTGTGGAGGCCCAAATTACTGAACTCTAGGAAATACACTCATTTTTTACTTTAAAAAATAGATATTCACCAGTATAATTGATGCACAGGAACTGGTGGGACACAAGTTTCTCGAAGTTACGGTTTCTACTGCAGGTACTTTTCCATCATGCCTGCTCAGGTTTCTGCATTTTATCTGAGACACAGATCCTCCCAAGGAGAATTACTAGGGCTTCATAGTCAGGAGGTTTCATAAAACATTAAACTTCAGCAATCATTTTTAGCCTGAGGCAGACAAGGGAAAACTAGCCAGGAAATTCTTCAACAGTATTGCGTTAATAATTTTGCATTTCCAAGTGAAAAATAAGTAGGTTTGTCTTCTCTTCCATAACAGTCATCACCATGTTAAGAATGCCACAGCAGTGTTTCATGGTCACAACATACTGAGGACTGCAAACAGAGTAAACACATCTCTCTCCCCTTCCTCTGGATGACTTGTCATGGCTTAGTCCTCTGAACACAAGCTCATTTCAGTTGTCACATTTAATCAAGATGAGGACTTCATTCCAAACCAAAGATATAATGGCATGTAATCCTTACCAAAAAAATAAAGTAAATAATTTCCAACAGACCACTGCTAAGAGACTGAATTATTTGGGGAATAAATAGAAGGTAGGAGAAAGGATAAAACAAGGTATAGCTATTAGTCATAAAAAGAAGAGAGATAAAGTAAAAAGGAATTCAGGAAGCAGGAGAGGCATGAGTAGAATTTAACAGCAGTTCTCAAAGGTGATTTATGAGATATGTACACACATTAAGAGATAATCCAGTCTAGAGCTTGAATAGGCAAAAGAAACACAACTGCCAAAAAAAATGAAAGACACAGAGTTAGGGGCTTTTTTCAATTTCTTAGTGATTTTGATTATTGGTGCTGCCTTTTAGGTTGGAAAGCAAAAGGGGAGGGTACTAATTTATTTCTTTAGATACTATTTGTAACATTAAAAGACAATGGCATTGGTCATGTGGCAGCACTTTGTACTTTTTGCCCACTGTGTCTTAAGAGATGAAAACCCTCTCTAAGTTTGCCTTACTTTCCTTCTCTGCATGTTACTTTCAAAAACCTATAATGAAAACAGTATCCAATGAAAGAGCAAACATGGATGCCATGGAATCCCACAGATTATAAGTGTTTAGATTTTTGTCCAGTACATTCTCTGCTGATTTGTTAAAGTTTAAATTGGTAATCATGGAAGAAATGGGATTACCCCTTAGTTTCAAGCAGAGAGCTGTTAAATCTCTGGCGTTTTAGTTAATTCCTCCACATATTCACCTTGATTGCAAATCCAGTTCTCCTCCAGGTGGCTCCTTCCTTTGCCTGCCATGGAGCTGCTGCACTCTGGGGTCCCCTCAGCCAGCACCGTGAAACAATTCTGCCACCAAAAGCTACTCACATAGATGCAGAAATACCAGCAAAGCTGACTGGGGAGCTTTTGATGTCTTTATTTTATCGATTGTTTAATTGTGTGCCTATGTGCATGTGCATGGGCAGGGCTTACCGTCCCAGCATGTTGCTCAGAGTTGCTGGCATGGCTTAGAAGCACCTTGCCATTTAGTATTCCTCTAGCAATGAAGTGCTCCTACTCTAAACGTAGCCTAAATTGCACCCTGTGTCCAGTACTGGCACTTGCCAAAGTGTCTCTCAAAGGTTTTTGGAGCTCACAAAGCTGCAGACACATCTTTTGAAAACATTCGCCTCTGAATGACTTTACTAGTAGAACTTTTGAGTACAGTCCTTTAGGGAGTTCATTCCTGCAGGATCTAATCAGCCTTACTATTTAACTTAGTGAGAATTTTGCAACAATTTTCAGGCATTACTGCTCAGACCTACGAAAAAACCCTCTCAAACTCTGAGCCCGTGGGCTATAATTATGTACTCAAGAGTATCTCTTTCCACAGTGTGGTTAAACAAGCCTTCCACAAAGCAGAGTAGAAGTATTCATATCAAGAATACATTATTTCCACTAACATCCAAAAATCTGAGCAGGTATCTTGACCAAAGACAGAATAAACTTGGAATTATTGTAGGTTCCCTATCTCAGAGTCAAACAAAACACACAAATGAAAGTCAGTGTAAGCAGTGCTGATGGCCACTCTGCTGTTTGGAGAAGCATGACTCTCTCTTCCTTGATAGAGAAATACCAGCCTAATGGATGTATTTTTGATTTTGGTTAAGCCATGGCCTGTAGGTAGCCATAAACCTTTGGTTCTGATGACCAGCAGAAAGAATCTGGTGGACAAAGTTCGCGGGGAAGGATATGATGTCATTTAAGCACATGGTTTTTTCTAATGCCAGATTTGATGAAGTTAGTCATTGCTTACTTAACTGCACCATCCTGGGGCATGACTTAAATACTCATTTGCATAGATACAAAAATAATTTTTTTAAAAACATAACTGCTTAAAAATAATCCAGATTTTGAATCAAAAAAGGACAACTGCGCAAGGAATAGAGGCCTTTAGTTGACTGACAATAGAGGATATGGAACCTTTCAGATCCTAATCCATGAGGGGACGTTTGCATCTGGCTCCATAATGGAGTCCACATGCCTGAATTAGATGCTGGGACTCCATGCATGTGTGTAAGTGGAGTTAAGTGCCTCAGAGGGGGATTCACAAAAGCCACTGTTTGGGGAGCTGCCTAAGCCAACCAAATAGGAAAAGATGAAGATTGCAGTTCATCCTAGATCCTAGCTCTCTCCTGGGTTTAAGTGACTTCTGGTGAATGAAGTACACAGGCTCAAGTCCCTTCACTCTCAGCTCATAGCTCACAATCCTCTTCTGAAGGCAGGTGCCAAATTTTCCTTCCATACTCGGAGCAGCCATCAGCAGCTCAAGCAGTCTTACTTGCACTGAGGAAGAGAGGTCTAATTCCTTCCTTTAGCAAAAGGTGTTTAAGTTCACATTTCCTACCTCCTAGGCATGCCCAAGTGAGCAGACTACAGGCATCAGCTCACAGCAGGCAGGTAGGAGCTGGCACAGGAGCCATAGGCAGGAGGGAAAGCCATGAGACATTGTCTGAAAGCCTAAGAGGCCTTTGCAGGCAAAGGGAGCCTCAGGTCCACACTCGACACTAAGGAAGGTTTGAGACCACTGGAACCACTACTTTGTGGAGGATTTCAGTGACCAAACAGATTGGGCAACAGCTAATCAGTCCCTGATCAGAGACTGAAGTACTTTAATTCACCCTCCAATCCTATATCCTCGTGTGCTTTCAGCCCCACCTCTGCCACTTAGTGCTGCAGGCAGCTGACAGTAGGCTGGTGCCTAGCTTGAATCCAGTTTAGCAGCAGAGTAGCAGTGTGTTTGTCAGCCTATCACCACCGGCACAGCCCTCCATCCTGGCTGCAGCACTGATGAAATGCCAGTGCTGGCTCCCACTGTAGCTATTTTATAATTGATAGGCCCAAAAACTGAGCACTAACCAGACTTACAGCCTGAATATTTGCTAGTCTCACAGTTATCATGGGTCCAAATGGCTGCACTGAACATTTCAGACTGTTTCTCTTGGAGTAGAGTTGAGAGACTTGAGTGACACAGTATTTCTTCTTTGGGGCTTCGCTTCGCTTTCCTTTGGCCTTGGTAGGGTTGCTCCAAGGTAACAGATATGGTAGTCTTAAGTCCCTTAAACCGTAGCACGTTGGATTGCACATAGGAAATTAATTACGCCTCATGACATTTTTGGAGTTTAAATTACTTTGTTTTCATGGATCCAGGCTAAGCGTGTGTGAATGGGATGGGGAAGGTTTTCTGTGTGTTTCAGAAGCATCCTTTTTCTTCTATGAGCCTATGAGAGACATAGCAAACATTTGCTATAAGTATTCATTGAATCAGATCTACAAAGAGTATTTCACAACTCAGGTTGTCATGCTACCCTTATTCCCACACTCGCAGAGTGGGAAGAGAGTAGTATCTGTGTAGGCCTGTACATGTTACACTTGTTAACAAGTAACAGTGATTTCAAGCTTTCTTCCTGTCCCTCGACTAGTCAAGTTCTTATGTGCTGAAGCCCACTGAAGTAAGACACATTATCATACCTCTTGCACAAAAGGAAAAGACAGAAGGTCTTTTGGGCAGATCTATTGTGGCATGACACAGAGATGTGTGTGTGCAGTTTAGCCATGGCAGTGTGGAGGAGTGGACTGGAGTTTTCGGTGGGTTTCAGTAGTGATTTGCACCAAGTGCCAGATTATGGAGAGACATACACAGGTAGATCCACTGTCGACCATCTAGTGACTTCCACCTTCGTGTCTGTCCATAGGTATGGCCCAGAGCACAAAGGGTCTTTCCTAAAAATTAAACTCCCAGTTTTGAAACCATTTTGACCAAGTGTTTTGTTGTGGTTATTGTCATCTTAGTCTTTATCAAGGAAAGTAGCATAAAAATAAAATCATTTACCCATTTAGGGAATAAGATCATGAGGTAAGGTCTGCTTGATTTTTGTGAATGGAACAGTGTCAGGTCATGATTAGCACATCCTAACAAATATGACAATATCTGCAATATTTTATAATATTACTGTTGGTAAATAATTTTAAAACATGCTCCTGATTTCTGTCTGGGTGGAGTGGTATAGTATGTTTAACCTTCTAAGGCAAGATTATTTCTTCCATGAGCAAAGGTAGGAAAAGTATGCAAAGGGCAGGATTTTTTTTAATAGCAAATAACCTTCCAATAAAAATTGTCTGAGAGGAAGTTTTTTCAAGAAAAATATTCTACAGACATTTGTTATTGTTTTCATATCTCCCTTGGACTGGGACTTGGGGGTTCCGGGAAGCTGCAGAATTAGAGCACAGCAAATGAAAATAAGGGAGAAAGAAGCTGTTCTTTCTCTTGACAGACTCATCAAAGCACAGTGAACGGAAATTTTGTAAATTGTAACAATTCATCTCCAAAATAAAGCCTCCAAAGCCTTTTGCTTTTATTTGAAAAAAAAAAAAAAACAGCAGAAAAAAAAGTCATGAAACAGCATGAGGGCAAGAGCCAAGAAAATACATTTTGTGCACCATCAAAGTGAGAGAAGGAACAGAAATGCTGTGCAGTGCCAGTTTCAGACAGAGGCAATCAAACAAATTTTATGGCAAGAAGGCAATGCGAAAGGCCACAGGATTGCAACAGGAGTCACACAGAACAATAAATTATTTCAAATTAAGATCAGGCCAAGTGTTTCAAGAGTTTGGCACAGATTTCTTGCTTTATAATGCAAGAACTCCCAGGATTGTTAAAGTAAATGCTAGCTGAGTTACAAAGTCTAGAGTATAATCACTACATAGGGCACATGACATATAATTTCTTTATAACCAAAAGAAGTCAACCAAAGAACCTGTGCACCCAGACTTAGGCTCTCTTTCTTCTTGATTCTTGTTAGAGTTTAATGGCTCCCAATGAGATAACTGTAAAGTACTTAATCAGAATGCATGCAGTGCTAAAAAGAGCTAAAAAGTTCTAAATCTGATTCATCACTAATTATAAAAAGGATAAAAGTTATCCCTTTTCAACGAGCCATTGCTGCTGCCTGCCTCAGGCACCCTTTAGCTGCTGGGAGCCCTCACTTCCCAAAATGGCTCATGGCAGAGCACTGGCCGGACCTCGCTGTTAGTAGAGACAGACACCTGCCTTTCCCAAAGCTGTGGCTGGGTTCTATCCACCCAGGACACAGTGCAGCGTTTTTAGCCCCAAAATTAAGACATAGTGACAGTGGCCATCCCATGCCAGGATGTCACAGCACAGCAGGGGGCCCATAGACATTGCAGGGCAAGTCAGACCTTGAGTGGAGCAGCAATTGAAACAGTACTTGCTACAGCCTCAGGATCAAGAGCAGCACAAGAGCAGCTTCTGGCCACTTTTCCCTTGTCTTCTTAGGTTTGGCACCAAGTATACCTTAGCCTGAAAAGTCCAGCCTACATGAATGTCACAACTGCAGGCAGCTGTACTGCTTTATGTAACACTTAAACTAATAAGAAGACAGATTATGTTCCCTGCCACATCTGTAACCATCAGTCATTGTCATTACCAAGAACACTTCTATAATCAGGATTTTTCTTTCTCTTGTCACCTCTTGGGAAGTGTTTAAGGAAAATATACTCCCTAGCACCTAGTTGTGTCTTGCAGATGCATAAGCAAGCTTTCTTAAAGGTATTGAGACCTACTAACTCACATAATTCTCCCTCGCTAAGCAGGCTTCCCAGACACATGAAAGAAAACCTTAAGCCACGCTGTATTAGAATAAAATACACATAGCCAGAGTTGATCTTCTGTGTCTCTTTAGGACTCAATGCCTCTTCACAAAGATGACAATTTATTTTTCCTGCTTTTAGTACAATAATTTGCTTAATCAGATGAGAAACTAAGAGTTCTCTGACCAATAAAACTGATAGATAACTTCAGAATAAGATTTTCCAGTTGTGTGTATTTGGGTGAACATTCAGCATGTGCTTCAGTTTATTAATTGTCACAGAAAGAGATAATCTTCTTCCCTCACTTCTGTCTACTCCTGTACATCTGATGAGATGGAGCATTTCACTGATTAACAAGTTTAACAGTGAACTATGCAGACTTCAGAGCCCATTGCTGGCATGTGGCTGTAGCTGGCCGAACCAAGAGGTAGGGAAATGGAAACTTCTTACACTTTTAACAGTGAGTCTAATTCATAGCAGCACTGCTAGAGGCACTGCTTTGGATTAGAACAGCAAAATACTGGGATACACTTTGCAAACTATTGTACCATAATAACACGCAAACAAGTGTACCATGAAAATTTGGGAGGCTTCTATTGCATGCAGCCAGCACAACCTGTCCCAAGGCAGAGTAAGGCCAAGAGCGGTGAGTGACAGCTGAGAAGGAAGGTTAACAAAGAAAGACTGCAGTCCCCTGTTCACACTGTTCTGCAAACAGAAGTTACCACAGCTCATTATCAGCACCTCGAGGTTCAACCTACCGGATCACACCCTTCAGTCTGAAGCGCACCACTGGTTGTTTGTCTTTGCATTTATTCTGGAGTAGTGGACTGGCAGTAGATGCAAAGCATTCTTACCAAAACAATCCTCATACCAAAAACTCCCCTAGGAAACGGTTGGTTGCCTGTAAACACACTTCCATGAAAATCAGCCTCCTTTCCACTGGGCCCTACAGGCAGCTCCTTCCACAGTAGCACCACCACCTCAGAGAAGGATCCCTCAGTCCAGTTCCCACATTGAACAACCAGTCTGTGCTGGGACACATTGGTGGCCAGTTCTGGGCTCCGTGCCAGGAGGGTGATTATGTGCTGATAAGCAGGGAGGCAGCTCTACACTTTGATCACTTTGTGTGTTCCACATTATTGGGTCCGGGTCTGTGTGTCTCACATAGCCGATCGCGGAATGGGGAGCTGTGGCAGTCGCTAGTGTGTCCATCAATCTGCCTGCCACCAAGACTGTAGGCAAACTGCCCAGGAGAGAGCATAAGGCAGAGGATTCAAGTGCATGCTGTATGGAAGAGAACAGGAAAATGTATTCAAAGGCAGGTATTTGCTAAATCCTACCTATAATTAATTCTAATCCCATAATTAAAGTCGCATGCTTTTCTGCAAAAATTCCTCCACGTTGGTCCTTCCTCCTCATCCCGAGGTCAGACACCGATTTGTGCAAACAAACACACACCACCACACCAGAGAGCTGCATCCCTGGGGACTGTGGTCACCCAGCCAGCGGTGCCCAACCTACTGATCCTTGTCACGGCTCCCTCCCATCTGACTTCAAGTAGCTCTCAGGCATTTTCCAGCAAACAGCATCTGGGCCAGATCCTCAAAAGCATGCAAGAGATGAGCTGCCATGGAAATCAATTACTAGCACCAGGCATCTTAATATCATCATAAATCATGAGCTTCATGTTTGTGTTGATTCAGCAGAGCCTTGTGGCTGGGAGTTAGGGGTTGTGGAGATGCCAATCTAATCATGCCCAGATTTGCAGAGAGGGAAGGACATGCCTACCCAGGCCCACGTAAGTTGGCTCACAGCACACTGGGCACAGGGAGAAGATGAAAGGCAATGTAATTATGTCTGCCTAGGCTAAAATCTCCTTCTCATTGTGGCTGCCTCCACTCCCAGGATGTATTTTCACACAGATGCACACATAAATGCCTACACACAGGCAACAGATACAGGCCCACATGCAGATAGACACTGTCTGGAAGCAAGAAATATGGAAAGTCCAAGGGTGCCCACAGAGAGCTGGGTGAACATCCAGACTGAACACACACATGAATGAATTTTCAGAAAGACTGGGGCAGAGGCAATTGCTTTATCTTTGGAAATGGATTTACAAATGGATAAACAGAGACCTCCCCAGGCATTGCAAGAAAAGACCATCAGTGAAGTCAGATAGCTTATAGCTGATCATTGGTTTTTAAGATGAAGCCATTTATTTAGATGTTTTCACACTTCTCTAAGAAAGAAAATGTAGGCACCATTTTGAATCTAAAAGAAACCCTAGAAACAAGCATCTGCCACATGTTGAATACTCCCCATTAGCAGCAGGTTTATGCATGCATGCATTTTAAAATGTTTATTATGACAATACTTGTTATGACTGCCTCAGATTTAGTAAATACCACATGATAATCAGACACAGTTGTTAGACCTTGAGCAAAATATGATTTAATTTATTTTTAACATACTGAACAATAGCTATTTCTTGGTAATCTAAACTGAACACAGACACTCAAGACTACTTTGTTTCCTTGGAGGGGACAGTGAAAAAGGAGAGAGGAAAAAAAAATAAACCTGATCTCTGTGGGAGAGTTTCAAAGAGGCAAAAAGCAGGATTACATTTACTATAAATCCTACTTTCCTCCCTACTGAATGCCCATGTCCTTGAAGACAAACTCTTCATCTACTCAAGAAACAGGTATTGCTTTCAATGAAGTTGTAGGCACTGCTAAAAGCAAAATTATGCAGGACCCCAAACCTGCTCGGGCCAAAGTCAGGCACGGACCAGCTGTCTCTAGCCAACAGCATCATTGGGCCCTCGCACAGGAGCTGTGCTGGCCTTCACCATCCTCCTGCTCTTCACTGCTGAAAATAAGATTAGATCAGTGTAGTCTTAATTTGTGTTATGAAACTGGTTAGCTTTCAGAGGAAATCCCTGTCTGGTTGCCTTCACTCCCCGCTTTTATGTGGAGTATGATTGAACTTACAAAAAGAAACACCCTAACTAGTTTGCTGGAAAATTTGAAAGCATCTGTTGAAATGACATAAAACCTTGTTTGGCACAGGAAGGTAGAAGAATGCTTTATATTCAAGTGGTAATGTGTGCATTAAATGAACTCTAAGCTCTTAAGCATGTACCTTCAGAAAGTACTCACTGACTGGCAGGTTAGTCCTCAAACGAGTTAAATGATCCAGAGATGAATTTTAGCTGTGATGAAGTTTTGAAACAGTATCTTTGAAAATTGTAGACAGCAACATGGTGGGAAGTTCACTGCTCAGGTCACCTACACATCACAGCACTGGTGCTGAGAAATGACAACCAACATTTGCTTGACTTTTCCCATCTAAAGACACCCCTCATCTGAAGTCACCACACCTATTCACTGGATAGGAATAGCAAAGTTCACTAAAAGAACTAATGCCTTGATAGCTGCTCTTCTAATTTTGTGCTAAAAATTCTTGTAAGAAAATTAGCTGGCTCACAGCATTAGTTTACAAATGCCTAAAAACCACCCAATTTATATGTCCAGTGCTTAATCCAATGCTTTTCATGAAGTGGAAACCTTAACAAAAATATGTATGGGGTGGGGGTGTGCACATACTTGCAAGTATAACCCAGCAGTTTCATGGATCCATATTGTAGAAAAGAGGAACAGTACAGGCTACTTGTTTCCAAACTAGCACCAAAAACGAAAACTGAAAAAAATGCTACCACTTTGTGAGGACTTTAGCTCTCTGTTACAAGCCCTTCTTTGACTTCACATGAGCTTCCATGTACCTCTGCATATGGAGTGAGGGCCAGCCAGGGAAATCCCCACAGAGAGCAACTGTGCATCTGACCTGCCAGCTCTCTGCAACACAGTGGTGCTGCTCTTTACACATGTCAACACATTATTGGCCATTCCCATTGTGTTATGCTGTTTCTACTTATCTCTATATGACAAAGAGAGAATTTAGTGATGTTTATAATGTTCCTGTGGGATTGGACGCCACATTCCCAAGAGCAGAGTCATCCCTGGATGCACCACTTTAGATACTTGGTAATACGATCAGTTTATCAAGATCCCCCCAAAATCAGCCTTGTTTGTAACCACTTTTGATCTTGAGTCAAAAACTTTCTAGAAAACTTAGCTTTTTATCATCAAATTTTTTAGCAGCACTCTTTTGGGAACAAAATCTCCACCCACCAGGATTTTTATTTTGCAGCAGTGATTTCCACGTGGAAACCTAGCACTAGCAAGTCCATTCCCCCATTGCAGTGGAGATCTGGTCCCTAGAGCTTCAGGCAGCCCCTACGGAAGGGGTCCCAGGGAAAAAGACTTCAGGTCACTGATATTTACTCATGCCTCATGCCTATTTGGGAAATATAGCAATTCAGAAGCAAGGTGTGGTAAATTAAGCCCACAAGGGTAGTAGTCTCTGGCTGAGTATCTTAAGAGGTTCTGAGACATGGGTAATTTTCAGCTAACCCAATATTTGTTGCAGACTGATGACTTTCCTGTAAGAACCAATAAATCAAGATCTGGCTTCCACCCTTTGCAAGACCACCTATGATTTCAAGTCCCAGGTGTATGGGCATCACTCTTTCCATTCATTCTTTACATAATTAGGTTAAACCAGCCATTATTTCTTCACACCAATTTAAGAATGTAAGAATTATGACTGCTGGTACATTTTATTTTGTCTTCAGTTTCTACTGAAAACTCAAATAGCCAGAGGAAGGTCCTTTCCAATTTTCTCAGGAAAACAGATCTTCCAAAGAGATTATTGAGAAATGTTCTCACTCGAGCTTTGCCCGTAAAAAACGTGGTTTTTCTGGGACTCTCTCTCACCCACAGAGTCAACCACATGCACTCCCACACAAGCAGCTGAACACTGTGGTTTAGGATAATGCTCCCTCAATCTCAAGTGGCTTGGCCCACCCCAGGTAAAGCAAAATGTTTATTGTGGCTTTATTTGAATGACTGGTGCAAAATGACATGTCACATGGTATGAAGGCACAGTTGCTTCTACTCCATCTTCCTTCAGACATTCAAACAGGAAAGGAAAACCTTGGCTTTCTCAAAGCCTTTGGCTTCTCTACAGGTGCGCAAATCCAATGATTTACCTGCCATAATACACAGACACATTCCTATTGCTTTCTGACAGAAACCTAGGAAAATCCCAGTCCAAAGCCACATTATCGCTCCACTACCAGACACCTTCATGTCAGATTGCATTACATGAACATGTCTAGAGATGATCCCTAAATTGCTGAGATTTGGGTGAAAGGTGTGGAAAGTCTTATATTCTGGCTGCATCTTCAACAGATTTTACTCCTACAGTCTGGCTGCATCTTTAACAGATTTTACTACTCCTCACTCTGCTATTTTCCTAAAGTCCTGTGACTGCTGGGAAAAAAAATCTCCTTTTGCTACTCAAAAGCTCTGATAGACCTGCCCAACATTTAAGATCTATAGGCCTTTTTTGAAAACCAAGAGCAAGATTGTCAGTAGCTTTTAGGCATTTAAAGATGATGGTGGTTTCCTAGTGAGGTCTTCAAACCAGAGCTGTGCACCCAGGCACTCAGTAACAAACTGCAAGGCAGAAAAGATAAGACCTTCAACATCTCTCAGTACATAAATAACTTTTTAGAGAAGCTGAGTTGGATGAGACAGGCAATAAGCTGAAATAGTAAAGGATTGTCCCCAGTATCCCTCATGCTGCCAGGCAGACTTGCTTTATAGTGACAGTATCTGATAGGGATAATCCAGCAGCAGCACACACAACTCTAGCACTCTGCTCATCAAGACTAGTTTTGTCTGATCCCTCCTTCCTTTGGGAGCAGGGGAAGAGACGAGCCATACAGCCAGCACCAAACATAGGCTGCTTCTCCACTACCTGCAGCAGATCCCCAGACCCAGACAGCTCACAAGACCACTGGGGAGGCTCTGACCTCTTCCCACAGCGATGTCAGCCAAGTCCTATCTAGCATAAGGTTGTTCAGTAAATAAACCCCCACCTTCCACTTCAGCTAGTCTCAGGCACCAGCCCCAGCCAAAATCAATAGATGAGAAGCAATCTGTCATTTCCAGGCCACACTGGTTGGGCTATGATGAGTAAAAAACACTACAGGAAACACAGATGTAGTGAGATCACCTTCTCTGGAGCCTTCCTATCTCTAGAAGTCTTGCCTCATCTCCCTGAAAATTTCCACGTGGGCCCACAAAAACATGTCGTGTTGAAGTGCAGGTGCATTGCGTGACTCTTGGCAGGGCCAAGGGAGCCCAGCACAAGCAGCAGGAGGCTGAGTTCACCCTGAGCTGCAGGCAGCCCGGTGTCTCCCCGTAGGAAACTTTTTTCAATTATTTCAAATACCTCCCACTCGCACACAAAGCCCGTGTTTTGTAATAAAAACAAGGAGAAAAATCTCATACAAAGGAATTTTACCTATTTCCCGCTCTACTTCTGCCTCTGAAGTTATCTTTTTAAAAAAACAACCCCTTCAAAACTGGCCAGCAGAACAACAAAGTAGTCAAGGGGCTAATTTAATAAACTCATTCTTCAAAATCCACCCCGCCATTCATACTTGTAGGTTTCAACAACAGTCCTAAACCATCCAATCTCTTCTAATTTTTTAAAGGTTTTGCTGCATTTCTCTCTTCATACAGGCAATGCTTTTCCTTTGGGAGAGATGCACAAGATGGTGCAAATTTTCCAGGGTTTTTCCCTGCAAACTGAGGCAGGTGTTACCCTACAGAGGGGAAAAGCTGCTGCAAGTTCCTCTTTATGGTACAGAATGGAGCAGAAAGGCCAGAGACAAGAATGGGGACATCTCTGCCCCCACAAAAAAGGGAAAAAAAACCCCACCTGCTTAGCATTTATGTGCCCAGATGAAGCTGCAGATTAGTAAGCTACCATGTCCCAGCCAAGCCACAGTATCTGATAGCACAGACTGTCCTCGCAGTCTAGTGCCATTGAGCTTTAAGCAGAAATACCATGTCCTAAGGCTCTAATCCTTTAGCTCACAGCAGCACAGCCAGCTGTGGGCTAAAAGCCACATTAAACTCACTGGAGGAGAAGCATTTGCTGAAATGCTTTACTGAACAAGGATGAGCGACTGTGCTTGGGCTTCAGCTACACTTAGAAACTCCTGTACATCTTGGCTCTGGTTTTCTTTGCGCCACATGGCAGCTGGTTACATCCAAGACTGAATTCCTGGGAGAGAAACTGACTAGAAATTCAGCCGTGCAACATATGCTCCATCTAGTGTTTACTCACAAGTATTTCATTTTCTCAAATTGTTTTGCTGTGCCATCTTTTCTGGAGTTCATTGGTCTATATAGAATCATTATTGAAAATAATAACTTTCTGCTTATTGTTCCAACTACACAATTTTGATTTAGCCTCCACTTACACCTTTACTAATGATGATACACTAATTTCCATTTAGAGATCAGGTCTCTAAGAACAGAATTAAGGAAAAATGTTTTGAAAGAGCAGCATTTCTCCAGATGCCTTGCTAACACGAAGTGAGTGGGAAACTTCCAGCAGAAACGAAAACTAGAGAACACACAGTGCTACCACCTGGGTCAATAACCTTCACCACAGCCCAGAGCAGCAAGGGAGCAGTTCCTCTGGGAACTGCTCGAGCCAAGCCGTACAGGGGCGAGTGGGGAAAACATGAGTCGTGACTCTGGGTCTCCATGTCTGCAGTGCCACTGACACACTCCCCACGCTCAGCGAGTTTCACAGCCGCCCTCCAGCCCACTCACACCCTCTGCCCACCAGGCACGAGCACCTCGCAGACATTGTGCAAAGTCCCACCCTCACAAATTATTCTGAGGCCCACTGTACACTGTGCAATGCCGGGGAGGCAAGCACTGCCGCTTGCTGCCCCCTCCTCCATAAGCACATTTCCTTCCTGTAACCGCACCTACCTCTCACACTTCCCCCCAGCTCTTTGCGGTCACCTCACCTGCCCGATGCCAGGTTTCTGTAGGGCGCCTGAGAGGACACATCCCAGCCGAGATCGGGGTCAGCTGCTCGCCAGCAAGGGAGGTCCTCCTGCAGAATTGCCCTGCGCAGGGAGGGTCAGGTCTGCAGCCCTGCAAGCAGCTGGACTCAGGCAGGGGACAGCCACAGCTGCAGCAGGAAAAAGGGGAAAGCTTCTCCCCACAAAAGATACCTCCCAGACGTGGGGGCACAGTGCTGAGTCCCTTTGCCACAGACTGAGGTGCTTTTTGTCCTCCATGTCAAGCCAGGCTGCTGGGAAAAGGTCAGGAAAACAAGCAGGTAGCACAAAGCCCATGCTGCCTCTTCAGGCTGCCCTCATCACACCAGGGCTCAGCAGCTGCTGGAAGCGAGTCCCAGCGGGCAATTTGGCAAAGCTCTGCAGCAGGAGTGACCTGGAAAAGCATGGGGGCTTTCCCAGCTGCCCAGGCTGGGTGCAAGGCATCTTTTTGTGGTGGAAAAGCAGGGATAGGAGGACAGCCATCAAGCCTGGAAATTGCCATGTGCATTTGAAAAGGACAGGATTTGGTTGTGGGGCAAAATACTCCAACACATGTAGAGTCTGTTTTTACCACAGGTCCTTCCCAGTTTGCACTGCTGTAGGGAGTTCCCAGTTCCTGAGTTGCTGCTCATCTGCTGGTAACTACCCTTACTGCAAAAAGGAAAGCCAACAGTGGATGAGACAAGAACTCCCATGCTTCTATTTTGATAAGGAAGTAAAAGTAAAAAGAAACCAAGCCTGTTCTGTTGTGTAAGCAGGATTGGTGTGGTGCCTGGCAAGGGGACAGGGTCTGCAATGTGGGAGACCTTTAGAAAAGAGTTGAACATTCCTAAAGAAAGTCTTGGGTTGGCTGATCCTTCCTGGAGCAGTGATGACCCAGGCAGCCCTTAGATGGCCCAGTTCTGGGTGGAGGCCAAGAGGATCCCAGCCCAGCTTAAGAGAAGAGCTGGGCAGAACCACAATAGAAACAGACCCTGCAGACACAGGGCACAGGCACAGCTTTAAGCTGCAGAAACCGAGCTTTTATGGCTGTGGAAATCAGAAGGGGCACTGACAACTCAACTTCCTGGGGCAGAAAGTGTTTGTGACATCCCCCCATCTTCTGGCTGCTTCCTCCTGTGTGAGAACTTGCAGCAAAGCTCGCAGCAGAGCTCACCAACCTGTGCTGTGGCACTGACACAAGTCAGAAAGCAGCAAACTGGGAGCAGGTCCCTGTGTGGAGAAAATGCAGAGGGCACCCCCGGGTTTCATAAAACTAAATACATATAAGGACATTTGCTGTAATAGTACTTTTTGAGTAAGAACCTCCAATAAACCAGATAAAGGCCTGCTGCAGGAGGTCCTTCAGGGCAGTGAATGAACCAGAGCCAGTTAGCAGAGGTTTAGGTTCAGTTTGCTACAGAAAATGAGAGTAGGTTGCCCTAACGGGAAACACACATGACAATCTTCAGCCAACTGTGGGGTTTGTGGTGTGTTTTTGCAGGTGATGGCCGCACTGCTCTTCCCTGTGCAGCTGCTGGCAGTGGCTGTCACCGTTTACCTAGAGCTGGTGAGGTCTGCTCAAGGAGGTGCCTACTATGGGATCAAGCAGCTGCCACCTCAGGTGCCCCAGTACCAACCTCTCGGACAACAAGTACCTCACATGCCACTGGGCAAAGAAGGCATCCCGATGCAGCACATGGGCAAGGAGGTGCCCCACATGCAGTATGGGAAAGAGTACCCCCATCTGCCTCAGTACATGAAGGAGATCCCACAGAGGCCCCTGCTCGGCAAGGACATGGCTCCCAAGAAAGAGAAAGGTAGGCTCAGCATGTCCCTCTCCACCCCTGCATGGTCCCACCTGGTGCTCCAGATCACTGTTTGCCTGGAGGGGACTGAACATTGGAGCAGGCTGCTGCAGGCTGGGCACAGCACCCTTGTGCCCAAAGAACTACCCAGATTGACACCTGGCCACAGGTGCACAAAACAGGCTCACAGGAGCTGTGGGGCAGCTCAGGGTCACCAGCACAAGGCCAGTCATACTCTGGACTGCAGCACAGCCTCTGTGCCAACCCCACCTGTGATGAGCCTCCAGCACCCAGTGCTGGCTCCAGTTTGTTTGGGGGCTTGTTCGAGGTTAGGAGAAACCTCGTAATCCAACCTGCCTGCAGAAATCCCTCTGATGGGTGGGGCTTCAAATGATACCCCTGGCAGGCCAAGGTCCTGCCTGGATCTACTCCCACTCTCACTGCAGCAACCGGAGAGAAGTGCTAAGAGCACCAAGAACTGAATTTACAGGAACATCACAGTTTTGTCTGAATTTGTCTGGACCCTGTGATTCAGAGGTTTGCAGATAAAAACACTCTGATTCTGGACTCCTCTTTCTGTAGGTTATTTATGGGTGTAACAGAGGCATTACAGAGGATTACTGTGAGAGTCTGCACGTACAAGCACTTTCCATATTCAGTAAAGGAAGCTTGGACAAAATTAAGATAGTTAACAAAACAAGAAAGAAAGTCCAAAATACAAAGGGTCACCAGGAACACCCAGTGTCATATAATCCTTGTGAGGACAGCCAGCATCTGTGTGACTTCAGGCAAGCTGGTTAACTCTGTCATATTGAGGCTTCAGCTAACCACAGCCTCCATTGGCTTCAGAGGGAAATGTGAGATTTGAGGACCTATTCTTGGACTGCCTAAAAAAGCAGCACTGGCTGCAGTAAAATCAACCCAACTCATGAGCAAAGATTTTCTACGTGCATAAAACACAACATGTGCAGAGTGGGAGGGGTTCTGCCTCCCAAAGAACAGTTAATTCTCTTGTCCTGAAACCTCATCTCTCACCTTCCCCCAGACCTCTCACTTCCTTATCCATGTTAGAGCTGGAGATACTTTCCACTTAACACAAAAATCCCGCAGCTTGAAAAGCAACCCACCCCAGCACAACCGCTCACATGCAGAAACTCCCTCCCTGACCTGCAATGCTAAGTAGCCACAAACACAAAAATGTAGGTTTGGACAATAAAAACATTTTGCAAAGTGTTTAGAATAGCTGTAATTAGACATGGCCACGCCAAAATAGCAATAGCAGTTAAGGCTGTAGGTTGGTTTCCAGTAATACTTTAATGTGAACCAAAGCCTTGGTGAAAACACAGACATACTTACATACTTAGTGATACTTACTGATACATACTTACTGATAGAATCTTTTTTAATTGATCTTGCTCATGTGAGGCCCTCATGCAAAAGCACTTCTGTGCCAGGACTCCTTCTACAGTGTGAAAGCACTGAGAAGCTTGTGTGTCCTGTGAAAACCCCTAAGGGTAGATTAATCTACAGCAATACAGGACAACATGCAGATTTTGCTGTTTAAGACTGTGTAGGTGGAAAACACCAGCAAAGTGCAAATGGCTTTTCCATATGATGCACAACAATTATTTTAGGGAAGCAGATAGATGCATGGAAGTTTGGGGTATACAAAACAGTAGGAACATCCTCTTCGTTCCCAAGACCAACCTATAACTCACTAGCTGGCTCTGCCTCACAGAAAACCACGAGGCATCGCAACAAGCATATTCGATTCAAAACTGCCTTTATGTCCTTTGAAGGATGTGATTGCAATCATCTTTTGTCTCTCTCCCTCCCCTTTCTTCTTTTCTTCCCAACACAGAAATGCCCATACGGAGCCTGAGGGGTGAGCAAGGCCCCCCTGGGGAGCCTGGACCAAGAGGGCCGCCGGGACCACCCGGATTACCAGGGCATGGCGTGCCAGGAGCCAAAGGAAAACCAGGCCCACAAGGATATCCAGGAATTGGCAAGCCAGGGTTGCCAGGGATGCCAGGAAAACCAGGGGTCATGGGACCTCCAGGGCCAAGAGGGGAGATGGGGCCAAAGGGGGAGGTCGGGCCCATGGGGATACCCGGACCACAGGGACCACCAGGGCCTCATGGGCTGCCAGGCATAGGGAAAGCAGGTGCTCCAGGTCTGCAGGGACAGCCAGGGCCAAAGGGCGAGCCTGGGATGAAGGGGCCACCGGGAATCCCTGGGATACCAGGGCCAAAAGGGGAGAAAGGTGTTGGGATCCCAGGTTTGCCAGGTCTGAAGGGTCCGCCTGGGCTGCCGGGTCCCCCTGGCCCTGTGGGGCTGCCGGGGGTCGGCAAACCGGGCATGGTTGGCTTCCCTGGGCCGCAGGGACCCCTGGGCAAACCCGGACCCCCAGGAGAGCTGGGACTGCAGGGCCCTCCGGGGGCCCCCGGGATCCAAGGCCCTCCTGGCCCGCCTGGCATTGGCAAACCAGGCCAGGATGGCATGCCTGGCCAGCCGGGCTTCCCAGGCGGCAAAGGAGAGCAGGGACTGCCAGGCCTGCCAGGGCCACCGGGCCCACCCGGGGTGGGGAAGCCAGGCTTCCCCGGGCCCAAGGGGGAGCGGGGAGTGGGGGGGCTGCCACCCTGGGGGACATGACAGAGGGGAGTTG
>JAOXXN010000001.1:98945089-98963359 GCA_026770055.1 Myrmophylax atrothorax | reverse complement strand
TAGGACTTGTTTTACTCAAAGCAGGCACTGGTTTGCATCTGCTTATCTCAAACATTACCCATCTTATGCTAACGGCAACTTTGAAAATGGAGGCAACATTCAATGTTTAAATATAAAAAGATACTAAGGCAGATGGGACCACATTCAGCCAGCAAATTCCTAACACACTTATAAAAAGACATTTTGAAGTTTAAGCTCCTTCACAGAAAAATTATTCTTGAGTGCTGGTGCTAGGTATGTGTAAACCCAAGCTTATTTAAATCCTCAGTTACACATTGCTTGGATGCTGTCAGTCCTGTCTGTATCTTGATTAGCTTGAGCAATTTCAGGATAACATCACTAACATTCCTCTTTAGGCAAGTACCAAATATTAAAAATGCAATTAACAGAAAGAGTATCAAATAAACCATCTCACTTGTCATCTTCATTGTGAAGTCCACAACTCTGCAGTCTTGAAAGGGCTAAACGAAAAAATTGCTCTAGAAAGCAAATATAAAGAAGATTAATGAAAACATTCAGTATTTGACAATACAAAAATAAGCATGTCACCCTGACTACAGTATTTCCAGACATAGTAGTTTTATATGCACTGTGCATAAAAAACTCAACATAAGGACACCTGGAATTGAAGGCCACAGGTCAATCAATGATGTCAAATAAAATTCAGGTTTATCAGAGCTCCTCTCTTAGTTTTTCTGCCCCAGTACTTGTTGGAAAATAGCACGAGATTTGTATAAAAATAAATCTTAGTTACAGTAAGAAAGAATGAAGGAATTTCCACGTCCTACATCCTAACTGACTTGGCTTTTATTTCTACCCACTTTCAGATGAAACAAAAGCTTTGTACAACCAGGGTCAGTAACAGCATTACCTACTGGCAGAAGACATGAAACCAGCCCGTGCCCATCAGCAAAGCTGGGCAGAGGCATCTTCCCAGCCCTCCCTTGGTGGGCAGGCTCCTGCTGGGCACTCAGTTTGCCTCTGAGAGGAAGCCTCAACTCATTCCCAACTGTGCTTCTCTGCACTGTAACCACAGATGTGCAGGAAAATGCACCACCCCTGTCACACTGACACAGGCAAAATCAAAAATCTAAAGCCCAGACCTGCAGGGTGCTTGGAAGGGGCACTGTCCAGTGTGTTAAAAACTTGAGACTTTACTACGTTTACAAAAGGGTGTCTAAAGCCCTTAGGATGTCTGGCCCTGTCTACTCTGCCCTGACCAATATGGGCAGTGGGCATGGGCAAGCAAACAACTCTGCACAGGCAGGGCAGACTTGCAGTGCCAGGAATGTGCCCTGCAGCCCCTGTGACACCTCCCCCAGCAGGAGAGGCTGACTCAGCCTCAGCAGGGTTTAACCCCAGCTGGCAAGTAAGTGCCACACAGCAGCTCACTCCCTGCCCCCTGACGAGGGGGAGAATCAGAAAAAGGTAAAACTTGTATGGAAAAGGAAAGAGAGAGAAGGGAATAAAACCAAAGAAAAACAAGTGACACACAATACAATTGGTCCCCACCTGCTGCTGACCGATGCCAGTACCCAAGCAGCAATCAGTGCCTCCCTGACAACTCCTCCCCATTTATGTACTGAGCATGTTCTATGATATGGAGTATCCCTTTGCCAGCTGGGGTCAGCTGTCCTGGCGATGCTCCCCCCTCAGCTTCTCATGCAGCTGCTCTCTGGCAGAGCATGGAAAACTGAGAAGTCCTTGACTTGGGGTAATCCATGTGTTTGATTATCAACACTATTATGCTGAACCCAAGACACAGCACTGTACCACCTACTAAGAAGAAAATTAAATCTATTCCAGGCAAAACCAGGACATTAAAAGGAAAATGTCACTGATGTAATTGCCTCAACCTGAGGACTTCTGCATCAGTAGGATGCTGCCTCCCAATCAGACAACAGGTGTTGAATGAAGCCCATCACACTGACCCCTAATATTTGACTAGAAAAGCACTAAGTATCTTTAGCACTCCAGTGCACATACAAACAAAATGAAGCTGAATAAGGTCCACTCTTCCTCCCTCCCACCTTTTTGGAGCTCCCCTACTAAGAAGGGCAACACCAACACGGTGTTTTATTTGTTAAAAACAGGAAGATGTCAGGTCTTAGAGGGACTAAATGAAACCATTAAGGCACTGCTAGACAGCCCTAAAAGAATTGGGATCCGTGAACAGGAAAGACCAAGGCCAGAGATTCAGGGCAGAGGCTTTACAAGCCATTTAAGTACATAGGAAACACTAACCTGCTCTCTTTATTCCATAAGGTAGTTCAAACTTATCGCTCCCTTGGAACTCCGCTACCCTGATAAAATCATTCGCACACAGGAACGGGTATATTTTGTCAACACTGAAAAAAAGAACACATCATGTATCTGCATAAGCAAATAATTCATGCATTTGCTTCATAAAAAACTTTATCCTACTATTATAATTTTTATCCTATTAACAGCATCCATTTTTAAAAGAAGAAAATCCACGAACACAGGGAAAGCAAGCAGATGACAGAAAAGGGGAAGATCTTGTAACAGAAAATGTAGGTAAAGAGTGAGATAAAAAGATCTCTCTGCTAGTTAAGTTATACAGAGTTATTAAAATTGTCATTAAAACTGTCTGAAAGATTATACCACAAGACCACATATTTAAGAGAATACGTAATCCTGGAACACAATGAGTAACTTCAGGTTTGAAAAGAATGTAACAGAGGCAGCAAGGAACATCAAGAGTTATTATTGTACACGGCAACTTAATAAATAAGAATGGGATTTGAAACAAGGCATTTTAACTTGAAAATACCATCTCCTGATTTGAAATGCACTCTCCCATTTCAGGCAACGGCTGTGTTGTAAGCAGTTTGGGTCAACATCAGTACATCCATACAGCAAAAAAATATGGAGTTCTGAAGTCCCCATTACAGGACCTTGAGTATTTTTTATTCTGGACTAACTCTAATAGGATCCTACGTATTGAACCCCCCTCTGGCAGCTGCAGCACACTGGCCGTGGTCCTGCAGTGCATCTTTTGGCTTAACCAGATGTGTGGATGGAGCCCAGTGCACACGTGCCAGGGCCACCCTGGGATGCAAAACATGACATGTGGGGATCACACAGAGGTTTGGCCCAAAAGCACATTCTTCCTGCAAACTGGAACATGACAGCATCATGCTTTGTAAGCATCAAGCTAAAACGAGTGGTCACTTCTTTCTTCAAAGGACAGGAACCACAGAGAAGGGATATCTCATAGCAGGGAAGGGACTCATTACCTTATCTGCCCAGTCCAGCCAAATGATTGAACAGTAGATACAAACACGTCACATGTTACCATGCCCTTGGCTTCACCTTTGAATTAACTAAGCACACAAGCACTGTACTGGTTGACTTTGTAGTGATCCTGCATACTGGGTCTTACATTAAAATGTTAACACAGAAGTATACAGTCATGAGAAAACCTAGTGTTCATCACGAAAGCCCCCAACCAGGAAGACTTGTTATTCCATGAAGAATATTAACAGCTGTCAAGAAAACCTTCCCTCACAGTTTCACAAATCAAGCACCTCATTCTTAAAGCTCTACATATTCAGAAGGTAACAGCAGTAAAAAGGAAAAAAAAAAACAAACTACACACCGCCACAGCCCACACACCAAGAACTTGGCCATTAGTTGACTAAGCAAGACCAAGTAACTTTGAGACATAATGCGCTAAAGACCCACACTAAATTTTGTAACTTGCCTTCCTGTTCAGAAGCAGCCGGTAAGCTTACACATAATAAATAATTTATCTACTGCAAAGAGATTCTTGATTCCAACCTTCTAGTTCTGGTTCCTTTCCAATAAATAATTCTGTAAGGTTACACATCCTTTCAACTTCCCCAGGCTATTACCAAAGTGCACAGAACAGATCTTCAGCTCATGCAAACTGTCTCTGTAAAGGAGATACAGAAATGTGCAAGAGACACTGTCCTAGCTCTGCATGTGGCTTCTTGTGGTGCACCTCTGAGTCCATTCCTGCACCCTTGCTGAGCACCAGAGCTATCCTGCTCTGCCCAACACACAGACAGCCTGGACACAATCCGTGGGTGACAGAACTAGGACCATCTCACAAGACCAGGAGCAAACCAAAACTCACAGACTGCAACTTCCATGTTCTTTAAAAAACCCAACAGGACTAATTATAGCCACATTTTCTTGTACACAAAAAGTACCAGGAAGGGAAAGAGCCATGGTTGTCTTTGTGCTGAGCTTTAAGACCCCTTCACCAGGACATGGTCTGAACATTTACCCAAGCTTTCTCACGGTATTACTCAATGTTTGCTCCAAAATGTGTAAATAGCCCAATCAGCACAGCCTTTCCTTCCACCCCAGTTCCCAGAGAAGACTCACCCCACTAGAGATTCAAATGCTGGTTTTAGGAGACAAGTGTCCAGCGCATTCCTTCGCTCCACAGCCATCGGTGGTAGCCTGCAAAAGGATTTCAAAGAAAACAGGAATGGGTTGCAGAAACAAGGTAGAGAAGCTTGGACAAACCAAACTGGTAAAAGCTGATTATCAAGCTAACATCACACCAGATTTTCATTACTCCCTCTGCCTGTGTTATAAAGATGAAACTTTCTCATTGTGGCACAATTACTTTTACCAGTAAAGGCATTTATCCCACTGTGGATAAATGGTACCAAAGGGTCTCCAGCCTCCCTTGCTCAGCAAGTATCATAGCAGGCATAACCAGAGCAGGGAACTCAGGCCCATGCCCAGAGAGGCAGGACACCTGGGCTGAATCACCCCTGCAGCCATACGAGATGGCACCTCCAGCGCTCCTCAGACAGCAGATGGGAGTCTTGTTTGGGGAAGGAAATAAACAGCACTACACAGGGCACTTCAAGGAAAATGAGATTCTTTGGGGATAAGTCTTCCTCTCATAATAAAGCTCAGACTTACACTTCTAAGCCCATTCCCACCTCGGTGATTTAGCCTAATTAATCACAAATATGAAGCCCATGAGGAAGGTAAGGTTCAGTGCAAACATCATGTACACCTGGGCTGCATTAAGAACAGAAGGATGAAACCACCACATTAGAACCACAAGTCAAACAGACCATTAAGGGTAATTGCTTTTGGCAACCTCAAGTTGTCATGTGAATACTGACACTGAGAAAGCACCCAGTGCAATCTATCAGCTCACCACCTTGTTGCTTCCCAGCATCAGCCTCACAGATGGCATTTTGCAGCATGGCTTCAGAGAGAAAAAAGGACTGCCTTTAAGCTTTAGCATAAATGTTCATTAGTCCCACAAACCTAAGTGCAGGAATTCACCAGCACAAGATCTGCTTAGACAGGCATTTGCACGTTGCAAGTGAAACACACCTCTGATTTAACATGTTTTAAGCACAGAAGTTGCTCCCTTAGCTCTCCTGATTTTATTCAGGTGTAACCCAGAATTGCAAAAATTTGAAAATTGTAAACCAATGTCCTTCTAACAATTCACTGATTATTACAGACAGCCATTGGAATTGGCCATTAATATTAAACAAACACTGGAAACATGACACAGACAAATTCCTTTCTGACAGACATGTTACCATTGTGTTCATAACAGAAACAGCCACAGGACACAGCTGTACAATAATCAATTGAACAGGAAGCCTATGGACAAAGGCTACAGATTTTAGCCTCAATCCCTCCCCACCTGCCCAAAAACCAACCAAAAAAAACCCCACAAAATACTGAACTGCTGAACTTACTGGGTAACTCCACTAGTCTCATAGGAAGGAGAAGCCCCCACAGAGGAAGTCTGTCCATAAAAGCTAATCCTGCAAAAAGGGAAATGTCATAACACTGTGGTTTGCTGTAAACAGAAACCACAATAGAAAGCTATTTGTATCAACTGTATGCTATAAATAGGATAAAGGGAGGCACATCAATCACTACTTTTAAAAGCTATCACTATTATCTTCATAACACTCTGCTCAGTCCTGGTCACAGCTGTGCAAAGGCCAATGGAAACTCAACTTCCTCGAACAAGAGCCCTGAATTTTAGGTCCCAAGCTGTGTGTTCCATGAGCCCAGAGACAGTGAAGGCTTATGGCCCACAAGGGCTGCCACTGGGCCTCAACACATTTCAGCTCTGTGAAAGGTGCCCACTGCACCTGCAGCTATTCCCATGTGTGGAGAAGGCCTCTCCACGTCACTTATCAGATATTTAAAGGAACAAACTAACACTGAACACACACGGGGTGGAGGGAGAAACAGACATGACACACAGAAATAAGGTATCTCCTCACCTGAACAGCGAATGAACCTCAGAGGGGTTCCCTACCTGTGAGGTCCTGGCCTGTCCATACAACCAGGCTCAAATGGATTACTAGGTTTAAAAGTGACACAAGAGAAGGGACGACAGGACAGAACAATCATATTGACTCTCCCTGACAGTACAAAAAAAATCCCAACCATGGAGCAAACACACACAGAGCAGTAATCACTTCTGCTGATTACCAATAAACAGTTATGGAGCAACACAGCAACTCACAGCCACATCTCTCACACAGCCATGAGGTGTCTGCACTCTGAGTGAACAAAACATCACCATACCAGTAGAGGTTATTTCGCCACAGGTTTCCATGCAGGATACCATACATAACAGCAGCAGCCAGGATAAAAACCAGAAGAATTCGTTTCATGACTGGTAGACCTGAAACATAAGAAAACAATACAAGAAATTTAAACTCAAGCTATTACATGGACCTTTCTAAAGCCTGTGGAAACCTACAAAAGGTAGTTACTGTTATTACAGCCATTTTCCCCCACCACAGATCTGACTGGGGATCACTCCACTTTGACCTTCTGCACACCAGGGACAGCAGCTGAATGCTGCTTTGCACCTACCACATGTGAACACAGAAACTCTGAGAGGGGTTCACTCCAGGCGCTCTCTGGAGACATGGGAGGAAGGTGGACTCTTCCAGAAGCATGTCAGAGCAGGAACTCTTTTCTGTCTGCTGGCAGGCCAATCAAACCAGACTCTTGGGCAAGAAGCTGGCCCTTATAGGCACTTGCACTTCTCCCCTTTCTTGTGCCACACACTATCAGTTTCCATAATTACACAGTTAAACAAGCACTGGCACTTTGCAGAAGGCAGGTAGGCTGATACTGATGAAACAGAACAGGGTATAAGCTGCTACAAATTTCTAGTGGCTTTTTTAGGATCACTGAATATTCTTGAAGTCCGGGTTTAACATTTAAAGCTGCACTGAAGCTATTTGCTTATGCCTGCACAGTCTCCAGCTCCTGACAGAGGCCAAACTTCATTGCTCAAGTGACAGAAAAATGTTATTTTCAAACACTGCAAAGTGAGGAAGAAAAGTTAGGACCCCATCTGTTAAACTTACTCAGTTAGGGAAAAATATCACAGTGTTCATTTCTCAGAGCTTGCACCTTATTGCACAGTCTAGTAAAAGCAAAACAGAAAAATATCAGAAACTCATGTATCTGGCAAGACACATTGAGGGAAAATCAAGTTCTGTATTGCTCACATCTTAAATAGTGAGCTGCCTTTTCAGTAGCTGTGAATGAACTGGTGTTGCTTTAACTAGTGGAAGTCCAAAATAGCCATTCTGGCCACAAGTTACTGTGAAAACTTATTTGAGAGCCTTTGGCCTTCTACTATTTTCATTTCTTCACCCATCATGGTAAGCAGGTTCAAAACACACCATGCATATACACCTACTTGTCTATCTATATTTTAAAGTGAATGTCAGCTGTCCAGCAAGATAAGCCATATCCAAACATACTGCTGCATCTTCCAAGTGCAGAACATCTGCCTTATGGCTTTTTTGCCTTTTTAAAGGTTTTTTTTTTTAATTTCAGGCTGCATTTTAGAGTATTTAGAGTTCCTGTTAGTTTAAATGGTCCTAAGGCAATAAAACTAAAGGTGGATATAGTCCAGGTGATTTACAGCAATATGCTGGATGCTAATAGTATCTTGGTATCACACCTTAAAAGCCAAAAAACTACTGGAGAGCTCTTTTGTTTGAAAAGCAAATTACTGCCAGTCATGTATCTTCATCCCTGAAGAAATACCTAAGAGTGAACTATTTGTTATGGTTACTTGAGTGCAACAAGCCACCACTTCCTTACTCTTTTATCACCAATGTTTTTCACCAGATTTTAACTGTAGAGTCAGAGATGGGGTTTTCCCTAAGTATATTCTCCAGGCTATCCTAGCCTGTTCTGGACAAAACATTCATAGGCTGCAGCTGTTGCAACTTCAACCTTCCATTCCTCCTTGGGAAGTGGCTCTGCTCCCCTTCAACTCCAGGTCCCTTGAAGGGTCAGTCACTGCAAATTTGTCTTGACAGTTTCAACTTCTAGAGCAATCTCTGAGTTTTAGCAGTAATTCTCTAAGAGTCGTCCCCTTAAACTGCAAAAACATCCCAAGAAAACTGACCTACTGGGTTGAGTCAAGTGGCATTAACAGCAACTGGCTCATAATCTTGAGTGCCATCCCACGGCATGTACAGGACAACCAAGGCATCAGGCCCAGCCTGCATGGGCTTAGGAAGGGCAGGTCCTGCTTCACCAACCTGATCTCCTAGTATGACAGGGTGTCCTGCTTGGAGAAGGACAGAAAGGATGTGTATGTTGCCTACCTAGACCTTAGTGAGGCACAGCATGCGCAGAACTGGCCCCATCCTTTAACTTCTAAGGTTCATCTGCCACCGTCAGCGAGCTTGGACGGTGACAGGGAAGTCCTCAGGACTAGACCCTACAGCCCCTGGTATTCCCAGGAGCTCTCCCATCCAAGTACTGACTAGGGCTGACCCTGCTGAGCTTCCAAGATCTGACGGGATCAGGCGTCAGGGTGGCATTTAACTGCCCATCACTCTCTACGACTATTTGAAAGGAGGGTGTACTGAGCTGGTGGTCAATCTCTTCTCCTGGACATCAAGTGAAGGGACAAGAGGAAATGGCTTTAAGTAGTGCCAGGGGAGGTTTCGATTGGATATTTTCACTGAAGGAGTTGTCCATCACTGGAACAGCTGCCCAGGGAAGTGGCCGAGTCACCATCTCCAGAGGTATTTAAAAGTCGTGTAGCTGTGGCACTTGGGGACGTGTTTGAGTGGTGGATATGGCAGTGCTGGGCTAATGGTTGGACTCCCTGATCTTAAAGGTCTTTTCAAACCTAAGTGATTCTATTATTTACTTGAAAAGATACTGCACTCCAGGTTTTTTTCTTTCACTTGTCAGTATCTTTACCCCTTCCTGCCTTGCAAAGGTTTGCCAAAACATCTCAGGAAAGGGAAAATCAACTGCTTACTTTTTACTCTCTGATTAAAATCAATGTAAACTTCAGTTAAACAGAACATAACAAACCAGCTCTTCAGATTAAAGTTGCTAAATTAACAACTGATTAAATTGCTCATTTCGGTGACTTCAGTGTAAGAAAGAATGTTGCTGAAGAGTCAGACCAAGCTACGTAATAGACAAATGACAAGGCAAAGCTATCTGTAAAGAGTCTTTTAAAACGAAAAATATTATTCCTAACAGCATTATCCACAGAGGGGGCAAAAACTGTTCTACTGGAAGCATTTAAAAAGGTATGAGTATGGCCTGGAAGGAAAAAAAAAAAATCACTGAAACAAGAGAACGTAAGTTGGCATCATTCTTCCAAAGAATCAAAAGGGATCTGTAACAGCCTTCAGTGTCTTATGTAGGACACTCAGCCCGGCACAGACATAATGGGTCCAGCCCAGCTCCAAACAACTCATCATTACGAGCATACCTAACTCAGCTCTCAGAAATATAAAATGGTCTTTAATTACACAAGTGTCTCCTCACCATCCCAACCCCCAGTGCCTGGCTGCATTCCGTGTTTGAAGAGAAAGTTCTGTAGTCAAGAGAGACGGTCTTCTTAGTGAAGATTTTCTTAATCTGATTTTGTAAACAGAACCATTGCCTTGTTTACAGAAGAAATTATTCTGGGTGTATCTTTAATGGTGACAGCATTTTCCAGCTCTCCCTTCCTAGTTTTAATCAGCCGAGTGTTACAGAAATTTATTCAAAGGAAAATAAATTCCCATGATGCAAATACTGCACTAGAAAATTCTCACAGAGATGCAAGAAAAGAGGCAATTGAGAAGACACAGTTCGGATGTAAAATGACAGCCCCATTCCAGTTTATTTCAATACAAGAGCCCCATCTTGATTTAAGCCCATCAACCCAAACGACAGAGGTCATGCTGCCCTTAGGTCAATGTCAATCAGGATTAAGCAAAACAAGGAGGACAAAGCTGGAACTCAACTATTCAACAACCTCCTCTTTCTAAAAAGCCTATAGTGACCTACACAATGTAAGGAGGAAGGAACCCAGCCTGTCAATGCCTGATGATCATGCTGTTAGCTGGTCAATTTTTGACAGTGAGCCGGCAATGGGATATGCATGTTGTGAAAGACTGAGGAGTATTTTCAATAGGAATCTAAGCTAACTTCTGTGGCTCAACTTCCCACCTCTCCCAAAGCAGAGCTACCATCATAGAATTAGACAAGACTGAGTGTTACAGTACTGAAAGCTCAGAGATCAGCCTGCATCTCCTACTGACAAACAGATCCACTTCAGCTCCCATCAACCCACCACACTTACTTGGGTGTATTACCAATTAGCCATGTAAAACCTGAAGCTGATATTTTCTTCCCTTGGCGGAAGTGGGGAACCCACATTCTTGTTTGAGCTGCATCTTTACTTACAATTAGTCTGTATTCTGGTACAGTGTGGTGGTATCTGGTAAGAGCCACTAACTCAGAGCCTCTGTTTGCATCAACAGCATATCTAAGTTGGAAGGCAGTCATGCCACAGAATAAAGTAACCCCACAGGAACCTACAGCTGTTGGACTCCGCAATCAAATGACCACATTATGATCACCTTTTTTCCATAACACTTGTAAGCCTTCCTTTTGCTTTATTCCTTAAAAATTAGGTTGCTCATAACACAGTGCAGGAGGCTTTTCCATCTGTCCTATGCATTTTGTAAAGCACCTTTGACTACTACTTAAGCAAAGAGTTAATAAGTATTTAACTAAAACCTGGTTACTCCTAAATTAAATACTACTCACCTTAAACCAGTCAAACTGTCACAAGACAGGTCACCTCTTGCTGCTGCAATTCACTGACAGTCTGAAACTTTCAGCTCCCTTAGACCTCAAATTCCTAAGCCTTGTAGTTGTGGGGGAGGAAGCGAGCTTGAAAATGCACCTTAAATAGACTTTGAAATTTAAAGGGACAGCAGAAAAAGAACATAAAAACCTAATAAAGTTCAAAAAGAAACATTGGGATTTTTAAGATGCAGTCAGTATTTTGTGGGTTTGCTTGTGATCACCATCCTTCAGCACTGCTTCATTCTGGTCAGGATGTGGCACATGCCTGGTGAAACAACTACACAGCAAAAGGACAACCAAGGAAGGAGCTGTCACATCATCATCTTTTTCAAGTTAAACTGCCAAAACATGAGCACATTATGGCACATATGTATATTTTTCTTCTGCCAATCTAACCACTACTCATCATTCAGTCTTCTAGTTCAGTTCTTGCACTGTGTGATGGTTCATCGATTTCCCCCCTCCTCAAGGAAGGGAATGCTGCAGACAGACAACATGACAGCACTGCTGCAGAGTCTTAAAGGTGGCTGAGTCAGTCTAGAGCCTTCCCTCACATACCTGAAACTCTCAGAGTTTCCAATACTCTTTTTGATTTTAGTTTATTAAGAAATAGAAGTCCTCAGAAATACTGTTTAAATGAGATACACTGGGCTATCCTAGCAAAGTGGCTCTGAATTAAAACTGTGGTTCTAACTCTCCAACAACAGACTTCATTTTGAAGTTTTAAGTCTAAATCATCTTAATTGGAAAAGATTCTTGCTAACCTGCCCTGCCCCACACAAAACCAAAGCAGTCAATCCTGTTCCTGAAAGCCTACACAAACCATGATACCAAAAAATGTAAGGTTTTACTATGTCAAAATGTCATTGGGGACTTCCAGCACCACACATACATTTAACTGTTGACAAAGTTGTGTTTCCTGCACTGGAAGGCAAGACATTTTCAGGGTCTTTCTCCCTAACCTCTTTCAACAATGCAGGGACGAACAGCAGAACAGTTTGCTGATTATGAAAACTGAAGCCCCCTCTTCCACATCAAGAGCACACCAAACCACCCTTTTTATTTCCACAGTACCATGTAACTGAAAAAAAGACAGTCTTTCTCCAAACACAGCTCTTCTTTGTTAAGGAACACTTACAGTGTTTCCCCTATCATTTCCCATTTGTCCAACTGCTGCTGCAGACCAAAAAAGAAACTGCAAGATAATCTTTTCTCCAAGTACCCAACAGCAAGTAATCATGTCCAGTAGATCTGGCATCACAGTAGTAGTAATGTTTCATAGATTCAGTCAATCTTTCTTCTCTATCAGCTCCTGCAGCTGGAAATGTAGCCTCTGCTGACATTGACCTATGGGGAGGGAGAGAGACTGGAACCGTGTCCATCTTTACCCTCTTGTGCAGCTGCACCCTAATTCAAGACAGGCTGCAATAGGTTGGGTTTAGGGCCTAAACGCTTGTCTCCCCTCCCTTCTTCATTCTGCTAAGGGTGAATTCTGTACCACGAGAGACAGCAGTATGTTTATTACTTGGTGAAAAATCCAGGATTCTTTTATTCCATTTTTGTCTTTCAAGAACAGACCACAGTATTTTGCTCATCCAAACACAGCTGCTTACTGGGTCAAGCAAGAAGAAAAAGCAACTTGATCAGTGCTGTTCATTGCCAATCACCACTCCAGTTTGCTTCTGTCCAGAGTCTTCAAGATCTCTGCATAACTTTCCCTCTTGTGTGACTGCAGACCTATTTATAACCTCAGAAACTTCCCACACAGACACATCATTGAACTGAAAGACGCTGATAAAGGATTCAGGTCTAGTTAAATCTATTGTACTTTCAGCCCCTGCAATCCTATTTACCTAGATAGCACATCTGCTGGAAGGTTAGTACTCTTCCCAAAGGCTGCAGGTAAGGCCCAGGAACAAGCACAGTGTCTTGGGTACAACATACAACTCACCCCTCCCAACCTTGTCTCCATCCCACACTCTCACCTCATTCCCATCACCACCTTTAAATACAAGAGATCAAATACCATGGGTTGTTCTAGCCAAACTTAAGCCCTTCAACATTTCAGACAAAATCAGAAAAAACATGAGTTTGTAGCCTTCCAAGAAGGCTCAATACAGAGAGGTCAGCAAACCTGCAGAGGGCCCACAGGTCCTGACTTAGTCTCATCATTATGTTCAGACTCCCTTGTTCTTACTTCACTAGATAAAAAGAATGTATCATCTGTTCAGTGGTGTAATTCTTCCCTTTTCACTCCTCTTCCCTCTCTCTGCCTGAGGACCCCGGAGCTTTTACATGTGCCTCACAGTGGGGGCAGAAACAGAAAGAAATTACAGGTACTGAGAGAAAAGAGAGGCTGCATGCACTCATCAGACTGTTCCTTGGATAGCAAAAAGGCATGTGTATAAGCCCAGGTCAAGTTACTACAAGCTTTTAAATCTTACTGAAACAGTCCCCCATTTGGCTGCAAAAAACCCTGCTGTGATCCTGTTCTCCAAGGCACTGCAATCAACTGCATCCATTGTTTCACAGAGATATCACTTTTGGGCCTACCAGTGCAAAATTTAATCTCACTTACGCTGACAAGAAATACCAGCTCCACAGATGAAAAACCAAGTACAAACCCACCAGCCAGCGAGTGCATCCTGCCAGAAAATCTGATGAGCGAAATACAGCGAGGCACAGGCATGTGGTGTCCCCGAAATGGCTCTGGAACAGGAGCAGCACTCAGTGCCACTGCCTGAAGCAGAGTTATTTAGCCCTGCTGAGAGGCAGAACATGCTGCCTCCAGCTTGGGGCTATCACAGGGTTGCTATGCCACTCTTGAGATCCAAGCTAGTATTTTGGCTGGTTATCACAGTGCTGTGTGCATCCCTGGCATCAGTTCAAGGCAACAGCGTGCTCCATTTCATGGTGCACACACACAAGTAAAACTGCAAGCACAAAAGAGACAGCTGGAGTGATAGTTTTCAGCTGGTGAATGTTGGTTTTCATCATTTTTTCCATCCAAGACAGAAAACATTATCTAACATTCCAAAATGGCTTAGGGCTCATTCCAACAACAAACACACTTTTGACAGCACAGTTCAACACTGCTAACCTACGATTAAGAGTCAGCCCTGGGTAGATCCAAATCCAACTTGTGGCTTTGAGGGGAAGAAGAACAATAACTACTGGATTCTCATCCAACTGGCGCTTTCTAAGTATCAAAGACTTCCAGAAACCTTAACTGCAATTATGATCAAGAGTAAGAAACCTTACCTGCAATTATGATCAAGAGTAAGATGAAGTCCACAGTGTCAGTTTCTTGCCTGCTTTTGTGCCTTGAGATGAGGACTAGAAGGAAGTGGCCAATTTATGCAAAATGCACAGAAGCTGCAAACAGACATTTCCATTTGCTTTTCCTGTCCTGCCCCTATACAGCCCTCCCTTCAACACACTTCACTTCTTTCCCCCCTTCTTTTCCTCCTGTGCACTTGAGCTCAGTTCAGCAGTTACTGCCATGGCCAGCAGACACAGAGATGCAGTGCAGAACACAAGCAACTCTTTTGGGTTTGGTCAAAAGCTAACCCTTCCATGCAGCCAAAAGCAGGTATGAGCTTAGCACAGACAGCTGTGCTTGCTCAACTCCCAAAGCTTTAACCAAACCAAACACAACAAACCCAGCTCTAACCACACCTTATGAAAAGTATTTTTAAAAAGCCCACAAATTCAAAATTCAGTATATAACCGTAGCTGACAGATTTTTTTTTCCAGCCCTCTTGTACTCTCCCAGATTAACCTTTAAAGCCTTAGCCAGCCTAAGCTGGGCTGCTATTTCTGTATTACACATCATAGGTGTCAGAATAATACATGACAGAACAAAGAAACAGAGAATGGGTGCTATAAATCCACACAGCTCCTCCAGCATGCTGCAGTGACAGCACTGTTCCTTCCCAGTCTGTTTCCCCTCTTCCTTCAGCTCTTCATCCAGAAAGACTGGAATATAAACAAGCTGTGCAACATGTTCTGGGGGTCAGAGTTCAGGTCATTTTCTTCTCACACTTTGACTTGCACAACTGAAAAGGTTTCTGTCAACTTAAGCTGCTCTTCCAGCAGGAATAGAGCATCAGGGTTTTGAGCTGTTTTGCTTTTTTACCTTCTTTTAAAACAACAAAGCACAGATATACTACACAATGCTTGAGAAAATACAAAATGATTGTTAGAAAGATATGCATCCCAGTACAACATCAGTCAGTCATTCACCCCCACTGTTCTTTGTCCACGAGTGCCTGCCGAGTCAGAGGCGTGAGGGCAGCACAGCAACCCTTCTTAGGTTTCCCAGAGAAAAGACGGAAAAAAAGTGGAAGCAGAAATGACAGGAAACAGGCAAACCAGCTGCATTTCAGAACAGTTCAGTTGCAAACCATATCCAGTTCAGTTTTTTAACTCTAGGAACCATGATTAATCTGAATAAATAAAGGTCCAATCAGAGATTTGATCTGCATTTATTTTATGTGCACATTCACTACTGCATGAACTTTACCTTCAAACAAGGCACACTTTGTCTTCTAACAATGTCTGGGATACCTAAAACATCCAGCTCTGCCTGATTTGTACCTAGTGATTTAACCTCATCTCTCACAAAATTGGCTGGGAATTATAAAATAAAGCTATCAGCCAGCTTGGGGAAAAGAAAGAAAACTCTCAACACCAGGCTAAAATAAATCACAGAAAAAAACCAAAACAAACCAACAAAAATTATAATTAAAAAAATCAAAAGAACCCCCACCAAAACCTACTCGTAAGCAAAATCAAGGCTCTAAAGGGCAGAGGGAATAATGTTAAGGGGTTTATGGCTGCCTTTTTAAGGATAACTGAGAGGGCTGATCTACTGGATTCACAACCAGCACCTGGAGAAAGAAATGCCTCCCCATCTACACCCACCACAAATCCCAAGTCCATCAAAGTATTTTCTCACTTAGTCACAACAGTGTAACTCCTGATCTGTATTGGTGTCAGAATCTGCCCTTAATAGACACAGGTGCCTTTGGAACTACTGTATTTCACAGCAGCATTTGTGAGCCCCAATCATGATAAATCTCACAGTCACACAAACTGCCAACATCTGACGGCACAGCTCTTCTTACCATGATTTTTAATGTCCATATTATACCACATTTTAAAAAGCAACAGGTTACATTATTCAAGTTCACGTGGGTTAAGAGGCCCAGAAAATAGGTATGAACACGCTCCTGGCCAGCATACACAACTAAACAGTTTAATTTTCATTTACATAACATGCAAAGCATGTCTGTAGTCAGAGCCCCAAACACACTGGGTTTCCTGATTTTCTCTTTGTTGTTCCTTGTCTTGCCTCAACTGCCAAAAAAGAATTTGACACCACCACCCCCCAAAAAAAATTCCAAACCAACAACCAAAAAACCCCCAAGCCCCCAGCTGTGTGTGATGCAACCTACCCCACCAGCAAATTCTGCAAGTCAATCTGCTGCGATGCATCTGTGCCAACCAGAACTCTGGGATTCTCAGGAATGCAGCAAAACAAGTCAGTGAAAGTGTAAAGCTAAATTAATTCAGGGAGGGAGAAAAATGGAGATAAGTGGGAGCACTTATCCCACACTGCTACTAAATCTTGGAAGTTTCTCAGGACAGGGACCCTGCCAGCTCAGAAGAAATCTTCAGGACACCAGAAGTCTGAGCAGCTTCTCTGGTACCTTTAATGCCTGACAGTTCCCAGTGTTCCCAGTGATTAAATACACACTGCCCTTGGATCATGAAAATTAATCAGAATACACAACTCAAGTGCTAACTACCAAAAGAAAACTAATCCCAAACTGATAGTGCCAAACTAGAAAAGCTTGAATATTGTAAACGTTATTTTCAAAAGTCATCTTTACACATGCTTTGTTCTCTTAGCACTAAAGCTCAAACACATTATTTACAGTAACAACAAAACCACCCACAAGAAAAGCTCTAAGGAGCAGCTTCGTAACTGAGAATGCTTTGTGGAGGTGTTTTTGAGCTCACACAGAACTGCTGTACAGGTCGCATCAGAGCCTCTATCTGTTCCTGTAAAGGGTTTGTTTTGTTTCTTAAATGTTAATACAGGAAAATCTACCACATACAATATCCAAACAGAGGACATCCTGAGGATTGAGAGCTATGAGATACATATTGTAGTAGAGAAGTGTCGTCCTGAAGGACACTTAATACAGCACATAAAGCCCCCTGACATCTTTTCTGAATGGGAAAAGTTGCCATTAAGTCTATATGCACCAAAAAAAAACCCCAAAACAAAACCATTGTTTGTAAGGTAGTCAGCTTTCCAAAGGGAATCTGACTTCAGCATTTAGAGTATCCTTAATTGTTTCCTTAAACAAAGCTGAATTAAATTCATAACAAAATCTCAGGACAAAGGAGCAGGCTAAAAGACGTAAAACCAGAACTGGGATTCTTCACACAACAGCCATGAGTTGCTGTAACAGATTTCAGCTCCTTACAGGAAAGTTTGCACATGCTCATTTACGTATTTCTGTGCATACAGAGCAATAACATCATGCTACAAGTCTGTACTGCAGTGCAAACGTTCAGTGGGTGTTCATTCTACAGTGGAGCTCATAGCCCTGAATTATGCACTTTAGTTTCCTTACCTATGCAAGAGGAAAGCTAATTACATCTGATGGTAATCTTCAGCTGCCATCTGTCTGGGAGGAAAGCTGCCTGTACTAGTCAGTATGGCATGCTGGGAAAGCTTACACGCTTTTCTCAGCACTACACAGAAACCCCTTTTATGACTTTCAGAGCTCAGTGCTCACTGAAGGTTAAAAACACAACCACTTCCTCCTCAAAACTGAAAACTAATTTATTGCCTTTTTTCTTGGGTTTGGGTTTGTTTTTTTTTTTTTTAAAGGACAATCATGCCTAAAACCCAGAGGAGTCAAAGGCACACATCACCCCATCCACACATTTTCACGGAATCATAGAATCAGTTGGGATGGAAAAGACCTCTGAGATCATCAAGTCCAACCTTTGGTCCAACTCCAGTCCATTTACGAGATCATGGCACTCAGTGCCACGTCCAATCTCAGTTTAAAAACCTCCAGGGATGGGGAATCCACCACCTCTCTGGGC
>JAOXXN010000001.1:98908786-98932369 GCA_026770055.1 Myrmophylax atrothorax | reverse complement strand
ACATATTCATTTGGCTTCATGCATAAACATCATTTAACATACATTCCTTACATGGGTATAATTAAAACACAGTATTGCCTTATCTCTAACTTTTACAGCTTTCTAACATCCTAGGTCATAAATTTCAGTTCTCTCATAGGAACTGAGAAAATTTAGGGGCTCCTTCATTCTCTTTGTTATAGCTCATGGTCTCCTGGCATCGTTGTCTGGAGTAGAGTGATTTAACACAAACATGTTTATTTTTACATACCTTGGGTTTAACAGATGACCATTTCATATCTTTATAGTGGTGGGTGCAATTCCCATTTGGTATTTTCTTTTTTTTTTTTTACAGACATGAATCATATTTACATTTATTACATTACTTCGGGAGATGAATGCATTTATAGAAATACAGACTGTCACAACATCCCTTCTCCTCTCTTCTTCTGGCTTTACTACCTACCATTACAGACTGATCTTTATGTCACACCATGACAACTGCCCTGAGTCCCACACATGCCCAAATCTCTGCTACGAGCTCTGAAACCTGCTCAGCACAACTCTGTTTTGTAGAGATTTTCGTGCCCCAGGTGCTTGGGGACTGGTCTCCACTGCGCCTACTGCTTCAGTTGTAGTTCGCACCAGCCCTTACATAGCTTTAGCCACTAATTTGTGGTTGTATGATATTTCTTCCAGAGACTCTTTGCCTGGAGACAACTTGCTAAAGCCTGTCCCAGGAGCTTTAAAAAAAAGAATCTGGTGATTGGCTGTAGCACATCTCCTCAGAACCCACAGTGTTTGTCATGAGCTCACAACATGCAACCCCCACCTCGTCTGAGGTCACTTTTTCAAGACCAGGTCAACCAAAGAACTACATAAGGCTGTGGCTGCATTCACAGTCCCTAGGGACTGACTTTCCTGGGAATTGCAGAATCCTTCCTCCTGCCCCAGGCTGTGCAATGCTCCTCTACTCCATCTGGGAGACAGGACACAAGCAAACAAAACATGACAGCAAAAAATGTTGTAACCCAGGTAGGCTGAGACAGCCTCCCTGCCAGCAAGTCAAATGCAGTCTGAAGTGGTGAGCACATCAGGAAGTGCTATTTGCCAACCAAAATGAAGCCCTCGGGGCATGTGTCTATACATAAGAACATATGCCAACCCATAAAGAAATAAATACATTATCTAACAGGGACTAAGCATTCTTGTACTTCATTAGGCATAGACAGAAGAAATAGGTCAAAACACACACACTTGAAGAGCGTTACAAGTAAAACAGCAAGAAGGAAAAGGGGAAAGGGTTTGAAAAAAAATAGAAAATGTGTCCTGAGCAGCCAGTGGTTTTCACCAGGTCAAGAGCAACATTAAACCTAAGATTTCTCCCCACCAATTCTCGCCTTGTTTCCATTTAACTACACTGTCGTATGGAACTCAAATTCTACACTTGCCCCCTCATCCTCCCCATAGGGTAACCCAAACTGAAGCTTAATAGCGCTGAAACACAGCTCTTCCCTGAGCCAAAGCAGGTCAGAGCTGGTGCTTTCCTCCCCGGCAGGAGACAAACCTCTCAAAATCCAGTTCTCCGACCCACCTGCCTGGGAGGTGACAGTCTCTTCCCTGTAGCTTGTAGGCACGCAGTGGACTGCAGTTCACAGAGGATGTCAGCCCTGGCATCTGGCATGTGAGAAGACTTCCAGGTGAGAGGGTGCACAGGACAGAGTACACAGCTGGGGGGTGGCAGGGCAGTGGAACACCTTTATTTTCAGTCTACTGCTAGGTCACAGCCCCAGTGCCAAATGCAGGTGGGCTCTGAGCTCAGGGAGAGCAGTAAGTCCTCAATCCTGTGGCTCTGGCTCTCTGTCCTCTTGGCCTTGTGTGCTCACATGACTGATACAAGCTGCTTCTGGAAGATGAAATACCTGTCCTTCTATCATGGCTCTGTCATTCCTACACTACCATGCCAGAATCCACTCTCCTTGTTTCCTTTCTAAGGCGAGGCCAAAAGGTAAGATGCCTTTGCCATTTAAAGCACAGATTAATGCTCAATTTCTTTCTCTGTGAATTTTATGAAGAAGACCTCCCTGTTTTTCCTGCTGGCTCCCCATTGCACAGCCTGTGATTCTGGTCCTGTTTGTCTTGTGTCCTGCTGGCTTCACCTGCACAGCTGAGTCATTATGGCAAATGCTCAGGCAGCTGCTGCAGCTCTCAGAGATACAACCTTTCCACTTCAAACTTTTTGCCCACTTCTTTGGCCAGTGTTAACTGGCCTGAATTCCTTTATGGCTTTGCAGCCAAAGATCGGGAAACAGGTACACAGTTTTTGTGCCAGGTACTCTTCAGTTTCGGTCTTTACTTGAAAATATGATGTAGCAAGTCAGTAGACAAAACAGGCCATAAAAGCAAAACAAAAAGCTATGATTAGATGCCAGGAAGAAGGAGGGTGAGAAGGCTGGCTAAGCCATTATACCTTAGAAATGTTATGACAAGCTGCAAGAAGCCTTGTCATATGTGAACAGCAGGCTAATTTCCATGAGACACAGACATGGGCTGAGAAGAGTGCTTTGCATGTTTCTTATATTTTAAGAGTTCAAGTTGCACTCACTGTCTTGGATGTAAGCAAAATGTGGGAAAATTTCAAATGCACTTCTTCCCATGACTGATTTATCCACTTACAACTTTTGCCACGTAATGCCTGTTGCCAATGAGCACCTGGTCACTTGCAACAGGTCAAAAGAATCACTAAGTACCACTCAGAACTGGGCTAGTGGTATGGTAGAAGGAATCCTCCCTTCACAGCACTCCAGGCTGAACAGAGCAGCCCTATAGCAGAAAAGGCTGGTTTGGTCTCTCTAACTCAGGAGAAAAATAGCTCACGGATCAGACTTCTTTTTTACTGCTCTGCTCCTGTTCCAAGTGGAAGTCAGACCTGACCCATGTGCATGTGATCAACAGGCCAATATCCAAGCCATTTTCAATCTTAGTACAATATGCCTTCTATTTCAGTGTTCAGTCATTTCATCCACACAAGCGGAAAACATCAAGTGATCTTTGCAATTTGTTAAAAGCCACTTAACTCATCATCATTTAATTCATCATAAAATCCCCCATTGTATGGGAACAGGAAGCTCCACTTCCAGCAGCCCTGACACCTGCTCACAGCCTCTGCTTTTTGGGGAGTGGTTATTTTTGATTTGGACACCTCACTGAAACTTGGCCTTTCTTGTCTGCAGCTAAAATATAATGGTGCAAGAAGTCTGTCACTGAAATGTTATTATAGAAACACTGCTGGGAATTGTGCCATGGCCAACTTTGACTTCCAAGATACTATTTGGGAAACATGCTTCTAATAATAAACTTGGACCTAGCTAGCCATGCATGTGATAGCTGCCAGATTTCTTCTCATTAGTCACTTAGAAAAAAAGAGACCACCCCAAATTAGTAAGTAATGAAGACACTACAAAAGAACTGGTCATAGAAAACTCCATTGGGCTGAGTGCTCAGTGACTGTTTCCATTTCCATGGACAGAATAACAAACAGAAGCAAGTTGGTAATAAACAATTTCAGCTTCCAAAGGGCAAACTGTCAGATAATTAAAGAAACTCACTAGTGAATGTACCTCGACTGAAGAGATGAAGGACTTGAATGTGGAGGGAGATTGGAATATACCTAAATCAGAGATATAAAAACTATCCAACTGTATATATTCCCAGTAAGAAAAAAATCTTACTGGGAAGCACTTTAGGCCTGAACAAGTGTGAGGGGAAAAAGTACCACAGAGAGGTTTTTAGGAGCCAGGAATAGCAAATAGTCCTGGACAACAAAGATAGCTGTTGTGTAGAGATAGAGATGCATAGGATTAAGGCCAGTTTTGTCAGAATTCAAACCAGCAAGGACATGCAAAAGATGATTGAAGTAAACAACAAGTAAATCTTCAGCCATTCACAGAAAAGGAGAACATGCCAGAGATAGTATTTCTCTAGTAGAGTCAGGGAACCACTAATGCAAGTGTTCAAAACACTCTCTTGTGCTTCCCGCAGAACACAGTGTATGGTTTGTGCTCTCACACAACAGGAAAACAGTTCTGGAGAAGATGCAGAGAAGGGTTACACTAGAATGGACAGTCTGTGTCGTGAAAGCAGCTAAACAATGCTGGCAGAGGAACAAAGGGATACAAACTGGCTGTGAATTTAACAAATTCCTTGCCATAGCAGAAACCTGCAGACTTCTTAGTACCCTTGCTCTGCTTTCTGCCCCTCTCTCTCTGTGGCATATTGTTCTTTGTCCCTTTGGCTTTTTTCTACAAGCCTCAAGTTCATTGTAAAACTCTGGAAAGGACCCTTGGCACAACATAAATTGGTGGAGCAAGAAGCAAATGTTTTAAGGACATTTTTGAACAAGAAACTCACCATGCGAAGTTGTATGGGTGGGATTCTTCCCACATAACTGGAATCATTTGAAGCCCTATGTCATTTCACCTCTCTTCTTCTTCCCTTAAAAGCATGGAAAAGCTAAGGCAGAATACCTACAAATACAATACCAAAAAAAAGGAGGGTTTTTGTAGCTGGACAGTGTTTGTAGTAACCCAGCAAAGAAAGGGCTGCAAACTCACATCTTCTCTTACACAAATATGACCAGAGTTAAATAGCTTTCAGTTACATTACTCTCTCCCTGGCACAGCTGATGTTTGCATCATTACTTGTGCTTTTGGGCTGGTCGTTGAACTTGGTATGACGAGGGGGAAGTGTCTTATCTCCAGCAAGCACAAGTGAAGCGCAGCTGTCACTGCAGCAGAAGCAGTAAAAGGCAGATGCTGCACTTCAGTTATTCATATAAACATCTAGATTTCATGTTGCTGAAATAACTTTTTTTTAAATCAGTACCGCTAAAAGAATCCACCTCATTGCCTATTTTAGTAACCTTTTTTTTCCTCCTAAAGACTCTTTGTAGGTTTGTTTAGTTTTGTTTGTTTTCTTTTCTATTTTAGTTACTGGGAGGTTCAGTTTTCCAAAAGACCCTTTCACTTTCTTGTGAATATAACTGAACCAAAGCAGATTCTTGCCCTGCAAGCATAGAGGAAGAAGGAATAGCTAATTGCAGACTTAAATTACCTGTGACAAACAGCTTCACTTCTCCAGTTTATAGAGTTGTCCCATGAGCTAAAGCAACTTGGGTAACACAACATTTGGAATGGCCAGAAGTCTCTACTTAAGTCACCTCTAATGTACATATGTGATAGTTATTTCAAAATTATTTTACTTAAATAAATAGCTTTGTTGAGGATCTCCCATGACTGTGCCTGGTAGGAGATGCCAGGAAGTAGCCCTGTATCGCCACAGCAAACAAAGACAATCTTGTTGGAGTGTTGCAGTAAGTTTTGCTTAAACATATACTTAGAGCTGAACTGATAAACCAGAGAATGCTTTATAAAGTGAACATCTACCTTTAGGTGACAGAAAGATTGATCCAAAAATCAACAGTAGAGTCCACATTCCACAAGTGGACATGTTCTTGTAACTCCTCTCATGTTAAGGTGTCATGACCACGTGGAACAAATTACCCCAGTACTGTGGTGCCATTGCTGTTGACAAACAATCACAACAGTAAGATAACAATAGAGAAATTTGAGAGCAGAATCTGAAACATTGATGCTGCAAATCAGAAGGTCCACTCTACTGGTAAGAAGGATCCTGTGACCTTTCCAGAAGGGTCAAGTTGCACAGGATGCTAAGAGTTGGAGTAGTTTCACTTTTTTGGCAGAAGCAGAGGTGGTCTTTGCAGAAGTCATACCAAGGATTATAGATATATTTTCATAAAGAAGAGGAGTCATAAGACTTCACCTTTTCAAAGCAGAGCTTCTTTGCTTTTACTCTTTCCAGTGTTTCCAGTTTTCTACTCCAACAGGCTGTTCTTCCCAAAGGGATTCATCCACTGCTGTGTCTTCTTGTGAAAAGACTGTTTCAGCATGTGTGGTAGGTAACACAGCTTGCTTTCTGAATAGGTTTTCTTCCATCTAAAATGACTGCAAAGTGAGTGATTAAAACCTTCATACCAACTTCATACCACATCACTTTCTAATAAAGCTTACCTGAAATTTTAAGAGAGGACTCTAAAAATATATCAAAATTTATTTTCAGTTTTCAGAAGCTTCCACAAAATGAATACAACAGAATGGCACATCACAGCATTCAAGTGGAAACCTTTTGGTTTCTACAAAGAAAAAAAGGTGATTTGTTGGCCCTCTCCAAAACACATGCTCAGCTATGTCTTGACAAGACACCAAATTGCTGCCACATAAATGATGACATACATCTTGATTTTTCAGGTCTTCCAGATCAGTAGACAAAGATAGTGCAAGAAGACAAGGCTATACGAAGGGAAAGAAAAAAGGTAGCTTAAAAATTGTTGGAAAGGGTGCTTTTTTGGCATAGAACAGTTTAGTTAATTTTTTCAACAACCATTACCTGTTTTTTGACAATAACTTCAATCTATGTCCAAAGTGTCTGAAAAAGGAAAGTTCGAGCCAACACTGCAGTTCAGTTCAGACACGTCACGGTCCAGACCAGTTTTCAATTGCTGGGATCAATGTGTCCTGTGGACAACTGTCAGATGACTCTGAAAGCATTTCAGAGCTCAGGAATAAGAAGATCAGGACAAGCTGTAGCTGTAAAACTAAGGAAGAGGATCAGTTTAGTTTTAAGCCAGTAGAGATGTGATGTCACTGGGAGACACCAAGAGGCAGAAATTCAGTGAGAAGAGTTGTATTAGCTGCATCTGGCTGCAGCCAGTCACTGCTGGCAATGTTCCTTTGGATGTTCAGCTACTGTTACGCAGACTGCTTGCTTTTCCTCATCTACTATTGTAGTTGTTAGTGAACTTTTAAGGAATACATTTTAAATCAAAGTCAAGAGGCACTTTTCCTTTGGGATCCTGCTTGAACTCTTGCCGATTTGCTCACTGAGATCCTCAGAAGTGCAGCAGACAGACTTCGGGGAGTGCTTCTGGTGTCTTGGCTACCATCACCCCCTTAGCAGATTTTTTTTTTTCCTTTCAAAGTCAGGAATATTAGAAGTCCTATAGATTCTGTCAGCCCTACAGGGAAGGAGTGCCCAGGATTTTCGGATTCCTTGCCCCAGTAGTCTAGAAATCAAAGAATCTCAGATGCTCCCCTCCCTCTCCTGCCATCCTGCCACATGGGCTGAAAGGGAACAAACAAGCCCCAGCTTCTGCAGCAAACCCAGGGACTTTTGAAATTGGAAGCTCACATTTTCTTAATCTTCCTCAGTCCTAATTTGTTGAAATTAGCAAGCCAACACTTTTCAGATTTCTGTTCCGTGGAGAGCTTAGAAAATATCTTTCATTGCAATTTGGAATGGAACCAGAATTGTTAAGTTTCAAAGTCATCTGCAATGGGAATTGACTGTTCTCTCTTCCTGCCTCTGGTTTGGGAAGCATCACAGATGTGTATTTGGAAAGACAGACAGGCAAATACAAGCTGCAGAAGAGGTAATTAATAGTTGTCTGCAGATACTGCAGTGGCTAGGTTGAAGAGGAAAAGCGTCCTATTAATTTAAAATATATACATTTCCAAAAACATTTCCCAGGAGAATACAAGAAGATACACAAAGGGAAAAAAGAACCCCAACACTAAAACTACAAGTGAGAAAATTGCATGTAGAGATTTGCAGAACTATATCTAGTATGACCACTGCCACAACTACTTTAACCTTACTGCTTTAGCACTTTTTTGGGGATCAGTTTTATTGAGAATGTTGAAGATTCGATGTGGCTGTTAAGCTGATTGAACTGGGCAAAATCAGATTTCCCTAAACAACAGGAGGGGAAAAAATAAACCAACAACCAACACATAGTACGAAATAATTTCTTAAATACCATAAACTGGAAATCAATAGAGACAGAATCTGATTAATCACTCTACCAGCATCTTTAAGATGAAGTGTATCTACAATCCTCAGAGGCAATAGAGAGACAGCCAGGCTGGCTGAGCAAACAAACAAAATGCAGGTTGGACCATTCTGGTATTTGTCTGTGGACTAGAACAAGTCTACTCCCACACGTGTTTAAATTCTATCCTATGAACTTTAAGCAACTTTTTTTTTTTTTTTTTTGCAAAGCAAAAAATTTAAGGTTGAAAGATGCTCCACTTTGAAATAAGCAAACACTCATTTGACTAGTGTATTTGATAGTTATGCCTGCTGAAAAGGAAGACAGAACGCAACAAACATGTAAAAGAAGAGCAATAAACAATGATTAGTATCTAGTCCATGGACTTTCCTTCCCCTCGCTAGTTGATAAAGCAGTTCTTATTGTTATTAGTTCTTGATTTCAACTAAACAACTACTTTTTTTGACAAAATTGATACAGGTTTCTTTGCAGGTTTCACCTACGTGGGATGGTCAGACTCACACTTACTATTACTTGGGCTAATGGGTGTGCTTTATCCACTATGGGGGAGAAATGCCCATGATACAGAAATGTTGAAAAAAACCAAAACAGAAGAAACCGAAAACTTACATACTTACAACATATTTTTTTCTGCTGTTAATTTATATGCCTGGAGGCTCAGCTGCATCTAATGGCTCATCTTGCTATTCGTTTTATTACTAAACACAATATGGTCAATTGTCAAAAATGTATTGTGTAAAAAGCACAAGACTCAAACCCAGTTATCAGAAGTAATAGAAGAGTTTTAGACTAATAAAGTATGTTTGACAAGTTTTTCTGTTTGTCCTGTTCTTCAGTTGTCTACAAGGAATCCTGATTTTGTAAATTTGCTCATTTGTAATTACTGCAGTAAATTTGTAGGAAAAATTACAGGTGAATTTGCAGCATCTTGGTTCAAAATTCATTTAAGTTGGCTCATATGAATGCAATCACTAAAAAGCAAACAACAACAAAACCCCCAAAAACCGAGGAGGCAAGCTCAGTATTTAGTCAGAGTTTTGCTCAAAAATGATGTTTATAATACTGTAATTTGCAGAGAGTTCACTTGGGATAACATGAGAAATGTTTGGTGGAGCGCAAGTAGGCATGGATACTCTTGGGGTGGGGAGGTGTCAAGTACCGAGAGGGAGTTCACCAGTGAAAATTGGAAACAGCAAAGGACATGACTCATTTTCAAGTGTCACCAAACAATTGTAGAAAAGCATTGCTGGAGTGACCTACCAAGCATTTGTCACACTCCCTTTAAGTCCTGAGAAGGAAATAACTTAAAAACATTGTTAATGTAAGTGGCTACAAAACCACTCCAAGTTTTCATGGAGTTGCTCAATGAGTGTAAAGTTGCACTAAGGCTTCCTACAATTGAAAACGCCCTCAGGAAACACAAGCGGTCTGGTCTGTGCCACTTGACCCAGCTGGCTGCTAATACCAACAGTGAGAGTCCATAAACACCATCTCCATAACACTAGCAGCTTTTTAGAGTGCCTCTTATCAGGTGTCCTCACACACACCTCAAGAGAGGTGAAACTGCAATGAGTTGAAAGGAAAAAATAAAAGGAGAGTTCGTTTCTGTGGTGTAGCCTTGGTGTACTGGCCAGCATAGCTCCACAATTCAGGTATTTCTGTTTGAGCTTGGATTTCCCAGTAACATCCACAGCAGATGACTGAATGGCCAAAGTTTAAAAGAACTAACAGAGGAGGCAAAATTGTTGTTAAATCTAAAATTTGATAGTCTAGGTATTAGCATTTTCCCTTCACCAGTGGAGAGGAAGCTCTGAAGGTTTCTATACAGTAAGTGGCCACCTTTAAGAAAGAGTTAAGCTGTCTGGAAAAGCCTCAAGCTCTTCTTGATCTGTCTCCTCTGCTGGATCATGCTTTAGCTCTCTGTAATAAAACCACAAGACACAATCATGGAACACAGTCAGCTACACGCTTAAGGAACCACACACAGACAACCACTGTTTCCTCTCCTCCATTGTGGCCATTTTGGGTTTTAAATCATCATCATCATGTCTCGGCTTTGTGAACAAAGATTTGGGCAGGGCTCTCCCCACGTGGGTGTGCCCTTCCAGCCTGTACAGTGGATTCTTTAGGTGAGGCACAGCGTGTGCAGAACTGGCCCCACCGTTTCAGTCCTAAGGCCCATCTGCCATGGCCGAGCGAGCTTGGACAGTGACAGGGAAGTCTACAGGACTAGAGAACCCACAGCCCCTGGTATTCCCAGGAGATCTCCCATCCAAGTACTAACCGGGCCTGACCCTGCTTAGCTCCTGATATCTGACAGGATCGAATGTCAGGGAGGCTTTTAACTGCCTGGGATTTAAATCAGATGTCTTGGTTAAGGTACAGCTGGTGTGCCACAAATTTCTTAGCAGTTGAAGATAGAACCAACAGAGAAGTCTAGTAAAGCTCTTCTAGGCCAGGGTTTCCACAAAGTAAGAGCTACATTCCCTATGCACCAAAGTAAGAGCTACATGTGCTATGCACCAGTTCGTTCAAATTTCTGATTTCTGTATTTACTCCTTGGTGAGCTGCAATTTACCTCTTATCCTGGATGACTATTTTCTATGTGGATCCCCTTTCAGTGGTCTTGTTCTCTTTCATATTTTCTTGCTAAGTTCCCTCCTTTCTGTTCTGCACTAAAGCATATCCATTTCCATGCTTTAGTTTTTCTACTCAAGCATCTTATTCTTTAGTATCCTCTATTTTTTTTAACTCCCTGTGGACAGAATAACACACATACTAAAGGCTTCCCTCCCTCCTCAGTCCTCCTTTCACCGGTCATGTCCCTGATTTCTGTCCACTTTTTCAGCTACTTGGAAAGATTGCCCTGATCCCAGGACCTGCTCTCCGAAAAGTCCTTTGATACAAAAGAGAGACAAATATCCTAAAGAATTCTGAAAATGCTTTTGTTGTATGGTATGCAATCTGTAAGCCTGATCTAAACCATGGCAAGTCTCTTGGAAGCCACTGAAACACTCAGTCCTTAAGTGGACTAAGTGTTAGGCTTTACAAAGGGAAACAAAATAAGATACAAAAGCACAAATATAGAGTTTACAATACGTCTTTAAAGAACATTTCACCTGAACTGAAAAATGGGAAAATAAACAACAAGGAAGCCCTTGACAATAATCACAAACAGGAATTTCACCCAATGCTCGTGTGAGAGCCTTGATAAATGTGCTTTGTAATTAAATGAAAGCATCAATGTTACGTTATGATTTTACCTAGTGTAGCTGGCAGTTGAGGAGGGGTTGCCCACATTAGTGTTCCTGATAAAATCAAGGAGGCATTTTTCAGACGGTGTCCCAACAGCTCCCGCACTCAGCACTTTGGTTCATGATGCAGAATGGCCCCAGAGCACATGGGCTGGATTTCTTCTGGACAAAACAAAATTGGAAAACCTGCTTGATAAACTCAACCTGGATACTCCAGCTGCTAAAGGGCATTCAGCCCATGGGACCTGAGTAGAGCTGGTCCTTAAAAAAGTAGGCAGCATAGACACAGGATCTTCATCACTGTTTGGATCCCCAAATCCATTCCCATTGTATTGTGCTACTCACTAACACAGACCTAGCAATAGTCACGTTGAGGTAAGACAGATCCAAATATGCACAAGTATGCAAGTACTATATTACTGTACCATACTCTTGTTTTCCAATTGATTTCATAAGCATTGCTTTCTCTCTGCTTTGTAGGCTTTCTTCTAAAACTGTGGGGGCAAATGCCCTATTCTGTGTTAAGGTGCAAGCAGAGGGCAACATTAAAACAAGGCTTTTAGCATTCAAATATAGTTATCACATGCAAATTTGAAAAACATGGTTAATTATCACATAAGAAAATCCTCTAGAGCTATATATTTCTTGGTTTTTAGCTTTATTCCTGCAGTGCCCTGTAACAGCACTCAGAGCATTTCTAGTCAATGAAACATAAGTACCCATAAGTCATTTTAGCCATACAACACTTTCAAAGATACTTTGCCATTATGAAATACTTCATAATAGCATTAGATATACTACTGTAGACACACAGTAAGTCAGGAAGATTCCCAGCTCTTGAATCAGTGGCTCAAACCCATCTCTGCTAACTGTAACATTTCAAGTCTTATAAAAAATACCAAACACAGCATTGCTATAGAAAGAAAGAAAAAAAAAAAGAAAGAAAAGAAAATTTACCTTTAGGCAACTGTCTTTGCACAATTGGTCTAATCCATTATTGTTTTTTCTGGCGTTCTTTCAATTTTGATCAATGTAACTTTCCTCATGGCCTGAACAGGAAAAGATTAATTCTTTATGTATTTATTTACCTTCAAAATCTCAACAATGACCCTCATACTCCACAGAGGAGCCAAGATTTGTGTCTACCCACTTAGTCTCTATTCTCTGACTTGGTTCTACTGATTTAGCTAAAGTAGACTGACAATCTGAAATTAATTAACAACAGATAATGACTGAATTAGACTCAGCTGTTTATGACTTGGATAATACCTACAAATGGTGCCTGCATTGATTACAATAAAGTGATTGAGTCAAACCAATGCAACTATCTTGATCATCTTCCTCGTAATTTTTCAATACTGTGTTATTTAAGAATGGCCATGAAATAGGATTTTTTCCCTGGAAAAATGCAGATAAAACTATTCTCTCAGAAGACTTTTCTAATTAGCTGCATGTGGTGATCATCTGGAAAAGACTATGACAAGGTGGAATGAACAGAGATAGAACGCATAAAAACTGTTATACTTAAAGCCTAACACTGGTTGAGCAAGCCTGCTTTTGTGTGATTTCATGAACTGGAGTTATGAACTTGCTGCTCTGTCAGCCCCAGACTGCTGGTGAAAATATTTAATGAGGTTTCCTTCAGATCTAGGCACTTTCCAGTCTGTCTGTGTTAATAAAAACTGAAGGTGGTCAACTAGGTGAGTGTAACATGTCTGGGTTAAAGCAGCTTTCTACTTGAGACCTCACAGTATTATAATAAACACACATGCAACAAAAATAAATACATGGTTCCTTCAATTTCTCCATCATACCATTTGGTTTCACATATTGCCATATATTATGCTATGGCCATATACATGCAGTACATCCCATCACACTCAGTTAGTGTATGCTAGTGAGAAAACTGATCTGGCAGGAGAGTAGAAAGAACAGAGTTGAACAGAGCTGAGCTGATGGAAAAAGACAGTGATAGAAAGAGCTAAAGCAAAGGAAGAAAACTATGATAGGAGGAAAATGTGCATGAATTGAAGATGTATTAGAAGAATAAGACTGAACTGAGACAAGAAAATAGAAAGGTACTCCAGAATTTCTCAAATAATGCTGTTTACTCCCTGAATATCTATAAAAATAATAAAAAAATCACCCAAATGATGACTAGGGTGGCACTGTCAGTACAATCTGCAGACCTAAACAATTCACTTTTGATTTGTGAAAAATTCACCCTTCTATCTGGAATTTCTCTGTCTTCACTGTTATTTTAGGTACATGCCAACATAAGTTCATCACATTCCACTTTCTGGTGTATAAATGTATCTTTTATCTTTTGGGCAATGATAAAAAAGTGATAGATGATGTATGCACACAATTGTCCCTTCAATAAGGAGAAATCAGTTAAAGTATATTAATCTAAATAATCTAATATCTTCTGATTGGGTTTAACCTGCACACTGGGGAATAGAAATAAAGCATAATGCAGTCATGATACTTCTTCCCTATACAAGTAAGTCTCATATCACATCCCAACCTTGAACTTGGGACTCACGTGCTTTTGAGTATGTGGCCACTGGCATGACTGGTTGTAGACCTGCTATGAAGTCCATACATGCTGACTGCAAGGCTCAGTGGGAAGGAAATGCTGACAGAGGTTTTGCATTTTACCATTTAGGTGTGTGTGGCTTTTAGGCTACATGGAGGCCAGCAAGGAGATTTTGGAATCGATTTGCTCAAATCCCATCTTTACTATCATGAAAAACTTTAATATTGCTGCTCACAGAGGATGAGCCATCAAGACTAGATTAAAAAGAGGATGGTTACATATGTACTTCCTTATGGCTCTCAGCAACATTCACTTTCAGTCTTTCAGTGTCATGAGAGTGCCTGAATCATGGCTAGTATTTCGCAAGTCCTGCTTTGACACACATGTGATCTAGCAAAGAAACATGGGCATTCCAGTAAGGAAGCATTCATTTACTCACAAGCATGCTGCTCTAAGAAATCTTTTACCCCCACATGCTGCAAAATGTGATCTCCCTGTGGCTATAAAGAAGACTTATTATCATTCCTTGAGATTACAGCAACAAGAAGGTCCATTCACATCCTTAGGAAGAATTATTAGAAATACCATCTTTCACTGGTGCTAAAAAAGCAATTTAAAAGGACAATAATGCTACTTCATTGCTATAAACATGGTAATATCTGGTGTTTCTGTCTGAAAGGTTAACTCATGCGATCACATGACTACATATGACGTTCAACTCCCCTAAGAAAAGTAGTCTTTCTTCAGCCTGGTTAAAGATCAAAGGCTGTAAAATCTGAGACCCCAGGCAAGATGGCACATAGAGAAGAACCCAAAGTTACAATGTATTTTAAATAAACCTTGTGACTTTGAGTCATCTTTGACTGGATGGCTGGGGTAATATTGCATCGCCTAACTTCTTAAGCTCTGCTGATAGTCTCAGTGCCCAAGTACAAATTTTACAGGCAATATCATTTTAAGAGAATTGTGTAGAAAGGATTGTACCTTGCATAGGCCCTGGCAGTAGGAGGCCTCATTTCCAATTGCACACTGCAGAATTGTAATGCCATTTGAGCAAACGAAACAACAGAAATTGCACCAAGTATCTTTTCCCCATGTTATTGCTTTTATTTTACTTTGTGAGGAACTGCTGTGTATAGAACTGAATAACTACTGCAATGAATGGCCTGCTGCTCAAATAATGAAGGCTGAGATCTAGATGCTCTGGAATTCTACATTCAGCTATGCAAGATTTGAAATGTGGCTGTGATGAAATCAGAAGCAGCCAAATTATATTGCTTAGTTATGACTACTATTAATATCTAGTATATTGCATAGCTCGTAAGACACTCGGATCCAGACCCCTATAATGCAGAACAGGACTGGTTGAGCCCCCAGGGTGCTTATTACTGAATTTCACACAGTCATTTTTGAATACTCACTGGCAACCCAATATACCAGTTTTCAGAATTCCCAAGGGGAAATAACTCTCAGCAATAAGATCCAGGGCTTCAGGTCCTCAGCATCCTTGAATATAAGGCTTAAGAAGGGAACTCATTCTAAGATCCTGTGACCAGGGTTTCTGGTTGGCAGTAATTTTTTTAAAGGCATATGATCTGCCAACAGGAAACCAATTTGTTTTAATAGGACTAGCAAATCTCCCAGATATTGAAGCCTAAAGCATTAGCAAACATTCTGAAAATGTTGGTAGCTGTTCTTGTTCTCATCAGATGTGAAGCAGCATTAATCTACATTCTCCAAAGGGTTCATTAATCACTGCTCAGTCTTTAGTTAGTATGATTTGACCAACATGCCTTAAGAATACCAATAAAAAAATATGAATGACCGATTTCTTCTCAGCTAAAGCACCCCACATACTATCCAGTCTGTTATAATGAAACATCAGCAAACATGAACAACACAAAACCCCCAACAAACCAACCAACCAACCAAAAAAAAGCAGTGTGAGTCCCAAACTGCTGCTATTTATTTTCATGCCAGCCCTAAGCAGTGCAACCATCCACTAGAAGTTGGGGGGTGAAGGCTTTTTACTAAATCTGCACAACATAATGTGAGAAGCAGAGAGTATCATTACAGGGTCACTTCCCAATGGGAAGATAGGCAATTACCACAATTTCCCAAGGGCTATAAAGTATATCAACAAACCTGGAGTCCTGATATCCTGTTTGCTGCCTAATACAGATCTATTTTGGTAAAACTCCACTGAAGTCAACTAGAACTTCTGTTCAGTTCAAAGATGAGTTTTAACACAAGCAGCTACGTTAACCCTCTTTTCCTTCAATAAGGCACTCCTGTTATGTGCAGAGGTTTGGGCTTCACTCTTAGGATCCTCCCAAGCTGAATGTAGGACCTACTAGAGGCTTTGAATTCAGTTATTGAATTTGTGTCCTTTTCCTTTTTCTTTCTTTCATTTAGGACTCCAAGCATATCTGAGATTGTGTTCAGGTTAATGCTGTTTTATTTTTTGTTGATACACAGAAAAGAGGCCAGCATTTCTTGTTTGAATGCTGAGTATTTTGCTTCTGATTACAGTGAAGCTAATTATTCAGTACATTTAGTGGGTCTGCTTTAGCCTCAGATATCCCATGCTCTCAACTATTCACGCATTTTAATCCTTCACATTACAATGCCAACATAACACTGCCATACAGGCACCTGAAGTGGCTGTTTCTGCAGTCAGTGCTCCTTCACAGGTGCTCAGCAAACACTGCAACTGAAGAACTGGACTTTGCATGAGGGTCCAAATACCTCGCCAAGAGCCTTTCACAGGTATCTTTTTCAGCATATGTACATCACTTGCTTTCATATACTTTAACTTAATCATTCAGGGTTTTCAAAACAGAAGGCACAAAGCAAAATAACTGCTGTATGGAATTAGCTGACTAGGCTGTCACTCAGTCAAATACATTTCTGACAATAACAAGTGGGAAGCCTTAATTTTCCTCTCTGAGTACTACTGCTTTGCCCCTTCTTGAATACATGCCTGGCTTTCTCTGAAAAATGTGTGAATGTAACAAGCTTCATGCCTACAAAGCTGTCCAGAGCCTACATCCACCTGTTTCACAAGAGAGGCAGAGTGAACATTGCAGCTTCATGTATTTGTCACCTTCCCTCTAGTTTCAGTATTCTTCAAACCCTTTCATCTTAACAGGGCTCTAAAAAGAATCAAAATAACAATGTAGATGCTGTCTCATGTTTACATCTCTCAAAACTTGAGCAACTAAGTGTAAAACATGTCCTATTTCCCCTTTGTGGCTGCAACTGCGCATGTGATGCAGGATCAATATAGCTGGTGCAAACTCAACAGCACATATAGGTCTTCTAAGCACCCTAAGAAGTCAACCAGCTTTGTAAGACAAGACAAGCAGCTGCAGGTGAACTTCAGCTGGCAGAAATAAATATCCCTCAGACCAACAAAAAGCAAGGAAGAGAAAGCATGAAAGCAGCTCTGAGGTTAACACTTCCTCCTCTCCACCCTTTCCTGCCACCACAAAAAAGCACAACGGTCTGGTACAAATGAGGAAAGTGTTTTTCAGTCACTCCATTCTTGACTGAAAACGAGGCTGATTCTGCCTGAGTTAGGACACTTGCCTAGTGGGAGCACCAGAAAAATACAGCATCATCCATGAAGACCTCTTAGCACTGGTGGTAAACAGTGTGGCTGTAAAATACTTTTACCAGCTTTATGTAACTACATTATGTTTTGTTTACATCATCATAACATCAGTGGACCTGAAGAGGGTTGGCACTGTGAAAAATCTAGAGACTGAACCTCAGACTCCTCTTATGTTAAAATAATAGCCAATAAAGTAGCATTTATACACCTTTGGTACACTGTAAGTTGTTTATTTTGGGTAAGGTACAGCTGGAATTTCTAAATTAAATCTCTAGCTGATCTTAAGAGCAGTTCCTAATAAAGCATGAGGAAGAGACTACAAATGGAGTAATAAAACGCAAATGTATTACTAAATAAATCGATGGTTCTACCTCTTGCAGAAACAACTGGAGAATAGCCAAAAAGGGATGAGAATGTCAGACACTCTTCTACAGACTCTGGAAAGAAGTCATGCGGGACAGAGAGAATCATGGAATAGTAGAACGTCTTGGGTTGGAAGGGACCTTAAAGATCATCTAGTTCCAATCCCTTCTGCCGTGGGCATGTACACCTTTCACTAGACCAGGTTGCTCAGAACCCCATCCAACCTGGCCATGAACACTTCCAGGGATGAGTCATCCACAGGTTTTCTGGGCAATCCGTTCCAGTGTCTCCAAAATAAGGCAAATGTGTCAAAGTCAACATGTCTGATGTAAGATGAAGATTTTCCAATATTCACTAACTAAATAAAGAGTTTATAATTTGTCCTTCTTGCTGGTGGAGACCTTATACCCATGTCAGTACCCTAGTATAACAATTTCATCAGAAATGGCCAAAAGTTCACTCTCAAAAGACAAATGGGATTTCACCTTGACAAATAAAGCAAGTATTGATTTACATGTAATTCATGCCTCAAAGGAGATTTGATGTACATATAACAAGTCCTTACAGTTCTCAAACTCTCATTTCCTGGAATTTCTTGTATAGTCCAGGATTTATTTTACAAAAGTATAAGTATCTTCTTATGGCAAATTCAACAGAACCATTCAATTTTTGAACTCTGGCCTTGGTTGTATCAGAGTGAATCTGAAACAGCCCCACTGTATTCTGCAAGTTCCTTCCAACCAACAGACAAAGCAGAAGTCAGGCTCTGGAGTTCACGTCCCAGCCTGAGTTGGAAATGAGACAAGTAAGTACTTTTAGCTCAAAAGAAAAGTTCAATATACTGACAAGATGGTCACCTTCACTTACTTCCTTGAATTATCATCAATAGGCACCAAACAGTGCATGTTTTAGTACTAGGAACTAATTGGAGTGGATTGCTGTAAGACACTTATGAGAAGCTGCCTTTTTAATTTGCTTTCTTTTCAAAGTAATAGTCCATATGGACAGGCCATTTTGCTCCTGCAGAAGTATAGACCAGGGCACTGCCTTTATTGTGAACCTTCTTTCTTCTGTTTCTGGCAAGTATCCTAAATTTTGTAAATTTAATATTCCTGCCAAAAGCACTGGAAACATTTGAGACGATCCTCTTGGGATTAAGGACAAACTGTGGATTACATTCTTTGCATCGGATTATACTGGAAGCCAGAATTTTTCTTGCTATCCCTGAATATTTGTGAGCTAACCAAATAAGACCACAGCACAATTAAGAGTAATTTGATGCTGTTTTACTCTTTCTTCTCAAACCATCCCAGGATCTAATGCACTTTTGCTTTTAGTCTAGGGAATGTGTTTAGGTCAAGCAGATGTGTTTATGCTCATTAACCTTGCATAATAACAAAGTAAGATCAGGTTGTGGTGTGGCTGAGGACAATTTTCACTTCTTTTTTTTTTGGCTCACTAGAAGACCTGCCCTCAGGCACGAATCCTGCTCCTGCTTCACAGATGTAGGGGGTCAGTAACGTGAGGACAGCCACAATGAATCAGACCAAATCTATAAAAAGCCAGGCTCCTTCCTCTGACAGTGGTCAGTCATGGGTACTTTGGCAAAGAATACAAAAAACAGGGCAAGATTGACTCTTTCTTTACTATACCCTAGTGAGATCTGGTAATTCGCTCTTCAGGGACAGCCAGAGCCAGAGACTGGTTTTGCATCTGTGCACTGAAAAGAATTTCTGTTATTTTCTTAGTTTCTTTTTTTAAGTCCATTTCTACCCCTGGTGTCTGTAACACCTTGTGCCTATCAGTCTCAGTTTATTTCTACTGTGCTACATAAAAAAGAACTTGTCTTTGTTTGATTTAAACTTGCTGCCTGGTAATTTCAATAGGCACTCTGATTTCTTGTTGCATGATAGAATAATCCCCTTCCTAATCACCCACAGACCATATGTTGAATACCAGGTCATCAGCAGTAGAAACACTGTCACCACTGTCTGTCCCACAACCATCTGGTGGGGCAGGGACTAGATTTAGAAATACAGAAAGAGATACTGAGATAAAACAAAGAAAATAAAGATAAAAGTTTTTTCTTTTACCATCACCATACCTACAAGTTACTGGGAAAACTTTCAGAAAAAGAATTACATGGAATCTCAACAGTTTCCAAACTTACTAAATAATAACCAAACCTTTTAGGGATCCAGTAGGTCTCACTTGCAGACCAAGCCCAGGGTTTGGTACTTTAAACAGAGAAACTGCTCAAGCTAATGAATGACAGCTGCTGGAGGTCACCTTCCAGTACTTCCAGGAAGGGCTGGAAAACATGCTAATGGAGACATTTTTTAAGATTCAAATTCCTCAGTGCTGAACAAGTCAATTAAATATATCAAACTGTTCAACGTAAGCTGTAGCTTGCCATGTGAGTTTATGGAGGACTTGTCAAAAATTACACAAGAAACTGTACAGCAAAACTGAAAACATGTAAAACTGTGAACAGTTAAATAATTTGTCTTTTACAAGAATGCAAATGGAATAACTGAACTACAGAAAACATCTCCAAATTATCAAGAAATTGGTCAGTTTAAAAACTATAAGAACTAAAAAAAACCTTGCCTATTTTCTATATTTTAAGATTATTCTTCAAGAAAGCTGTCTGCTCTCTGAAATGTTCATGCTTTCATGAAGCCCCTAAAGTTATCCAGTATATAATATTACTATAATCCTGTGACAAAAATACCATGAAAATGTAACAGGAATGAGTCGATGTGCTTCTAGAGCAGTATCTCCCACAATTCCACAGAGTATTAATAGAGAGTATTAACACTGATAAATGGTTTTGAATTATCTAGAGAAATGTTACAGCAGTAGTAAAAATAACTCACTTTTCTGTTACACTGGACAGTTCAAACTATGCTCCACAAGGACTTGAAGCACAGTTCTAAGACAGCTTAAAATTGCATGTCCAATATCTCTTCTTACAGCTAAATATAACAAAATGATAGAGAAGGGTTACACTAATACCAGGGTGAGGCAATGGAACAACTGCTCAGCTAGTGCATCATGCCTGTACCCTCCACTTTCCACAGTTAACAGATGAAGGCCCTTACCTGTTTAAGGTAGAGGCTGTAAAAACTGACGGATTAAGGTCTATTTTAAAATGTATTTTCTTACTGTGCAACTCAACTTTACAAGCTAAGAGACAGCTGACCTTAAGAATCAACAAAGGCAGGAAAGGCCCTGTGTCCCAAGGTTTTCATATGCTCCCCTTTTTAAAAAATAAAAGTTATCCTCTTACTCTTCCTTTGATAGGTGAAAAAAGAGAATTTCTCCAAGGCCTCTTATTAAGAAATTTAGAGGGAGAAATTCTGTTTCTCCAGGAAGCAGGCACAGAGCTGCTGTGACTGGTCAACATCTTACATTAGTAGAGAAGGAGGAAGTCCAGAAGAGAGGAAAAGTTTGAAACCTGTGGGAGAAGAAAAGTTGCAGAAGTTTTACACAAGAATGAGTAGAAAATAGCTCTCATGAAAAGAAACCTCCAGACAACAAATTCTAAGGGCTTGTGTTACCACAAGACACAGCACCCTCGGGGAAAACCAGTGATGAGCATGTGATCAGTCTAGCCAGGGATTTTCAAGGTGGTTTTGAAAAACAGGGAAGGAACCCATCAGGACAGGACTCTTGGTTTTATCACACTGGAAAAAAAAAATGAAACTGAAGAAACACCCAGAAGGGGGAAATAATGCAGTGCTGAGATCCAGTATTGTTTCATTTAAAAGCTGAAAAGACAATTCAATCCCTCATGACAAAGCATGCTCTGGCAAGAAGGCCGAGTTACATAAATAAACAAAAAAGGAAGTCTGATGCTGAGATGGTGCAGATCCTACAACATCCTACACCTTATCAGCATTTTGGAGATCTCTGGTAGGGAGTTGTACACAGTAAGTCCCAGCCAGATGTTAGTATCAATAAGACATTGATTCTGTGGTTTTCAATACACTGACTCAAACCCATTTCAGTCCTTGCAAAACACACTACCCAACAGGGCTCCCTTGCCCACTTTGGAAAACTACCTTTTAAAAGCATTAGTAGTTTTTAAACTGTGAAAAACTTCCCCCAGAAACTTCTTTCTGCTTTTGTGGTCTGCTCTCCTCCAAAGTACCCCTGTCTATACGGGGCTGGGTCCATTTCTCCACTCCAGCGCAGTCCCCAGAGTTCCTCCCAAGACTTGCCTCTACAGTCCCCACGCTCATCTCTGGAGTGATACTTTACTTTGGTGACATTTCCCCCTCCACAGAGCTAGACCAATGTGAGATGAAAGATTAAGAAACTCAGGGAAGGAAGGAAGTGAAAGTTGTGATTCAACAGATGTTGATTCCCTATTAGGCAAGGCTGACATCAGTGCTGCCAAGACACTTACCAACTGGCCTTTTAAGGTGCTTTTCAAATCAGGCAGTAACAAAATGGCCTTTGTTTCTCAGATTTTTGAAAGAAGAAAAAACAGCTAAAGACAGTAGGTTAATCTAGAAATCTCCTAACCTGCTGATGAAGATCTGCAGTTTCTCTTGAGAAATACATGCATTTCACAGGTAAGCAATAGGTTCCTGACACATACTTTGTACAAGGTGACAGCGATCACCATTCAAGGAGCCAAAGGGTTAGGATTCTCCACCCTGGTGAAGAGACCTTTGGGAAGCCTGATGGCATATATAGGAAAAGTTCTTCACTGTCTCTTCAGATACTCAAGAACGAGGAGCCATCAATGATGTTGAGAGAAGCTGTGTTCTAGACAAGCCCTACAGACCACAATGCTCCTTGCCCGAGGATTTTCTAGATGCAGAAAATTCTCAACAGAGACCGAAAGAGCATTTAGAAGAGAGATCTGTTAATAGTCCCTAACTAAATCAATCATACCAGGTTCAGGAAATCCCTAAAGTGAAAACCTGTATAGTCAGGGAAGGTATCTGGCAGAAGTACCATGCCTCACTCTTCTACTTCCCTGGCATCTTGCTTCTGGATTTGGATTGCTTTTAGTCAGGTCAGATACTTAGATCTGGTAAATGAATATTTGCCACAGCAAAACCTGTAGTTATAACTTCTAGGAACAAACAGCGTGAGGAAAGAGTATCTTTTACCTGACAGAAAATAATGTACTAAACAAGCCTTATCATCAGTTTTTTGGAGGCAATGCAGGAAAAGCAGCTTATCTTTTTCATAATATTTCTGCCTGACCCTATCCCTGCAGTACAGTGTAAGGGTGAGATTAAGATGGTGCACTAAGCCTACAGTTGCACCAGTGATAAACCAGTCCCACAGAGCCAAGCTAAAAATGCCTCAGCCAGGGCCCATCAGGAGTCTCAAACTACCAGCCTTAAAATGCCCAAAACACCCATCTTGTGTACTGTCCACAATTCTTACACTCGTCATCTTCCTTGTCAGCAAGGGTGAGCATAGCAACTTTTTCCACGAAAATTGCTTTCCTGTCCTAAACCCCCTGTTGTTTCTGCATATTTGCATCATAAGCCTCCCTGTCACTAGTCTTCCTGTGCTGGGCAATGGCACCGTTACAGCTACTTCCTTCCAAAGATTTCTATTTCAATAACTGTAACTATTAAAAACCCCACTGAATACTCTATGACATTCTCTTAGGTGTGTCTTACAGAAATCCGATCAGCAAGTGCAGATTGAGAAGTTCTCTGATTTAAAAATCTTGAAAACCACAGCAAGGTCTAGAAAAGAAATGTGAACAATTTAAAAAGTTTTATTGTGAGTATGATTTAGTCTAGCTGATTACAGATGAACTAGAACCTAAAATACAGTTTTCATTGTGCCATGTGACTGCCAAAATCTAGTCCCCTCCACACAAGCCTAACTACTGCAGATTTACGTCTTTCTTATGAAAAGGGCCATG
>JAOXXN010000001.1:98892957-98903231 GCA_026770055.1 Myrmophylax atrothorax | reverse complement strand
TTGAGCCCGTGCCCCCTTGTCCTATTGCTGAGTGCCTGGGAGAAGAGACCAACCCCCACCTGACTAGAACTTCCCTTGAGGTAGTTGAATTCCCTTGCCTTTCAAGACAAACTGGTTTTCCTGCTCTTTTTATGCACCTTTGTTTGCTGGACTCCCCTCTTTGCCTGGGAGGCACAAAGATCTCAAGGACTTGCTACTGGTTTTGAAAATGAGCAGGGGAAGAAATCCAGGACCTGGATTTGATTGCAAAGCTGTGACCAAAAAAGAGTCTGTGAAAGAGCAACAAAGCAGATACTGCTGATAGTTACTGCTCTGACACATGAGGATAATATTTCTACCACCGACAGCACACTGACACTGCAGTGCTGTGTAAAAGACTATCAATAAAGGCAGAATCTCAAAGAATTTGCAGCATAAAAGTTATAAAGTCACAGAGGCATTAGGAAAAGAAATATTCAAGAAAGATTGTTCTGCATTTAACTGCTGTAGCAGTTGTCTTAAGGTGTTGTCATGTTTAGGTTGGAAGAGGGTTTCTGTGCTTCAGGGAATTGTGGAATCGTTAAGTCTGCGAAAGAGCTCCAAGATCATCAGGTTCAACCTTTGACTAAACACCACCATGGCCACTAAACCATATTGGGAAATGCCACATCTACTCATTTTCTAAATGCTCAGCCCATCCATCCAGCCTGTCCAGATCCCTCTGTAGAACCTTCCTTCCCACAGGCAGATGGTTTTCAAGGCCAAAACTGGCATGCTGCTCCTAAGGTCATCTCCAGCAAGCCCAGTTTTGTCTCCTTCCCCCTTCAAACGCAGTTTAAAGCCTTCACAATCAGCCCCCAACTCATGAGCCAGAATCCTTTTCCCACTTTGCAACAGGTGAAACCCATCTGTCACCAGCAGACCTGGTGCCTGGTACCCCTTGATCCAAAAAGGTGAAATTCCACCTGGGCCAGGTGTTGATGGGGTGGGAGGGAAAAAGCCTGAGCCAGGTGTTGATCAAGTGGGAGGGAAAAAGCCTGAGCCAAGTGTTGATCTGGTGGGAGGGACTTCTCCCTTCAACTTCATCACTGCCAACCTGAACAAACAAGAGTGGGTAATAATCCCATGGCTGGACCAGACCAGGAAAGGTTCCCAGGAAGGACTGCCTATGCAGAGAGGCAGCAGAATTCCCCATGGGATGGGTCTGGGCAGCAAACAAGTTGTCAGGAGTGGGATTCGAACCCACGCCTCCAGGGGAGACTGCGACCTGAACGCAGCGCCTTAGACCGCTCGGCCATCCTGACGGCTGGGCGCGTCGTTCGGCCGGCCCCACTCGGCTCTGCCGCACCCCCGAGCCCCCAGAGAGCTCCAGAGACCTTCCCCCCCCTCAATGCACGGTGCAAACACGCGCTTTTTTCCTGGCACCCGAACGGCACAGGGAGCACCTTATGTGGAGCAGCGGCGGAAAGGCGGCTGGCGGCAGCGGAGAGTGCTGGGGAAGGGCGGTGGCACGGCAGCTATCCCTTACAGTCTTCGCTCTGACCCAGGGTATAAACCGGTGCAGTACATAAACCTCGCCCAAGAAACACGACGCTAAAAGAGCTCAACATGAACCGCTATTGTGTCAGGCCAGCAGTGACCACAGGTAAATCCGACTCAGCCAACAAGAGAGCCTGATATTTTTGTGTTGCAAATAACTGGTTACACACGGGCTAACAGATGGTCTCGCTCCGTTCTGTAGATAATGGTGGAAGCCGAAGTCAAACCACTTACCTTTACTACACTCCTTTAAAAATATGACTTTGAATACCAAACCCACATATTCTCTGTTCACTTCTCTTGGCAGCAGTAAATTTACCATTTCAGGAGAGGGCCGCTAGAGGTATGTGCTAGAACATCAACTGCAGAAGTTCAGAACTAAGCTGAATGTCACCTCATATCCCAGAATGTGTATGGGTTTCCTAGGTGTCACGTGAAAGGGCCATCACCCCACACTAGGAAAGGCTGAAGCCCTTTCCTGGGGAGGGTTTAATAGAAATAGATAAAGTAATTACTGCCCCAGCAATATTCAATATACCCAGCACTTCCCCTGCAATTGAGACTATAGTTACATTCAGCCAAAGGCAAACACACAGTGTGAAGAAGGGAGGTGTACAAGACCTCGATTTAAATTGTCTTTAGTAATACACCTTAAAGAGAGAAAGCTGCCAGGATAACAGTAGCTCCAAGAGACAGGTAACTGAGATGGGAGTGTAGACAAATATGTTTTTTGGAAAACCATCACAGCAAGGCAAATAAGCAGTGTGCTTTGTTCCCCAAACCGAGAGTATGTTAAAATTGCCCAAGTTGCACAGACTTCCTTGGTTCTGTGAGCCACTCAAGGTACTGCCACCATGGCTGAATTTATGGACATACGCACACAAAAAATACTCACTACTATTTTTGTGTACCCCAATACCTGTATCGGTGAAATAAATTGGAATAATCCCATAGCTTCACTTGCTCATCAAGTCAAGGCAGATAAGAGAAATTACTAACACAGCCATATAATTCGTCCCCAGGACACTGCAACTAGATCTCTCCACTCAAAAGGCTACCAAATGCTATTACCTTATTCCATGGGAAATGACCACACAGGAACCAAGACCTAGTTTCATATCAGAATTCTAACTGTCACGCTCTACCATTTAACATTAAACTTGTCAAATGCCCTTGTTTGGAACTTGTGGGAACTGTGACAAATCCTAGAGAAACAGAGTAACCAACAAAAAACTAGAAGGTGCACTGGATATGGCCAGGGATGCAGAAAAGGGAGATGGAAGCAGAGAAGATGCACAACCAATTAAAAAATAATGTGCCTAGAAACTTCACTCACTTGCAAATACCACTTTTGACAGGAAAGAGAATACAAACCATTAGCAAAGGACTTGCAACTCATCTCCTATTAAAAAAATAAGACCATCTGCTAAGCAATAGTCTATACATTAAAAGGCTTGCATCAAGGAAACCTTAGCCTATTAAATACTCAGAAATAAATAAACCTCATAATAATCAGGAACTCAGGTTTTGTTTCATAGGAACATAACAGAAATCTACTTCCAAGCTTGAATAAATATTTGGAGCAGGATATAAAAATGGTTCTTCAATTAGGTATAAAAAGTCCTCCTAAAGAAGAAAAGAGAAGGCAAAGTATTCCTCTAAGTCCTCTCTTAATTTTGTTACTTACAGATTCTAAAGTTTATACATGCTTCTTACAGCACTGTGCTAAATTTTCTTTTTTGCTTCCTTCACACCCACCCAACCTCATCACTCAACCTGAGCTTTCCTACCTCGTTTGTCTCTCTTGTTCCTGTTTCACTTATGTTGTCCATCTCCTGTGCTGAAAAGTTTTCCAACTAAAAAGCATACATAGAAAACCAAGAAACGAGCACATTTTTATTTCAAATATTTACTAAACAGTGGTTTAAAACAATAGCTTAACTTATAATTTTATTAACTTTTAGATACATGATCTAATTTCAGTATTGAAACAAATTCTTGGAGTTGATAACCTCCTGTAAGAGTTACAAAATGTAGTTATTTGTTTAAAATAAACAACCACCTCAAAACAGAAGTCTTTTGTGGAAGTCTGCACAGTGACTTGTAAGCATAAATTACTTTCTGTTGGGCATTGCAAAAGATAATTAGATGCCAAAGAGAATTTTGAGGTCAGCCAGAGTGAGCTTAGTGAGGGTCTCTCCTTTGCCTGACAGAACCTGCTGGGCAAGACCTTTCTTCCTCCTCTGGAGTTGCAGGATCTTTTCTTCTATTGTTCCTTCACAGACAAACCTGAAAAAAAAAAGCAAAAAAGACAAAAGAAAGCCACATCATCTCAAGTGCTAGGAAAATGTGTCAGCATTACATAAGAATATCCCCAGAAAATTTCTAAAGACTTATCTCACTTAGAAACTAATCATTAGCCTATTATGTGACTGATAAAATATACCTCTGAACACAAACCAGCTGTCCTCATATCCAAACACTATAACCTTTCAAAAATAAATCTGATGCACTTCAGGCCTCAACTTTGGTCATCTGAAGCAACAGTAATTCTGTGACAAAATCCTGTAGTGACTGATTGATAACTGATAGCATCTATTACACCAGAAGTGTTGTACCCAACATAGCATTTTAGATTCCGGTGTCTTTGAATGTGCTGTGCATTTCAGTAACTATGCCAGCCTTTCAGTTCTTAGGTACAGATGCTTTTTCTAAAAGTCAACTTTGCCACTAAATAGAAATGTTCTATATGGTTTTATTAGTGATATTAGAAAGGTCCAGGTTTAGGGAGCACAGTGAAAAATCTCCACTGAATTAAGAGAAATGGTTTGGTGCCTAAATTATTCTCAGGAATGAACAGGACATTCCCACTAAACCCACTAGTTTTTCAGACTATTGCTGAAAAACAAGAAACCCCTGCTAGATATCAGGACAGCAACATGCAGGCAAGTGCCACATAAAAACGTTTTCATGTGTTCTATCTCAGTGCCCAAACCTCAATCCCACTGTCAGACCTTGTGTCTACCTTCAAGTAGAGAAACCAGGGCCTTGTCTCACTGACCCAAGCCAGACAGTACATGAGCAGCAGCTCCCTCATTTACTGCTAAGTAAAATCCTGACCTGTGTATCACAACATCCTTTTTCTGCCCCACTCGGTATATGCGGTCACATGCCTGGTCCTCGAGAGAAGGATTCCTGAAAGGTTAAAAAAAAAAAAGCCTCATTTTCTTGCCTGTTTTTACCTGTGTAGAACTAAAACTGCTCCCAGGTTACCCTAGGTCTAGTAGCTTGATGGCCAGTATTCACCCTGGCCTGACCTGTATTTCCCTTTGCCCTGGGGGTAGAAGAATGCTACAACTCCACACAAAGCCAGCTGTGTGACTTACACCACTGGTCCATGTAGCCCCATATTTCTGGCCAACAGTGAGTACTCAGAGAAAGCCCAGTAGCAAGTGAGGACAGAGTGTGAAGCAGAAAGGCAAACCCCATTGAAAGAGGCCACTGCTCAAGAAACTGATATAAAAATTATAGGGAAGACTTGTTGGTGTAACTTCCATATTGTAGGGACATCTCCTTAATGCTGCTACTGAGCAGCTGGTTTTGTACTCAGGCACATTAGTTTGCTTTGCAAGTTCCCATGAGCAACATTTAGTTTAAAAAACTGCAATTCTGACTTTGATGAGAGACAACAAATATTAGGAGCTCATACACAGTTTTTTCATAGAAAAATATGTAAATCCAAAGGTACTTGAGCTATGCCCATTTACTGACTATGCTCAACACAACTGATTTGTTTCAAGACAAACTGCCTGTAGGTGCTACTGTACCATTTTCATTACTGTAAGAAACTAAGCCAGAGATTGCCAAGTCTCCAGGAGCCTTTTGTGATACAGAGCTGCATACTTGCTTCTTTGGATTGCTGTTATACTCCTCTGTTTTCTTACCTCCACAGAACTCTATTTCATGGCAATGAGCACTGGATTGACAATTCAGTGTGTTGGATGAAGCCTGTAGTAAAAATACTTTTCCACAACTAATCATTAGCCCTTACTCTAAGCTTAACACTTCCCTCCTAACCCATTTGTACCAGACATCACAATACATGCAGTGAGAAAGTAAGCAGCATGCCCAACATATACTCTCAGAGATGGAACTTTTATTTCTCTTTACCAGTGCATGTCAAGGAGGAAGAGATGGTTTCCTCCAGTCAAGTTCAGTCCAACACCTCCAGCCAGCAACGAGACCAACATCACCTTCAGAGGCCAAAAGAAAGTTAAGGAGCCCATTTAAAAAAACATGAAAGCTTCATATACTACACTTATTAATCTGAAATAATCTGTTTATAATATTTGCATTACATGTGTATATTTACTGTATATACTTGTGAGCTTGTATATTGATGAGACACAAAAGCCTGGATTCAGAAGGCATAGCTCAGAGAGGCCAGCCCAGCATTCCATCCATGATACCTTTTTACAGGCTACAGGAAGGACTGAAAGGTTCACACTCTCTGTCTCACTGAAATAACCAGCTTCTCTGAGGACAGCCTGATGCCAACAATGGGACTGACCAGCACCAATTCAGAATTAACAATAACAATTATTTAAACACAGGCTGCTGGACTGAAATGGTCTGCCACTCCTTTCCCTTTGCCTTCACATGACCTAGAATTTAGGAAAAGAGGAGTAGCTGGGAAGAAATGAGCCTATAGCATATGGTCAACTTAAAGAACATTTCTCGTACAGGCAGAAAGTGAACTCAGTGAGGGAACAGAGACACTTGCTATATGTATTTATTACTCAATTTCACAGTATGGTACTTTAAAACCCTGATCTTTTTTAAGGGGTCAGCTATGCACACAGCTGGCAGAATCTTGCTTTGTTCAAGTTCAAAGCTAGAAGGAGAAATAGCTATTTTGTATATAGCAACTTGTTCAAGAAATCCAGCAAAGAAAACAAGCTAATGCACCACATTCTCCCTTTCCAGTCAAAGATCCATGCTCAGAGGGACAGCCTGTCCTGCCTCAATCGTGGCAGTGTTAGCATACAGTTGAAAATATAATCCCTATGGAAGACTAATTTGGATTCAGACGTCTTCAGTCCCCTGGCAAGCTTCCTTCCCTTGGCCAAATTTTCAAGAAGAGCAAACACACTGTAGTTCATTGTTATTTAAACCAGGTACACAGCCCCCTCTTTCCCCAAACACCAAAAACTCAAAAGTGAAAGAAGTCACATGAGGACACCTTATTTTGGATGTGTGCAAAACTGTGACCTCCTGACACAGTCCCTATCTTTATTCCAGGGTGAAATATGCTCTTGTTATTTTAGCCTCCTTCACAGATTCAGTTATTGTCCTCTCTTCTCAAAAAGATTAGTCTGGTAAAAAAGTATCTGATGTATTGAAAACTAGTGATAATGTCTTACAGGCTCCTTGGCAAGCAGGTGATGTACAGAAAGAAACATCTTCTGATGCAGAAGCATGAACTGGAAACAACCAACCTGCTCCAAGCAGAGCTAATTGACCCCACATCTTCCCCATGACTCTGGAAAAAACATCTTCAAACACACACAATTTAGACAACCTTTCAACTAGCTTTGGAGTTTGATAGTCTTAGTACAGAAGGTGAGCATCAAAAGAAGCTTTGTAGCAGCTGCTCCTGCCCATTTTAAGATGTACATTTGCTTTTACAGCTACCTCCTTCCCCTGCTGATCTTGGCACCTAGAGGTCCAAATGATACTGGTGCCAGCACATGGAATCAAAAGTCAGCTATCACAGCTGCTCATAGCAGTGCTAGAGACTGTTTTCCCTGCCCTGATTGCGTACCTGAGGCCCTTTGGGATTGTTATTGAACTCTTCTACCACATCCATTCTCTGTTTAGGATTGACAGAGCCGTCCAGTGTTGCATATTTCAGCCCCAGTCGCTGCAGGTGCACGGCCACAACATTCAGCATACTTGTCCACTGAGAGACAACAACACTGGAGAGAGAGCAGGGAGCTTACAAGAAGTTCTGTGTGTGCTGTAACAGGTTAGTTATTGCAGTGTCTCACCCAGGAGACAACGATTCAAGCAGTCTGCCCCACTGCAAACTGGGGTCAAGCCCCTTCCCAGCTCAGAAATAGATTCACTTGTAAGTGTAGCAGTAGAACCTGCTGAAAAAGGCGAATACCCAATAAACTTCAGTTCAATTAAGTCTATAACCTTCACCTCCATTTTTAGATTTTACATTTCCACCTAGCAACCACAACTCCAACTCCAAGTCACAATGATGAGCTTTTTCTGCAAAACAGAAAAATCAACAGCAACACCAAATTTGGATTCCCCTGAGCCTCTCACTCACCAATTTCTTGGCCTAAACAGTTTGCGAGGCAATAATTTGTTCAATGGCTTCTTGAAGGGAACAAAAGCAATGTTGGTGTTCCCATTCTTATGCTGAGAATGCTTTTTGGAAAAAAGCTTTCTATGTATGGTGCAACTCTGGAGTTGCCCAACAGGATTTCCCCTTCCAACCTACCCCCAACATGACAGGTGTCACCACAGCCACACACCTGTAAGTGCATTATACACAAAACCAAGCAGAAAACCCTGTAATGCTGCAGTCTGGGGCACAGCAAAGACAGGGAGAACCTGCACAGTGAGAGTACACTACAGGTCCTCTAATCAAAGCATTCCTTCATGTCAAACAGGTTCAGTTTTAATCTCTCCTTTATTCCTTCACTTTTTTTTGGGTTGTGGTGTGAGTTGCAGAGCTGAGGACAAATATTAGCCAGCACAACCAAATTATTCCCAGATCTGTTTTTGGAGAAAAGAGTCCTCATGGGCCTCAAGGCCTGAAATTTCTTACACATTCCCTTATGTTTACACTTACCTGCATCTTAAACTCCCTTCTTTTGCCTTACATATTTTTTTCCTCAAAATCTGTCTTTAACTGTTCCAGTACTGTCACCATTTTACCATACCAGGAGTTTTGTACTTACTTATTTACAACTATTTCTGTTGTTGTCAAGAAATATGCTTCTCTCAATCACTATGACTAAAGAAAAGGATATGCTTACTAACCTTTTCTGAAGCTCTGAGTGACTTTGAATACTTTTCAGTTCAGTCAAGAGGTGAGCTATCTGCAGGGGGAAAAAAAGGTTAGTCTGCTTGCTCTCATAATCCAGCTCGTGCTTGGCTCTTTGTCATTAAAATAGAAAGTGATCAAAATAGCTTTTCAACTGGAATTGCTTCTGTGCTTAGACTTTGAAGAGATTTTAATAGTCATTGGTAAGAACACTGCCACCACAGAAAACACGGCCAGGAAATCAAATCATATAAATATGTCTTATAGATTCCAACCTTCCTGTCAGAAGTCAAGTTATTGCCACCTCTCCTCTTGCTACCATCCAATTTTCGCCAGCTTTTCATAAGCACCACAGTATCACATGCAAGCTTTGCTGAACTTCTTTGAATCAGGATTCAAATTTTTCACTGACAGATTTTCAGCAGTCAGATTCTCACAGCTTTACTAGAACCACCCCTCAACACCTGAGAAGTTGGAGCCTTCCCAGAATGGGTTAAGCAGGCTATCAATCTACTCACCTGATTTCATCTAAATTGGCAACTTACCCTGATCTGCAATTACCAAGGTGTGACAATTCATGAAAAATTTAAAAGGCAAAGTGCTGAAATCCAAGCTTCTCAAGGAAGGTAAGAAAGACACAACCAAAATACCTTGGAGCTTTCCCTGGTGATGTCAAAGATATCTGCTTTAAAAGCTGTGCCATTGAGGTAGACTGTTGATTTGGAATCAGGACTCTCGAGCTCAGACAGTGTTAAAGCACCAAGTTGTTCCTCAATGGAGAGGCAAAGACCTTCACTGTTCAAGTTAACTTGATCCAGAGCCTGTGGGAAAGAAAGCAACATAATAAGGGATCACAGTCAAGGCTGAAATTAAACTCAGTACTGATCCACAGTCTGCACAATCCCTGCTAAGTACAGTGAGTTTGAAGGATGCTATGCAATATGAAGACTGAATGACTGAGAAACACTTCGGCGTCAGACAAACAGTCCCTCTGGGCCCTTATTCTGCCCCAAGCAGGGGCAGTGTAAGGAAAGTGAGCTTAGCCATTTTCTGTGGCCCAGTCTCCCCAGACTTCCTCTCCCATGGCATTTAACAACAAGATTAAAGGTGTTAGAAGATAAATTCCTGCCTGTTCCTTTAACAGCTGAATTTATTCAACAGCTGCTTTATATGACAGAGCCAAAAACTTCTGAAAGGTTAATCCACTTCATGCAAGGCAACTTCAATCAAAGCACTTACAGAGCTCTCCAGCATACAGGCTCTTGACACAGGCTACACTTGTGCTCTTCTCAATGCTAGGTTAAGACAAAGACTTCTTTCACATTAGAATTCTGTTGGTTTTTTTAAATGTAAATAAAAGTATTTCCAGAGGCACAGCTGCCCACATAAGGCCTGCAGGGGAACTATTCAATAGAAAGTAAGCCCATCTAAAATATCTTGGGCTTGGGCTTTAAAACAGAGTCCTAGAATTGGCTCAGTTCATAGCTCCCTAGCTAAGAGATGCAAAGGTGTTACAAAGTCTTTTTGCTTACAAAAACACTTAAAAATCCCCACAAACACCTCACACCACTACAATACAATGCAATTACCACTTTTAGTAAGGAGAGATGGCAGCAGCACTGACGGAGCCTCAAGAGCACAGACAAGACGTGGACAGTGCTTGAGACCTGGGAGGCACTTTGTGAGCCTGCTA
>JAOXXN010000001.1:98867121-98878154 GCA_026770055.1 Myrmophylax atrothorax | reverse complement strand
GGAAACTGCTCGAGCTGGTGCCGCTGCGAGGCTCCTCCTGCGAGCTGAACGTGCTTTTAAAACACCTAAAGATTAATTTAGGCTGAAATAAGAGTAGTATAAACAAACAGCACAGACCATCAAGAGCCGGATGTGTTTTTTGCTCTTTTGTATTTAAATGGGGAATACAGTTTTACAAAATGTGTGCATTTCTTTGTTAATGACAACTCCAGTGAGAGAATGACTCGGCTAATAACAGAATTACGGAAGGGTTACAAAGTGTGTACAAAAATATTAACAACATTTACACTAAATAACAAATTAGCGAAATTAACACTGGCAGCCAAATTCAGTCACGATGTAAACTGATGCAACCTGCCCCCGACCTGCGTGAAGGCTGAATTTGGCTCTGTATCTGTGTGAAAAACGTGCTTTTTACACAATACTAACGATTTTGTCCTTTCACATGTACCCTGGAATTTTTCCACCTAAACACAGACCATTTGGGGCAAGCACTAACCCCATCACAACGCATACATACTGTGTGCCCTTGTCACATCCAGCACCTTTGCTCAGCTTGTTTTGAAGCAGGAACATGGAATAAAAGGGATGCAAAGTATTTCAAGGCAAGTGTGTACCTCAAGGAGTGTTGAGTACTTGTAATTGTAATGTTAACAATAGCTGTCTGTAAGGTCCTGGCAAATACTGGGATTTTTAGTTGTTGGGGTTTTTTAATGAGTGCCCACAGGTGCTAATTTATCTAACACATTAGAAGCAAAAAATAAAGAAAAGCCTCACTATAATTGTTTTATTCCTGCATTATGCAAAGAGCTTAAGTGTTCTTACTATAACAGCTTGTTCTTACATCAGCAAACCACGTGCTGAACTTTAAGCATGAATTTTGCATGGGAACTTAATGGCATTCAGGCTAGTTCATAAAGTCAAGTTGCTTTGTCCAGAGTCGGACATAAGCTTGTGCTGAAATACATTTCTGAGTCGGGAACACAGACAAATAGGATGTCTAAATACAGTACTGGACCGAGGCTCTGCCTCACAACACTTTGCTTCTGTGTCTCTGAATAAGTTGCATAAAGACAAAACAAGCATACACTCATTTTTTGTTCAGATGGAAAAATCCTGCTCCTGATTTCCAAACAATCTCCAGCAAAACCTCATACAAACCACTTCTGGGGAAAGGTGGGGCACAGTGGAGAGGACACAGAGTAAACAAATGCAAATCCTTGGTCCTTAAGTCCATTTGCTACTCACGCCCATCCACAAGGAATTATTCTGCTCACTTATGTTTCCCTCTCTTTGAAATATGGAGTAAGGCAGGGCTGTAATCCCTCCAAAGTAAGGAAGGGGGTAGCCCAGGAAGGCACAGAGGGGTTCCTGAAGCTGTATATACTTGTATGATCCACCTCATCCCTCGTTTCATAACAAACCTTTCCACCTTTGCAGACTGTTTCACTGCCAGCAGCTTGACTGTTCCCCTTCTTTGGCAAGCAGGGCTGACCAACCCTCTCACAAAGGCCTAACAATGTAATGTCTGTACAGTGCTTAAGAACATGCAAAGTGCAATATAAGTGCCAAATGTTCTTATTTTTGAGATTAATTAATACTCCAAGAAATAGAAGCACTGAGGTAAGTATAGCTTAAATACTACATTCCCTCATGATTAAACAAAAAAACCAAGCAACTCTTTTCTTTCTAGAAAAGATGAATCCTGAACATGAAGTGACAATACCTTACTTATATTCTGTCAAGCTTAGCACAGCCAGAGTGTCCTTTTAGTAACAGCAAAACAAGGGACATGAGCTGAAGTTCTCAGAGAAACTAAGAATTCTGCATTAATGATTTCCTCAAATACCATCTTCATGCTTTTCCAGCACCGGTCTGCTCCCACCCACTACATGCAGAGAAGCTGGTGCACCACTGAAGCAATGCACACAGTCCAGTGTCAGATCTTAGCCTTCTGATGGCTGAACATATCCCCCTGCAAAGTGAAGTAGGACCATAATCTGCATGAGCTCTCTGAAAAGTTCAGGTTTTGCCCTTAGTGAAGTCCATGCTCCTCATCTGGGAGCCTGTGACAGTAAGGCTGTATGGCGTATCCCATGCACAAGCTCATATCAGAGCACTCCAGCTATCAAGTATCAACGGATTATCCTGGTGTTCAGAAGATGATGGATACAACAATGAATTCAACACTGCACATACTTCTCCTACTTTTTTCCTGTATCAGCTTTGGCCGATAATGGACCCAAGATTCAACAGGCTAATGATCTGGTCAATGAAACACAACCCTGCATTCCTATGCACTGTGTGATAAAGACAAGGCACAGAAGAGTCAATAGCACCCCAAACAGTAAACAAACACTACTGAAAAATGCTGGTGCAAGTACCAGAAATTCAGCTGGTTTTCAAGCGTTGAAAAAACACTGAAAACATCCCAACAAGGCATCCTGGTTCCCTTGAAACACTGACATCTGTAATAGGTCCTGCTTAGTGGTTTTGTTATGTTTTCTTAACTCCAGTGCTCCTGTCAAACATTCCCTTCATCGATGCTCTGCAACTTCAGTCTTTGGCTGGCATGGGGCCTGGCACCACGCCGTGTGTTTGTGCTGCTTCCTGGCAGAGTCCGCACCGGGAACAGGGCTCCTGGTAAAGCATCCTCCCCAAACAAGCTGAATTTCACATCAGCTTCAATGGCTCGTGCTAGACTGGTTGCATAACTGTCCAGAGATTTATGGACTTCAGCTTTTACATGAAGAACAGAATTCTTTGCAGCTTCTGAAAGAAAAAGGAAAAAAAAAAGTATGACAGTTGATCAGCATGGCTGTGCAAAAGCTTGAAGACTAATATCAATCATTTTGTAAAGGTATGATCATGCCCTCTGCAAAATAACTCTCCTACAGAGTACATTTACCAACAATACTCAGGTTTCCTAAACCATTCCATGAACACAATACCCCAGAGTGAACTGGGACCAGCATTGGTGAAGTTGTTTTTGTAGCATCTATAGACCACTCTACCCACCAACATGCTGAGCAACACAGGTGTTCGTCCTAAATGTAACTCTGCAGTGAGGCTGCTGAAATCATTTAAAGTCTCAGGGATCCTGAAAACCCTGAGAAATTACCAGGGAGAATTGCTATGCTTGTGGAGAACGCTTGCACTAAGACCTCCCCCTTTCACTCAGACAAAAAATTAAATGTCTGCTCCTATGTAATCACTCAGAAAGATAACAGGAAATGTATGGTCATGTATTTGTACAAGAAAATATTCATCTCCTGCTGGGGAAAGGACAAAAGTGAATTTTTCAAAGATGTTTAAACATTCCATAGGAGTTTTCTCATTATTTCAGATTTTATTACTTGATTCTTAAAGATTTTCTGCTCATTTTCATACTGTCCACAAACATGTATTGTTTAGAAATTAAGTTGTTAGTCTTCTATTCCATATTATTGTAACTATCAGCCTAAATTAACTTTCCAGCATTTTACAGATGATCACAGCAACACTTTGCTAGCACAGAATGAACAAGTAAGTTGATTGAAAGAAGTGCATGTGGTTTATGTGTTTTCACCCATACCTGCTGAGAAGCATACCCAGCAAAGTGAAGTAGAAGTTAAGTAAAAAAAGTAAGTGTAACAGAATGAAATTATACTCAGACTCTTCAAGTCTGTAAGTAGAAGAATTTCAAGACTGTGAAATTATGAAGCTGAGAAGAGGCAGCAAATGAGAAACACAGTGACAACGCAATCAAAATATGAGGTCAGGAAAATAAATATATTCCCTGAGAAACACAAAACAGACTACAGCAGCCACCAAGATGACTGGAGTTGCAGAGAGAATACTGCTGCGCCATACAAATTATACGTATGCAGGGAATTCCAGCTTCTAAGTCTTGTCCTTGTCTGTTGTTACTTGAGAACTGAAGGAAAGACCAGATCTTGCTTTCTGTTGTACCCGCATGAATAGTCAGGTCTCTCAAGGCAAACAGCGGTCAGTTATGTTTCAAGTTACAACTTGGTTGTAATAATGCCAACGTCACGGGTTCAATCCCCTATGTGGGCCATTGACTTAAGAGTCAGACTTGATGGTCCTTGTGGGTCCCTTCCAACTCAGAATAGTCTGTGATTCTGTGAAGACAATTCTGAAGGTCCTGAGAGGCTTCCTAAGCAGGCAATATAGTTGGTTCTGAGCATTTTCATACTTACCCCTAAACTCACCTTTAATTTGCTCTACTTCATCTTCAAATGTCACTGAACTCCTCCTCCTAGGAGGACAGATGCAGTGTGGGGCAAGAGGGCCATCCGAGCTATAATCTTCAAGAAGCATTGTATCTGTTCCTGAAACAATGCAAGCCTTCTCAAGTAAAACAGTAATGCTGTGATACAATGTGGTGGCAAAAACCTTTCAGTCTATAGCAGTTACTTTAAAAGATGTCTAAGCCCAGTTATTGTGAGTAGATTTCAGCTCAAATTAAACACTGCACAGGAAAAGAATGAAGTCAGAGTTTTCATTCAAAGGATTTGGAAATCTTTACTCACTAGCCATCTAAAACTTCAAGCAGCTCCAAAATTCTCAGCTGCAGAGTTTATACTGTCCATAGCAGACAAAAGTGAAACCTTACCTTCAGTAAATAAAGGGTAAAGTTAAGAGCAATTTCCCCCATTTCCTGATGAAGACAAGAGGCTAACAGTGGCTACCTGAAAGGCAGACTACCATAGCTGCCAACTGTCAGGCTTGTAATCAGACCTGGGTGGAATCTTAACTGGAGAATTTTTCTCTTCAATTTAGTTTGTCTCTAATAACCTGCTTTGACTTTCTTGAATTCTGTTTTCATGGAGGAAAGTCCCTTGCTGTTTGGAAATGATTTTTGTCTGATGAGTCTTTTTCCAGTTCAGCATTCTTTTTCTTTTTTTTTTTTATTTCACCTCCCTGAATCTGCTTTACACCTTTCCAGCATAAAATAGAATTTCAAAAACACAAGGAAATTCATCTTGGCATCTCTGTAATGCTTTCACACTGTGGGCAAGACTGCAGCGCATCTCCCTTGCCATGCTGGTCCCTCTGCTGCATGAGGGAAAAGCAGAACAAGTATTCTGTGGACAGACTAGAACACTGCTGAGCAAGCAGTCCCCAGGGAAGCTGTTGCTGGAAGACACAGACTGCACACATTTAATGTGCAGCACTCTACTATCAGTCCATTTACTCCTGTGATGTGACAACAGGACTAGGACAAAGTGCCTTCCAGGATTTATAACCCCTTTAGATGGTGGCTTCACATCCCTCTTCATCCACTTGACTACTTTTGATGCCCAAATTCAATCTTTTTACAATAAGAAGTTGTTCCAGCACCCACTTTACAGGAACTGAAAGGCATCGCTGGGAGTGTATCCCTAGACAACATTCTGTTCCATGGGCTTGTCTTTGCTGACAATCCATTGTCATGTTGCAGTGACAAACCTTTTAAGGCAAAACTTGTGTGTTGTGTCAGTCATTTGCCTCCTTCCAGCACACAAGAAAGAATGAAAGAATGGGTGCTGTTCCAATACACCATCCCAAATGAGCCTAGGGCTGTCTGTGCTGCTCTGTGAACCAGCTGGGTTGGAGGCTGTCTACTGAAAGCATTAGACTCTTGCTTATCTCCTAGGGTACCAAATCCTCCTCAGAAATGTAGCATGCAATGGAAGAGTGACACTAGGAAGAAATACATGTTTTCTTCCACGGAGCAGAATTTTAGTGCTTCTTCCAAATGCATGATTTCAGTAAATTTTCTTTTTTTCCAAATGAGGCTGGTGTAGAGACTAGCCTCTTATTCTTACAAGGTGGATTGTTGTTCTTGGAACAACTGATCTTAAGGTAACATTTCTAGTAACTGGGTCTCAGGTCTCACATCATATATTGCGTACAGCTGGCACCACTTGGAGTTTTTTCCTCTTCCACTGCTCAATCTGTTTTTCACAATATGAAAAGGTCTGTTTCTGTTTACCAGGGCAGATAAAGAAGCAACTGCATCGCAGGCCACGGGACCATGTACTGCATGCAGCAGGCAACTCAGACCTCTTTCTGGTCTTTAGTTCCTCACAGTAAAAGCATCCAGTGAAACAATATTTCACAGTGAATAACTGTATATCCATTCCCAGGCTATAGACTATACTCCCTCCTTAACCAACAGTGGCACTTCTAACAGCATTCAGTATCTCTTTAGTTTGTTCATTTGTTTAAACTGCTCACTATCATTACCCCAAAAATGGTAACAGAATATCCTCTTAATCAAGGTAGGTTTACCATGATGCTATTCTCCTTTATCACATACAGCTGCAGAATAACCAGAAGAGGCATAAAATTACCAGCATAAAACAACTACCAAAAGTAAATCCCAGCTCCACAGACTTCCTTCATAAAAGTAAGAAACAAACCCCTTGCACTAAGCAAACATTAGAAGATCAACCCTCTGCATGTCTCCAGAGCAGAAATACTCTTTAAACAAGCGCAGTTAAGCATTGGTAGTTCAATCAACCACCAGAAAAATCTAGCAACAGTTCTGGATGGATAATTACTGGCAGAACTCTTTTTCCCCTTTCCAACACAACTTCAGCTGGGGAGATCTTAAGTAGTGACAAAATCATAAAGCTAAAGCCATCCCAAGTGTTTATGTTTACATTGCAGGATGAACAAGACAAGGTTTCTTACAAAATAGGAAACAGAGAAGCACATTCTCCACAGCACTTTGTGGCTCTGTTCCTTGTGGATACATGGAAAGTCTCCAAAGAACAACAGAAATTAAAGAAGGGCACAAAAGCAGTGAGTCTTGTTCCCAGGACAGATTAGCAAGGGAGGGTTATCATTCCATAAACAGCATTTTGCGAGTAAATATATTGAGAGCAAGGAAAGAAAAAAGCAACTGCAGCAGTTTTGTTGTAACAGCTGGAACAGATGCTTCATGTCACTCATCCACCAAGAGACATCTGTGTGTGTAAATACTGACTATCCCTCTGAGTTCTGCCAAGTGCAAGTTTCTGCCCAAATAAAGAGAGCAAGAGACTTGTTGTTACCTGAGTCCTGTGAGCAGCTGAAACCTGTGTCTCCTGTGCTGCTGCTGTTTCCTAATGGCCGCCCACCTGCCATGAGGGCAGTAAGATGAGGAGATAGTCCCAAATCTGCAAAAGAATTTTGTTCTTGTTACACAATGAATGTTTAAGGGGGTTGCAATAGTAAAAACCTCTTCCAGTAATACTCACTCTACTGCCTTATTTATAACTCTGCATACAGAACTTACCTTGTGGATCCAGAGTGCACAGCATCTGGACTTCCCATCTTAGAAATCCCATCAGCACCGCTCAGGTATTGTTGGATTCTTTCCACATGGCAAGTCTTCTTTCTACCTGCACCATATCCCTCCCACTCTTACAGCAACTACATGTATTTTATCAGCCAGACAGGCTGAGCACCGAGCACACTCTCACAGGGAATGGGATATTTGCCAGGTACCTTCTAGACAGAGAATAACCTGGTAGCCAGCTGTGATGGGCCACTAGTGAGTAAAGAAATTCATGAACAAAACTAAAGCACTGACCTCTTTCATATCCCCAAAACAAAAAGGGAGGAGATCCGAGGATTTTTACAAAGGTGCTTTCTTTGAATCCCACTTCAAGCTTTTGTTGTGGGTTTGGTGGGAGTTTTTTTCATCCCCCTGTCAGCCTGCAGCTAATACACCTGATAAACTTGAAGCTGTCAGCTTCTTATTACTTTTAAAGAGGGAAAAAAAATCCTATCTTTTCCCTCCCACCTCAGTTCCCAATGTTCCATAGTATCTCCTAGGTACAATTTGTCAAAGCCCCTGCAGCTTGTGATGTGGCTGTAGTTGCAGAACCCTTTCATTTAGATGACAGTCTTTCCCAGTAATCCAAGACTGCAGAAAAGATAGTGGATGACATGCTGCTCTCACCTTCCTTCTGCATTTTAGATCTTCCTTCCCAATTAAATAATTTCAGTTCCTGCCTCTGTGTGAAACATCCCTCAAAGGTGTTCTATTTTGGAAGCTTCTGAACAGGAGCAGGCAAATGATCAAAAATCAGAATGTTACTGTACTGCTGCTTAAAAAATCCTCTAAACCAACAAACTGCCAAACTAAGCAACTGAAGCTCTCAGCCTGCAACATGGGGAGACACCAAACAACTATTAGTTTTTACATAGTTTTACTTTGCTAATGATCTTTTTTTCACAACCACTAAGCCTAAAAAATGAACTTAGAGTAACAGAAACATCAGTGTAACTTCAGTGATTCTCGTAGAGTTGTAGCATAAAGCCAGGAATCAAAGAAAAAGTGCTACAAAAAGTACTAATGGTAGAGCTCAAGTTTGAGCAACACAGAACAGGAGGCACACAAAAGGAAATGCCTGAGGAAGAACAAAACATTCTTTTTATTAACCTCATCACAATGTCTCCTCTGGCTGAGGAAATTTTACTAGAGTAGGAGAAACATGTTAACTACAAAAAAAAAAAATTCTCCTTTCAAGTGTCTATGATAATCTGAACAAAAGACTTATGAAAATGTCAGAAACATCCCACTTTCTTTAGAGAAATCTGAAACATGCCCAGCACATGCAGACATGAAACCCTGCTCTTAATGGTATTAAGGAAGAGTGTCTTTTGCAGCCACGTGTCTTACCTGTGATCCTATTGGAAATGCTGAATAACCTCGATGTCCGATGCCGCTGAACAAAGGACTCGCGATAATACCGATCCCCAAAGCACATTCCCAGTAGTTCCTTGCGCACTGTCTTGTTCCACAGTCCATAAATTAGTGGATGGCAAATGGCACTGGAAAAGGACAACCATGTAGCTAATGTCTCCAATGCAGGGGAAATACTATTTTTTCCCCAAAGTGCCTCTGATGTAATTACCACCATGTAAGGCCCCCACGTAATCACGAAAGCCCCGATGACAACCAAGATGGTTATGAAAGCTTTGCACTGGTTGGCTGAGTAAACAACCCCTTGGAAAGCATTTCTTCGGCTGCCAGATGAGGACGTGGAGGTGCTGGAGTTTTTCCTCCCGTTCCTCTGCGAGTCCTCCTCCACAATGATGACGCTACCACAGTGGATTTTGCGGGCCTTAATCCTTGCCACGCGGAATATGAATCCATAGCAGATCATCATGACCACGAAAGGCAGCAGCGCGCACCAGATCTGCCAAAAGGCAGTGTAGCCAGCCTCTTTATGCCAGGCCGCCACACACATCCATTTGAATTGGTCAAACTCCAAAGATGACCAGCCGAAAAGGGGAGGGAGGCAGCCAATAAGGGAATGCAGCCACACGTACACAAGAGCTACCACTGCTCTGTTGCCTGTTATCTTCATTGGATAAACCATTGGATACAGGACAGCATAGTACCTGGTGGACAAGAAAAGGGGGAGTCAACAGGAGCACAAAAGACATATGATAAAGAAAGAAACATATTTTAATCATGTTGATATCTAGTCCTTTTGTCCTCAAATTTCAAAGTGCGCTCAGGGACCCTGTTTCTAAAACCAATTACATGGTAAAATAAGTATTGATGCTGTCAAGATTGTCAAACTTGGCTGAAGGCACACATTCAGCTGTTGAATCTGTTCCTATGTGTGAATGCATGCTTAGGCTACAATTTGGAATTTTGAGTCATTATTTCATGTTTCTCAAGAAGCATGTTATTATATCAACAAGACCTTTAAAAAACTTTAGATTCGTGTCTGCATTTTGCATTATTGATGACATCACTTGGTCTTGGTCTATATCAAAATTTCACAAGGGGCTGACAGAAAAATGACACAACAGTACACTGTGTTACCCTCTGCATTGCTTCTCAAGTCTATGAAAAGCCAACAAGTCCCTCTGAGAGACAGATAGACAATTTGTCATAATTCACTACAAAAGAGTAACTTACCGGTCTATAGCTATGAGCCCAAGAGTCAGCATGCTGGCTGAGCTGATCAGCATGTAGAGCAGGGCTGAGAAATTGCACCAAACAACTCCAAAGATCCATTCTCGCCGGATGGAGCTGGTGACAACAAAAGGCAGCACCAGTACAGAGAGTAGAAAGTTGGAAAGGGTCAGGCTGAACACAAACTTGTTGCTCAACGTGAGAAGGTAAGACTTCCGATACAGAGTGACGACAATCACCAGGTTGCCCAAACAGATGAAAATAGCAATGACGATGATAGCAATGGACTCAGTGACTCTGACTGCCCCATCTTCCTGTGTGGTGAGGTTCCTCAGGCCCTTCACATTGCCAAGGGAGGAATTGCTGCTCATGGTCAGAGCGTGCACAGCTGGAACAGCCAGGACATGCTGAGCAGCTAGAAGCAGAACAATGCTCAGAAACATTCAGGCAATATTTCTTCAAACTCCTTCCAAAGACTGGAGTCCCTTTTGCCTGTGTTAAAATTTACCTGTCGTATGCAGGAAACCATTTCAGATGGACAAGCGGAGGGGTGGTAAATTGTGTATGGGCACACCAAATAGGTGAATGACAGCACCAAGCCTAGAACCGGGACAAAACTGTCTGAAAGACAAGAAGTGAAGGGGGGAAACAAGAAAGAAAATTAGAACATATTACTTTAAAATTTTCTAACAATCTTACTTGTTTCTACATCGTACTTACCAGCTGTGTGTCTTACTCAGTCTGTTCATCTAGGCTGTGAAGAAACAAGAATATCACTATAAGTCTTTGTGTCTCTTAAAGAAAGTCACATTTTAAAAAAATTCTGCCTGTTTATCCCAATTGTTACCTTGTATTCTGCCTATGAAGCATTTTTGCTGGTGGTCTGTGGATGCCTGCCTAGTCATACCCTGCTGACTCTTTCTTAACAGTTGCTAAGTAACGTGCAAGGACTCGGGGTTCACTGCATGTACTCTCCCAACATCGCTTCTCCGTGTTCATAATCACCTTAGCTACAGTGGTGATTGTATCGGCGTGACATCACCATTCTGCGAAGGAGCAGAGTGTTTTCTCTCTGTTGCGAATTCCTTCCATCATTAATTTGAATTCTTCTGCAAAGTTT
>JAOXXN010000001.1:98828153-98848905 GCA_026770055.1 Myrmophylax atrothorax | reverse complement strand
GGGTCCCGCCGCATCCCCTGTGGGTCCCGCCGCATCCCCCGCGCGTCCCGCGGCCCCAGGGGCGGCTGCCGGAGCAACACAGAGAGTTCGGCGGCCGGGAGGAAGTTTGCGTGCCGGATGGGAGGCAAGACCCGCAAGTAAATAAGTTTCACTTTTGTTTTTCTCGCCGTTTCCAGGTTATTGAGGGAACCTCTTTAGGTTGGGGCACCCGAGTGAAAGGCTTCGTAGCGTGTTTTGCAATAGGATGCCTGTGCTCAATCTTGGTAAGGACTTTTTGCCAGATCTCCCCACCGTTTGAGTGTCAGGAGCCCAGTGATTGCAGCGCTGCTCTGTGCTGTTGCTTGGTTTTGAGTCTTTGGGAAGACGTCTGACTGGGTTCCGGTTATATGCAATACACTAACTCTTAAATAAGAATGCTTATAAATGCGATTTACTTTTGTATGTGTGCTTCTGCAGTTTGGGTTTAAGTGTTCCTAAGATTTCTTTTGTGATGTGACATTTCTTGGATATATTTCTTTTTCAGTTTAAAAGCTATTAATTTTCTCCCCCCGTCTCATTCTCTGAATGTTACTTTTTAGGGCAGCTGTCTGCTGTGGATACCAAAGAAAGGGCTGGTTCTCTTTGCAGTGTTTTATACCCTGGGGAATATTGCGTCTATTGGGAGGTAACAATCTTTATAATTTAGTTCCATAACAAAGATGAGAAACAAAAGCAGAATGGTAGTGCATAATTGGTAGAAACTGTTGGAATTTTGTGAGATTTGCTTTTGAAAATAATTTTCTTGTTGAAGAACAATATTTTCCTACTAGTGCCCTGAAATGGTGAAGAAAATTTTACTTTTGTTTATTATTAGTAATGCATTCAAGGTAAAGTTATTCATCAATAAAGAAGAATCAAATTCATGCTTTCAGCATTTTGATTTTGTTGGTTCCTCCTCCCCAAAACAAAAATAATTCTTTGCCAATTTGCATTTGGTAATCTGTGGGTTTTGGTGAATGTATTCAGGGCAGTCATATTTGTGAGGACTTCATGGCCATCAAGGTTCCTGAAGCGCAGCCCCACAGACTTGGTGACTGACACAACCTTCTGTGATGGAGTAAACTTAGCATGATGTTAGAGAAAGCATAAATAATGGAATTGGAAGTAATATACTAATTAGGCGGAATAACAAAGTATATGAAACAGGAATATCACTTTAGATAAAACTTTCACCTTGTGTAATTAATGCAGTGTCCATCACCATGGCCCTAAATGAGGGCTATGGATCTGGTGAGGGATCAGAGAATGGAGCCAGGCCTGAAAAGAGCCCTTTATGTAGAGTAATTGACCTGGATTGCCTGGAAATCCATGCAGAGCCTCTGAGGATGGTGTTCTTGAAAAGCAGATTTAAAAAGAATTTTTGAAAAGCAGGTTAAAAAAGCATCTGTCAAGAATGATCTAACTGGAGCTGTGCTACTGACTTGGTAGTTCTGCTCTGCTTATGTTAACTTCAACTGAACAAGTATGAATAAAATTGTAAATACTGTGCACAAAGGAAAACAGGAGTGGATTTTGTCTCATTGTTTATCCCATAGTGTATTGGTGCCCTGCATGACAGCAAAGAGTTTAATCTTACCTAGTTTCACTTTTGCCTTTCTTACGTCTGTGTTCATCCTGGTTTATTTTTCACAGCACACTTTTTCTTATGGGACCAATGAAACAATTGAAAAGGATGTTTGAGCCTACACGTTTGATTGCCACTATTGTTATGCTAGTGAGTATCAAAGGAGTCGGTTTTAACTCATGCAAATCTGTGTACAATTTTCATTGTAAAGTCCTTTCATGTACATTGATCTAACTATGTCTCAGGATGTCTTTTTGCGTGGGTTTTTTGTTTATTTTTTTTTTCTTTTCTTAAAGCATCAAACACCCTGCACATCTGCTATAGTGGAAAGGTAAGTGTAGCACCAGAAAACCACCTCTCTATTACAAAAGACTGAGATGAAACCAGATTGTTATGCTAAATGAGCATTAAGGGTCTGTGGCTGGTGTGTGAGAACCATGCACATGCTTTTTAGGGTGCTTGAGGTCACAACATCATATTTACACATTACCTGAAAAATGAAAGATGGGTGACTAGTCCTGTGGATGTTTTTAGGTATTTTATTTTTCATAATTTTTTCTTTTTATATTCTATCTGATTTGCTTTAAAGAGCCGTGTAGGTATTTCTACCTTGATGAAATCCTCTGTTGCTGACAAAGCAACAAAGGGAACTCTATGCTGTGGTCCCCTTGCATTAAAATACAGGAATCATCCCAGTTGGCTCATAGCTTCAGGTTTTGAAACTCGTATGACAGAATGAAATTGCAAATTCAACATTCAGCTGAAGTCAGCCCTTGGAATTATTTTTATTTTCAGAAGATAGAAATTGTAGCAAACCTTCTACTGTGTATATGTCAGTGTCTGGAAGTTGCTGCTAAGTTTCAGACTTGAAAGTGCATGTTTTTTTGTCTCTGCAAGTTTCACATTTTCTCTTGGTGAGTCTAAAATCTGGAAGGTGGTTTAACTTGCATGAGACTGTCCTCCCATTTTCAGTCTGGATGTCTTTAGAGTGTTTGCTTGGTATCAGCCCTTCCTAGTTTCTGTTTAAACATTTGGAGACACTGCAGAGCTTGAGAAATTGTGTATGTTTGGAGATCTAAGCAAGGAGCATACTGTGTGGTATATGTGTTTTCTGTGCATTTAGGATGCCTGAGGTCAGGACAATACCTGAATGTTGTTCAGTGGAATAAAGCCTGTTGTTAGATGTATGATGCAGTATTTAGACCAATATACAAATCACCACCTTAAAACTAAGGGAAAAATTACATTTAATGTCATTTATCGTGGTTGAGGTGAAGTGTATAATTTCTTTGGAAATGCCTGTGTTACTGTCTTGAATGTGCAGTACTATATCTTTTTTTCCCCCACTCAAGCAGAAAAATGCACATTACATAATCCCTAGTAGCACAATGGTACATGTGTGTCTAAGGCTGTTAGATGATGAAGGAAGATGAATTGTCTGCATCTGTCATAGCTATGTGAACTGTTGGGTCTTAAACTGAAAATGAAAACTTGAACTAATAGGAGGCTTCTGTTAAAACTGAGGGTTAAAGCAGAAAATAATCCAAAATGCCCTGATACCCTCCAAGATTTTAACTGTAGTAAAGAAAGACATAGTGCAACTCTGAAAAAAGGAAAAGTGCTTGTTTGAATGACTGTACTGGACTTCATACATATAAACAGGAGCACTACTAAGCAATAGCTGAAAGTTCTTGAATATGTATCATAGTTTTAATTGGTGAACATTAAGTAATGACTCAACTTCAACCCCATGGTAACCATGTAATCATGAGGAAGTGTGGCACATGCCAAGGCAGAAAGACTTTTCAGTTGCAACTATAGTCTTACTCATGGAAAATGATGAAGTGTGGTCTGTACCTACGAAACCAAGAAGTGTGTGGGATAAAATAGGGACCTGCTGATGTTGCAAAAGAACTGCAGAAACCTCTTCCTCTTGTTCCTTTGCAGCCATAAAATTATTTTCTGGAGACACCAGGCTTATATTTCCTAATTGTTTTAATTCACTTGAGAAATGAAATAGTGAGTGCATTAAATACAAGGAACTCTTATGCAGGATTGGATAGAATTATGTAACCCCTTTCTGTCCCTGTGAAGGAACCCCTGACAGTGTTACAGGATCTGTAAAAACTGGACTTGTTTCTTTGTTTAATAGAACTTCTTTGTTTTCTTCTAGTTGTGCCTCATACTAACACTGTGTTCTGCTTTCTGGGTGAGTACCTGAGTCCTATATGTATATACAACTGGAGTAAATATAACTGGAGTATATTTTAAAAATAAGATTTTTGCACTGTTGTCTATGACATGTCTCTTTAACCCTCTCCCCTTCTCTCTTCCTTCAGTGGCGTAAAGCAGGACTCGCACTTCTTTTCTGCATCTTACAGTTCTTTGCCATGGCATGGTAAGTGACTTCCTCCCCACATGCTCCACATTCTATTGCATCTAACATCAGTAGCTGAGTGGATTTTGACCTTGCATGAGCTAGAGTGAAGGAAAATTTTTAGCTTGTCATTCTCCTAATTCAAGACAATGCAACAGTGGGAGGCTGATGCTCTTGATCTCTCACACTACTTTAGATGCTTTGGAAATAGAGATCCAGGCTCCCTTTGTAGAGGAAGTTCCTTTGAACATGTTTAATTTCTGTGACCTTGAAATAAAACTGGCTTCTTTCTTTCCCTTTTAAATCAATTTGTTGCTTACTCTCTGGTATTCCTCCTTTACACTCTCCTCAATTTGTCTTGTTTGAAGACTCAGCTATGCCAATCAAATTGTCAGTGTTCTTCATGTTAACACAGGCTCTGTGCAAGGTCACCAAAGTAGTACACAAACTGATATGAACAGATAGCCAGCCTTCAAGACTAATCTTGCCTGCCTGTAGGTGTTGGAGCATGAGGAATATTGGATGCAGGAGCTCTGTGTTAAAGTGCTTCCACAGTATGCCCCCCTATTTTGCCATAATGTTTCCCAGCCTGGCTGGGCTAAGATGACTTGCAAGGATACTTATTCTTGTCACTCACAAACACAAAGCTTCATTTTTGGTTGTGTATCTTACAGTTCAGAATATGAGAGGGGTTGTTTTTGTTTGTGACTAATAAAATCTGACATGAAGAGTAACTTCCAAAATATTTCTTCTTAGGTACAGCATTTCCTTCATACCATATGCAAGGTAAGTTTCCTTACTCCCTTAATTTTCATCGTTTTATTAATCATACAGAAGATTAGTTTATAGGAGCATTGTAATATGTGGCATTAGAAGTTTTACCATGATGTAGGAAATACATGTAGTTAAATTTGAAAGAGAAACTAAGCAACTTCTCTTGTGGGAGAACACAAATAAAAGAATATGTAAATCCGCTGACCACATGCTGAACATAAGGCTTGCCTTTGGAATGCCTAAACGTTGGCTCCAATGCTACTAGACAAGAGTGTTCTTCTCTGTACCTTTTTTCCTGTTGTCCCCCATGAGCACTGTTCTGTTTGAGTCCACAGTTCTCCTTCCCACCCCATCAGCCCTACCCTTCTTCAGTGACTCAGTGCAGCCTTACAGGTGTCCCTTCCGCTGCAGGTGGGCAGCGAGCAGACCCACCTAAGATGTCTCTGTGGTCACACAAATTATATTAGTGCAATTAACACATGGCCAGTCGATCTGTACTATACTCAGTGTTAGTGTGATAGGTAGCATAGCATGAGTCTCATCAAGCAGCCTAACTGAGGTGACTTGTTTTTTTCTTTTTTCTCCTGCCTGTAGGGATGCTGTGAAGAAATGTGTTTCAGTCTGTCTGTCCTAACCGGAATACTGGGTGCTTCACAAAGTCCTAGGAAGTTCTAGGTAGAACTATGTTAAGATCACCGTGTTATGTAGTTTCCTACTTCTTAAACACATGCCTTTCAGCTTGTTGTTAGAAGCCCCTTGTGTTACATCCAGCATATGCAATTGCTTGAGTTTGTAAGCAATGGTGTCTGTAGGACAAGGTGCTTGTGATCAAATGAAATTGTCTGGCAGAGGAACTGGGCAGAAATCCAGAATTTGTTATGATAATTCTTAAGTAAATTCATGTATTTGGTTTTGCAAAAGTTTCAAAGTAATACCTGAAGTCTGTAAAATGGAAACCTTGGCTCTGTTAGGACTATTGCAGCCTAGAGGATTTCTTTTTCAAGTTTTTAATAGCCTTATGTCACTTAATCTTTGCACTGTTTGCCTTGGATAATGGAATATTGGTATTCTTTCTTTTCCTGTCTCTCTTGCAAAATTTTAAGTTTATGAAACTTCTAGAAAATTTAATTCTAAAGTCAAAGACTGTTTTGGACTAACCATGAAATGTTTGCATCTTTAATGAAGTATTTAATTTTCAGTCTATATTGATGATTTTTCCTTATATGTGAAAGGGATATTTTCATCTGTAAAAACTTGTTCCTGTAGGAAGCACACTTGTAAAATAAGGTTAAGTGATTTTTTTCAGCTGCTGGGAACCTGCACAGCTAATGACAGTATGTACAAGGCAGGAAGCTGGAATTTTTCACATGAAGCAAGGTGCTTTTCTTCTCCCTTGGCTGTAGCATAGGAGAAGTGCAAAGCTGAGGGCATGATAACCAAGCAAAGAGAGAATTTATTTATGTCTTTTCTCGAAGGACAAACAGTGATAAGGTGGATGTGGGCTATTGTTTAAGCAACCTGGGCCAGGGAGAATACATTTTCTTTTTAACTTGTAAATAAGTTAAAACTCCAACAATTCTTTTGTAAGTGGGATCAGTTTTGTTTCTCGTAAAACTCTTGCACACACTAGTGAGTTTTCTCTGCTTTGAGGAGAAAGTATAATTTTCTATTGCCTGTCTTAGCAAAGAAAGTGTGTAATAATCAAGCTGCCAGCTCCAAACAAATGCTGAGCAGTCAGTATCCAAATTCCAAGGCCACTGTACATTATCTTCTGAGCTACATATAATCATTTACTCCAAAACCACTGCAGTGGTCAATTGTTTAATATCAGAGCACAGATTCCTGCTCCTGCAGTGTGAGGTACTCTTTAACTGCTTTCACCTTTCCTCTGACCAAACTGCCTTGGTGGCATCAGTGTTTAAGATTATCCAGCAGAACTCCAGTAGCAACGGAAGCCTCTTCTTCCACTTACCAAGAGTTTAATCATTTAAGAGCATGGTGTTTGCATGACAAGTGCATCCCTGGCTACCACAAAGATTTTAGTGTAGGAAAAACATAGATTTATTTGGCAATAAATTATAAGCCCACAGTAAAGGCAAGTAATTATATGGCTTCCAGAAAATTACTAAAAACTGAGTTAATCCAAAATCTCAAATTTAATTGGCCTTCTGATAATTTGTAAAGCATAGTACTATCCAGCTGTTAGGATCCTCTAAAAAAAATAAAAGATTCCCTTTTGCAGATGGTGTGAAAGGGAAATTTTAGCAAGCCTTTTGTGGATTCCAGCTGCCCAGAATTACTGTTACAAAGGCATTTGAATGGAAAATGCCACCTTGAAAACATGGAACTGATGTTGAGATAAATTAATTATACAAGTTCAAGTGCTATGTCCTAGTCGATTTGGAAGTGTGTTGGAAAAACCAGGTTAACTGTTACTCTTCTTGAAAAAAAGAATTGGTTAAATGTACAAGGGAGACTGGGAATTAAAGGCAACTGATACTGCTTTCCCCTGACTAATCTAAGACAAGTATCTAAACTGCTCATGTGTTTTATCAGGGAGTAAGTTCAAGACCTAATTTACATCTGTCAAAGGACCAGCATTAGTCTTTTTTTACGACTTCGGTAATGTTTACAGAATTCCTTTGTACGGGGGAAATTGAAATGTAATCCTAATGCCTTTTGCATTCCAATATTTCTTTAATTTTAACATCTCTGGGTGTTCCTGGAAAAAGCTATGAGTATAGTGTACATTGTTTCTGCTTCCCATCTCCAGGAAAGTTAGTCCATGTTCATCAGCAGCCAAGATAGTGGAACTTGACTTCTGGGGTTCTTGTTTTGTTTACTTCACATTAGAAGGAGTAAAAGCCTTTTGCTTATTCCTTGGCTAGCTTGGGTAAGATTGTGGTAGCCTGACTCTCCAGAAGGACAGTAGAATTGAGTATGTTGTATGTTAGTTTTTCAACCTGCATGTTGGCTAACTGGAACCTTTGAGCTGGCTGTTGTGACCACAACCACTTAGAAGCAGGAAATTTATGAAACTACCAACTGATAGCAGGTAAACGTAAATTTTTTTTTTTTATTATTTTCCCTCTGGTATAATTTTTAAAACTGTAATTCCAACTCCACAGCCTTTATTGAGTAAGAGAGAGCAAATCTTCATTTGACTGCATCCCACATGAAGCTAAGTAATTGTGCCCTTAAAGGAAGGAAACCCAGGGAGAGATGGTAAAGACATAAGGATCATCAGAGTGCCACTAGGGTTTATGTTACCCTTTGGTGTTGTACTCTGTACTTGTGAACATCAGACAGTAGGACAGACTCACCATATTTTTGCCAATATATGAAACATACTCAGGGTTTGTCACTTCATCTACAAGCAGTTTTGATTTAAAATAGCTCTATCAGAACAAAACTCTTTAGATTCTTATTCATTTATAGGTAGTTACGTTCAGGCTGTTGCCAAGCTTAACAGCAGAAGAAATTTCCACTTTATTAAAATACTTTATGTTATATGATTTTTATATAACCAGGGAGTAAACTAGTACATGAATGTTCCGCCTTGACTAGTTTTCAATCTGATCAAGATTATACCATTAACCTTTTTTTTTGTTATTAAAACTACTTTGTGTTAAGTGTTATTATCATCAGCTTTGGTTATCCACTTGGCAGGAAGCATGGTGGGCATTTCTGAAGCTTTCTATCTTAATGTCATTCAAGGTAGGAATGTTTGTTGTCCCACTCTACTGAAAATAGAGATGTTTGTGGTTTAGATCACAAAGCTCCTTCCTTCCCAAGGTCCTTGCTCAGTTGCCTACAGGCTGACTTCCCTAAAGAAACTTGGATGATATGGGGTGCCCATCTCAGTAGGATTTGGTGTTCTACCAGAAAGTGCTTTTTGCCCAGCCGCACTGGATCAACTTTTTTTACTTTTTGCAGTACAGATACCAAAACCTCAGCCAAGCTGCCTTAGCGTACAGTTCTGACAGGAAATGTGTTTATCTGAGATCAGCTGACATTCCAGCTATAGTAGAAGTGGAAATGGGAAGGGTGGTAGTCCTCTCTTCCTAAAGTACTGGGACTCTATACATGAAAATGTGGGATTTTTTTTTCACTCCTTCAAAATTTTGCTGTGTTTTATGCAATGAAGTCCATTGTAAACACTGGTACTGAGATGGTTCTACACTGATGATGTGAACAGTTTCATCTCATTTGGTATTTACAGTAATAAGATTGCTCATGAACTGTTACAAAAGACATTTCTGCACCCAGTGGAAATTCTTTTCAGAAATCAGGTTTTAAAAAAGAACGTGTGTTAGGCTCTGTATGTGAATATGCAAATTTGGGGGAGGGCGGAGACCCCTATGGGATGGCTTCCAGCTAGAAACAGGATGATGGGCTTGAATCTATTGTAACTTGTGGGTGGATGCAGCTGGTGTGCAATGCCTTTGGAGGCTCATGGCACTGTTCCTTAAATGGTCTGAAATACATGTTCTGGGCCCGTGGAGCAGTGTGGGCGCTTGAAAGTCATCCCCGTTTTCGGTGTGCTCAGAGAGTGAAAGTGCCTCTGAGTTTCTGAGAATGGTTCTTGCTTAGTTTTCATGTTCGTGAAAGTAAGATCACTGTGCTATTGTAGATGCTCGAAACTGAGGAGGAGGAGGTTTAAACACATTTGTCTTAATACTGATGTTTACAACTACAGCAAATGCTGACCGTGTTGGAGGGAAAGCACAAAAATGGTGTTTTTTCATAAACCCACGTGCCTCAATGTAATGTGACAACTAAAATTTTTTAACAGTTGTAGAATTGTTTTGTAAAATAAAAACCAAACTCAAAAATTCTCCACAATGTTTATACCGTTACTGATTCTGTTTGCTGCTGTGCTTTTTCTATGTATTTACACTGTTTTATTTCTACTTTGATAAATACCCTTTTTCCTAATGTACAACTTTCTCTGTAATGAAGTGAAATATTTACAAGTGCTGTTTTTCTCCTTCAATAAAGTTATCATTGCTTTAAATTAATTTTATTAATTAATTTATGATGCCGATTCTTCAGGTGATGCTGAAATTGCTGTGGATTGTTTGTTTTCTTTTTTGTGTGTGTTTGGTTTTTTAAAGTTATTGTCTTGTCTTCACCTCTTTTGCTGTGCACATAACATGTGTCTGAGGGGAGTTTCTGTGTCACCACTGCTGTGCTGCAGCTTACCCAGCACTTGCATGCACCCAGACAACTAGTTGGCACAACTGGAGTTGCTAAGGTGGGGATGATATTTTCACTACTTCTAATTTATTTCTTTCAGGAGTCAGCCTAGATATGCCAACAAACTATTAGTCCATGCTACAGAGCAAATAGTGTTTGATGCTATTCTGTCAGCAAAGACAACAGGAAGCAACATGCCTCTGAAATAAATATTCTCTGAGTACTGATGTCCACTGGAACTAAAATGTTAATGATTTATGAATATGTGTTAAAAATAATTAGAGGCTGTGCTGGTTTAAAGATAAACCAGCAGGAGAAATGAACCCAACTCAAAAGAGATTATAAGTCAGAGATAGAATTTAAGGAAAATATTAGAATAAATGCAATGATACAAAAAAATACTTGTTTTAACCCACAAAACCCAGAAGTATAACCCAGCACCCTGAGGCACAAACAGAATGGTGTTTGTTACCCCCTATGCTGAGCCCAATGCGGTCCCCCCTAGTCCAAAGTAAAAGGAAAGGGAAAACCAGTTTGTGGGGATGGTAGTCACAGTATGGTTGAGAGTGGCAGTCACATTTCTGTTGAGGTCCTGGTCGTCCTCTGGATCCAATGAGTGGTACCAGAAAGTCCCCAAACTCCAAGATTATATATGCTCAAGACAGATGGGAATGCCCAGTACCTCCCCCAGGATGAGGAGTGATTTACGCTGGGAGTCATGGGGTATTTCTGGAATCCTTGATGGCCTATTAGCAGACATGGTCCCTCAGGCTGGGTGTCATGGTGGTAATGCCTCCTTGGAGAGGAGGCATCACACCTGAGTCATTGGTGTGAAGACCCTATTTCACAGGGTTCTGTAACACCCAGCTTGTAGCTTGAGGGGTCAGGTGTGCCCTGAGCAACTGCTGCAAATGATCCATTGTTAACAGTTCATCAGAATGACTAAGAGGGTGTAGATACACAGTTTTGGTTACACCATCACAGTAATAAGCTGGTCCTGGCTGCTCTAACTAGGACAGAGGCAAAAAGATGGTCCTTTTATGTTCATGCTTAATGGGTGTCCAAACACTTGCTGTGATTTAATATTCCTTGGAAGTGTATCAAAGCTGTACATCAGGCTGTTCAGGGTATGTTACAGGATTGGTAGTTATTTCCGTCCGTTACTTTTATCTTTGCTATTGAGCTCAGTCCTGGTTGCAATGTTAATGGGTGTACAGGCTTGTAACTGCCCAGCCATGAAGTGCTGGAGATGCCTAATGGGAAAAATTCATCTCTTTTTCTCACTTTTTAGAAGAAAGCTTCTGATTAATTAGAGATGAAATAGTATATCTAAGCTGCCAATCTTTGGGATTGATATTTTATCAAGTTAGCCTGGTTGAAACCCTTTTAAATTTCTCTTGCATTCCCTTGTGGCATCTCTAAGAGAGGTTATTCCTGAGAATTTGTGCTTTAAAATACCTGCAGGAACAAGTGTAGAATAACACTGGCATAGTGTAAAAATGGTACATTGAAAGTACTGTCTGGCCAACATGATTTTATTGCAGCTCTGAAGGGCTGTCAGTCCAAAAAGATGGAGAAGGGCTGAAAAATGGAGAGAAACTTTTTACACAAGGGCATGTAGTGACAGGACAAGGGGGAATGGCTTCAAACTGAGAGTTGACTTAGATTAGATACGTGGAAGAAATTCTTTACTGTGAGGGTGGTGAGACACTGGAAGAAGGTGCCCAAAGAAGCTGAGGGTGCCCCATTCCTTGAAGTGTTCAAAACCAGGTTGGATGGGGCTTTGAGCAACCTTGTCTAATGGAAGGTGTCCCTGCCCATGGCAGGATTTTGAAGGTCCCTTTCAATCGAAACTATTCTATGATGCAATATGTGGTGTGAAAACAAAATATGTTATCATGGGCATTGTACTCCTGTGGTTTCTGGGTTTGTGTAACAGGATCTGCCAAGCTCACCACTTATGAGAGAATCAAATGCTTCAACAGAGTTATACTTGGAACTTGTTAACTGTCATAGTTAACTAAAAGCTTTAACATACACATTCAAGTCCTAAGTGCATGTTTGATTTGTCCAATTTAAAAGTTTCTTTAGAATCTCTTTAATTTTTTTTAAATTATTTTTTGATCTTAAAAACGGGGACAGTAATAGTTTTCTTGTTCTAGGTTCTAATTCACGTCTGAAGAGATCACTGAAGATCTTCAAGTAGAAAAAAACAAATTAGTGAAAGGTATAATTATTGTTTAAAACTAACTTATTTATCAGCAGCCTGACTATATATATTGGGTTTGTGTCGCAAGGTCTAGTGAGGGGGGAGCTACAGGTGTGGCTTCTCTGAGAAGCTGCCAGAGGCTTCTCTTATGTTGATGGAGCCAATGCCAGCTGGCTGAGACAGATCCACCACTGGACAAGGCCAAGCCTTGTCACTTGGTACTCTACTGGGAATGGTACATTCTCTAGGGCAATGTATTTGAGAAGGAGAAAAAACAATCTGTGCAACTGCAGCTGAGGACATGAGAGAGAATATGTGAGAGAAAAAGGTCAGTGAAGAAGGAGGGGGCAGGAGGTGCTCCAGGCATGGGAGCAGAGATTCCTCTGCAGCCCATGGTGCAGACCATGGTGAGGCAGCTGTGCCCCTGCAGCCCATGGAGGTTCTTGGGGAGCAGAGATCCACCTGCAGCACATGTAGGAACTCACATTGGAGCGGGCGGATGCCCAAAGGAGGCTGTGGCCCCATGGGACGTCTATGTTGGAGCAGGGCCCTGGGAGGACCTGTGGCCCCATGGAGAGAGAAACCCATGCTGGAACAGGTTTGTGACCCCATGGGTGACCCACACTATGGCAGCCGGTTCCTGAAGGACTGCAGCCTGTAGAAGGGACCCAAGCTGGAGCAGTTTGTGAAAAACTGCAAGCTGTGGAAAGGACTGATGGACAAGTTTGTGGAGGACTGTTTCCCATGGGGGGGCCCTATGCTGGGGCAGGAGAAGAGTGTGAGGAGTACTCCCCCTGAGAAAGCCACTGTCAGGGAGGAGAGAGAAAAAATGAGGAGTGAAGTTAAGCCTGGGAAGAAGTGATGGGTGGAGGGAAGGTGTTTTAAGATTTGCTTATATTTCTTATTAGGCTGCTATGTTTGATTGGTAATAAATTAAACAAAATTCCCCAAGTAGAGCGGGCTTTGCCCATGACAGTAACTGGTGAGTTGTCTTTCCCTGTCCTTATCTTGACCCACAAGCCTTTTGTTGTATTTCCTCTGCTCCTGCCCAGTTGAGGAGAGGAGCAGCTTTAGTGGGCAGCTGACACCCAAACAGGGTCAAACCATCCCATCACACTGTGTCTCCTCTCCTCTCTCTTTTCTCTCTTCTCTCTTCTCTCTTCTCTCTTATCTTTTCTAAGAAAAGAAAGATTAATCTAGAAAGCCTCCCCTGCTTTCTGGGCTCAGAATTAATCTCAGTTATAATCTCAGATCTATAGTGGGGTACCATTTGAACAATATGCCTGCCTTGCTGCTAAAAACATACCCAGTTAAAGTTATTGAAACTATCCCCTCACCCCCAACATTAATGAAAAAGCTAATCTTCTTTAAGTCTCTTCTAGCCTAGCAATCTCTAGGGGCTGGATCCATGATTAAAAAGCAGAAGGAAAGCAGCTGTCTTTTTATCCTTTCTTAATTATTCCGTGGTGGTTGATAGGTGTCGATTTCCTGGGAGTGTCATGGTGATAGAGGTTACCTTTCCTTGTGTTGTTGGGACTGAGTGTTCAGAGGGGGGTTAGTTGCTACAGTGAGAGCTTTGGAGATGGAAAGAGTGAGTCTTGTTTTCTGCAATTTCATCTGATGATGAAGGGCTGCCTTTTATTTAGAAACAAGCACATAAAGGCCAAAAACCAGCTATCCAATGTCAAGGCAAGAAAAGCCTCTTTAATTACTTTTTTTTCTTGGGTTGTTGTTTTTTTTTTTTTTTCCCCTTTCTTTCTGTGTACCTCACCAGCTGGTGGTCAGGGGTGTTTTAGAATGAGCTTAATTAAAAAGTCAAAAATAACCCTTGCTTTTTCCTGCTGTAACTTGGTGACTAAACTCCAGTAAGTGTTACAGGATTATTCTTTCACTGCTCTGCCAAGTCCTCATTGCTTCATTTAAAAATATGAGTCACTAAATTCTTATTAGTAAATTGAAGATGATCATGAGTGTTGTGCTTATGTTTTTAACTAGGTCTGACTGGCTATGAGCCACAAGGTGTCTGATCCCTGCTTGGAAGTGCCCTGCTCTCCCAGCAGGCTTTCAGGGAAAGCTTACAACATTGTGGGCTTTTCAGGAGCATTTTCTGTTCCCTCCGATGCCCCTACTGATTTGCTTGTGGAATTAAATGGGAGATAAGTGCTAGAGGGGTAATATGTCTGCTGTCCTTTCGCCCTGCTCTGTCCCACTTGCACTGGCACTGATTGTCAGCCACCAGGAACACCTACTGTGCTCCTCTAAGTGCAGCTACCTTTCCACAAGTACAGGTCCAGGAAGCTTTAACTTCCAGCCCAAAAAATAACCCACTTGACATCTGAGAATAATGTGCCTCGGCAAGACCTACAGCCAATGACATTGACATTAATCTTTTTGTGCTTCAGTTTCAACACCTGTAGACTTGAAAATTAATCTTGCAAGAAAGCAGGAGAATGAAGAGGTGTTGGGAAAGCACTCAAAGTTGTTATTTAGGTGAACAGAGGGACAGATTTACTTCTCCTAAAACGGGCTAAATATTCAAAGGATATTAATATTCAAATATTACCACCCATGATGTTTTTGGTAAATGCAAAGCCAATAATAAACAAATGACTTTTAATATTAATATGTCTGGTTTCTCTTCTGCAGCTGTCTCCCATGACAGCTGTGTGACAGAGAAACAATGCCCAATTTGAGGAAGCCTGATTCATCGAATGGGGTTCATATTGGCCTGGATTTGTATTTTAAAGTAAAATCTCGGGCCCAAGTACCTTCAGCTAAACATTTGCTTCCATTCATGCAAACTGGTTATTTATTTGGCTCTTTTTGTCAGGTTGGAATGATATGTCAGTGGCGACCTATGCCTTCTGGATATGTTGCTACATACATCACAAATGGCTCTTAGGCTGAACTCTTACAGCTTAAACACCCTTCCCTGTACTGAAAATAGTAATTGTGCTGTTCCCACTAACCAACCACAGGTGACTACTCTCATTTTGGAAAACGTTGTGGTTTCAGGCATCCTGAACTATGGTAACATAATTACTAAAATTGAAATGGTATGAGAGTAATTTTAAGTTAAGGGATTTGTGTTTGTTTTTTTTTTTCCCTTTGAATACTTGACTTTGAAGCATCAGTCACCTTGTGTGAGTGACAACAGTAAGCACCCAAGTGTTACCCACTTCTGGGATCTGAAAGTGCATTTTATTATTGTGCAGGATACAAGTTTGAGTATGATACTCCAAAGCAAGACTTTTTTTTTTCTCCCTTAGGGATGCTAGCTGTAAAAGATCCAGTCTGATTGATGAAAAGATTGCTTCCCAGCCCATTACTGGAATGGGTCCACTATCCATGCCTTCCTATACCCTTCCTTCTCTACAGCTCAGTCCAAGGAGTGCTTTGGGCAAGCAGTGTGCTCTGAGCAGGACCTCCCTTTCTATTGCTTTGTGGTGGCCTCCATTTCCAATCCAACTTTACTGGGCATATTCTTTACCTCTAGTGATGCACCAGTGTCTGCTGGTGAGAAAGTGTTTCACTTTGTCATTTGGAAACCCTTCCACCAACATCAACTTTTGTGCTTGCTTTTGGTTTCCTTTAAGCTTCTTGAGGAGGGTAGATTGGATCCAATTTTTTGGAGGCTCCATTCTGATATTGTTCCACTTGAAGCCCTGTGAGAGAGATGGGCAGTCAGTACTTCTGTAAACCAGGTCATTTCCCTTTTTATTTGTCTATAGAATTAACTGTGTGTAATTACTTAAATATTACTACTTTTATGAGCTGTTATCCATTTACTTGCCTGAACTTTGAATTTCTTGATTGCTGAGCAACTGAGTCTAAAAAAAGGCTGTATGGAAATAGAGCTTCAACAGCAGCAACAACAACAACAAAACACAAAAAACACCCAACCCAAAATAACACGTATCTGTTTTAGAACTGACTGAAAAACTGAAGAAGATGAATTGAAATTCATGGTACTTCAACCAGCTCTGATTTCTGTGTTTATTTGCAGTTATAATATAATAAAAATAAAAACTGTCTCACATAGTCTCCTATGGATTTGCTATGCCATTTGATTACCTGCAGGGAAAAATTACAGTAGTAGCTTCTCTCTCCTCTGAGTATTTGGAAAGGGGAACCCAAACATAAACATATTCCACACTATACAAGCATACTGCTGGAGATGCAAGTATTTTTCCAAATGCAAAGTGGCACACTTCCAGATACCTAAATATCTTATAGATTTTAAAGTACATTCTTTAGTTATTCAGCAGTGAAAGGGGGCTGTTTATTACCTAGAGGTTGCTATTTGACACCTGCTAGTCTAACTCAGAATGTGAGTTTACTGATAAAATAGTTATTTTTGTTAGGTGTAGACAATTACAAAAAAAAAAAAAAGAGGAAAAGGGTTTTAGAGAGTGAAGTTTGGAGGCAGCATAGAATCATGGAATGGTTTGAGCTGGAACAGACCTTAAAGATCCTCCAGTTCTAACCCCCTTGCCATGGGCAAGGACACCTCACACTAGACTTAGTTGCTCCAAGCCCTTTTCAACCTGTCCTTGAACACCATCAGGGACGAGGCATCCACAGCTTCTCTGGGCAACGTATTCTATTGCCTCACCGTCCTCACACCAAAGAATTCCTTCCTAATATCTAATCCAAACCTGCTGTCTTTCAGTTGGAAGCCATGCCTCTTTGTTCCATCGCTACACTGTCTTGTAAATAGTCTCTCTCTCCAGCTCTCATCAACGAGAAGCTGCTATAAGGTCTCCCCAGAGACTTCTCCTGGCTGAACAACTCCAGCCCTCTAATCATCTTCATGGCCCTCCTCTGGACTGTGTCTAGCAGGTCTAAGACCTTACTGTGCTGGGGTCCCCAGAGCTGGATGCAGTGTTCCAGGCATGGTCTCACAAGAGTGGAATAGAGGGGAGAAAATACCTGAGACCTGTCTGGCTTGCATCTTCCACTGGTGCTGACATTTCTGGGAATTGAGGATTCTCTCCTGAAGTCTCCTTTTGCAGAACACCACACTGCTGCACATCTACAGCTGTGAATTGTTGAGGACTGGCAAGCAGGATCCTTACTCCAGGTAGGGCTTGAAGGATTAGTAGTAGGACTAGTTGCCAAGTAAGGTGCCATCAAACTCTTGCCATTACTGTTTAGGTAGGTGGTATCTCTCGTTTTTTTTTATCTGTGAGATCTGTTTGTTGAGCTTTGTCGAATGATGGATTTAACTTAAATTCTGTTTTAAAAACTTTGCCATACTCCTTCTTGTCTCTAAAAATATCAACAGTGATCCATCAAGTTCTTTTTTCTTTTAGAAAGAGTCAGAAGCACAGGAATTCAACAGGAGCTATTGAATTAAAAGAATGCAAAGGTCTCAATAAATACATAAAAAGTATATTTCTTTAAAAATTATCTCCAACACTACATTTTCATAGTCAAGTCCCTGACTCTGTCGTGTCCAACAGACCAGAAATTTCAGAGACACTGTCAAAGATAGATGTATCAGGAGAAGTTAGGCCCTCAAACGGTTTGCCATATGCCAAAGTCCAGTGTTTACAGATCCCTAGTATTTATGGGGGGCTTCACTTAATCCTCTAGAATGGAACTGAATGCAGACCTCTCATTTCCTTGGCTGAATGTTGAAATTGTTGGACTTCTCAGTAAAATGGTGGCTTTGTTGTGGAGGGTATGTGTTGTTGGATTAGGCTTGTCAGAGAAGGTCTCGGCACAAGGCAAGAGGGAATGCCTGTGTCAGGGATGCTGAGAAAGTTTTGTATGAAATGGACCTGAAGCAGGTGGGCAGTGCCAGGCCTCAGGCAGTTAAGCTCACACCCAGCCCCAGAAGTGTGGAGTCTATCCCTGGAAATGAAGCCAGAGGGAAATTCAACCACTTGTAACATGCAGCAGGATTTTTTTGAATGACAGTGGGACCAAGGGATGGACAAAATACACATCAGTTATGGAGTTTAGGGATGGTACCTTCTCCTTATGTGTTGAAACCTCAGTGCAGAATGGTTTCTTCCTACTACATTTTGATTTAGGAGCATAGAGGAATGAGGTTAATGCATTTATTCAACATGCCAGGTGAAAATATTTTAAGACTACCTTCTCTGTGTAACTATCTTGACTCTTACCAGCTACTTCAGTTAGAGTCCGCACCAGCGTGAATGCAATTTCAATGCATTGTTTCAGTCTGGAAATGAAACAATTTTCATTAATGGAAACCTGGTTCTCAAGCAGAACAATTAGACCCACTTCAGGTTGAAAAAAGATAAAAGCATGCTAATTTGGATGGAGGACTCTTCTTTCAAGGCAGCCAATTGAGTCATTAGCCTGCCACCCACCTGACTGTCTGACAGGTAATTAGGAGATAGTCCTCTTTTTGTGTGGAGCGTGTGCGTAAACCTCCACACGCTGGTGTCACTGCCCATTGGGACTTCCAGGGGAAAAGAGCTAGTCAGTGGCAAAAGAGTGAGGAGAGCACGTTTGTCAGTCAGTGTCCAACAAACTGACTTATTTTTTTATTTAGCTCATTATTTTTGTCTTTTCAGCAGCTACCTGAAGTTTCTGGCACTACAGTCTTCATGGAAGACCTGGGCTGCAAAAAACCCAGTGACTGCACCGTCTCCAGGCTGCTCAGCGTAGTGGAGAGCGAACTCCGGGCTGGGAGAGACAAAGGTGACCCCACTGAGAAACAGCTCCAGGTTGTCTTAGAGGATGCAACACTCTGGCAGAGATTCAGGGAAGTCACTAATGAGATGATCGTGACCAAGAACGGCAGGTGAGTGATCTGTGGGCTAAGTGTAGGTGACAGCCAGGAGGGTTCAGTGCTATAATAGTAAACTGTGTATGCGACTCCAAAGAACTGCGATAAGCACACAACAGTTTTTAGGGGACTGCAGCCTCACAGTTCCCTAAAACCAGCATATGAACAAAATGGGGTGTCCCTGCTCCTTTTTGGTCACTGCCAAACCACTCCTGCCACCCATTATTCCTGCTGTGAAGCATGCTGGAAAAATATATTGACAGACTTAAGGCTGCACAAAAGGGAACTTTTGCAAGGGAATAGATGGTACCTCAAAACCTTTGGAATGACTTCTTGTGCTAATAATCACCAGCCTTTATTAGAAAGTCCTTACCTGTAGACCTCAAATTACTGTACAGAAGCAGATTGGTGCTGTTATCCCCAGATGCAGTTCCCATTTCTCTGGCCTTGGGTATTAACAGCTTGGTTTTGGAAAGACAAAACATTGTGAGGTGAATAGATCATGTATCTTACTATTTGGGCAACACAGAAAGCTACAGGAAAAGAATGCAAAACTTGTCAAGAAGGATACTATTTCTGAATCGGACACTGGCTTGAGGGAGGCTTTCCACAGGCGTTCAGCTCTGAACTGGGCTGACAGCACAGTTCAGCCCATAGCAGACAAGCAGCTGCTAAAATAAGGTTCGCCAGTACAACAGCACTAAGGTTCTTATTTATTGTACACCCACTACCCCTCTGCTGTAACTCCCATCCCCACCCCCCATGCATGCACGCGTTTCTTTTATGAGACCTCTCAGGACATCCACATAGGAGAGAGGAATTAAGAGATGGAGAAATTTACTCATGTGGTGTCACTTTCATTGATCTTGCAGACTTCAATTTAGCAGAATTTGTGGATGAAATTACTGTTGACTGTAGCTTTACAAGGGGCAGGTGAAAGCAGTAAAAAGGAAAAATCTAGTCTGCCAGCTCAGCAAGGTTATTCTGTTGAGAGAATACCTAACTTCCCCAAATACCAGCTCTTGGGAAACAGTACCTGTTGCCATTCTGATTCCTTTTAATAACCTATAGTGATAGAAATCTGCTGCTGAGATTCTCTTTACATCAAGAAGCTGCTTTTGCTTCATTTAAATTACTTTAAAAACTGCTGTTAGGCTGCAGCAAACTTCTGAGTGGAGTTACACTTAGTGTGTGGTAGGTTAAATGGACTCCTTGGCAGCATAAGTGACCAAAAATGAGTTAAGATGAATTTGCCTAAAATTTATTAAATTGGTACAAAAAATTTTGCCTTACTGATAGGGTTTTTTCAGTTTATTTTCTCCCAGCTAATGTAAATCATGACTGCATTGTGATCTTAGTTCTCTCTAAAATGTCAGGGTGAGTGCACAGACAAAATCTTTTATGATGGTAAGAGAATCTTCTGTTATCTGAATATGCCTAGTTACTTTTTATTTAACTGTGTAAGCTGCTTTATTTTTATTATTTTAACTTACACACTTCTTATGAGTTTGATTCTACTTTTTCTAAAGCCAGTGACATTTCTAGTAATGTCAGTGGGGGCAGGAATAGGTTCTTTATGATCTAAATACAGAAATCTCAAAATAACAAATTACAAAATTATGTCACAGTCATCTGCATAAATCCTTTTTAAAAAGTTACTGTAGCATCAAGGACAATGACAAAGAATTTTTTGTGTTTCTGAAAGCATCTTTCATAAAAAACCCCACATTATTGCATCAAAAAAGAGGAAATACAGTCTGTGGCCTGCAGCAAAGACCTCTGAACAACTCTATGCTATTCAAGAAAAGACAAACTTGAGGCAGT
>JAOXXN010000001.1:98801516-98818889 GCA_026770055.1 Myrmophylax atrothorax | reverse complement strand
GCCACTTAAGAAGATATTGTGTTTCAGCATCAGGGTTTCCAGCTGTGGAAGAGAGAATACTACCCTCAACTTGCCCGGCTGAGCAGGAGGCAAAGTCCTGCCTTGGCCTGGGCAGGAGGCCTGCAAAGAGGAATGGTGCCCACAGGTAGATTTAAAATTCCAGGTTCAGCTCCCAAATACGGCACCAGCTTACGACCATTTTCATGTATGTCATGAAACATAAGTTCCTACTTCCTTTATGGCAGAATGTAAAAAAGTCTACTGCTGCCTAGCAAGTGGTTAAAGAAGATGGATTTTCCTCATTTTTAACACACTTCTCCCATTTTTTAGTGAACAGTTCTATTTATAACTTTTGTAATTCTCCATTGAAAAGTTTTAGCACTAAGTATTTTTGCATTTCAGAAACCATTCTAAGGATGCTCCAGAGACAGTGTCTGAAAGTCAACATGTGACATATTCTCACGGTAACATTTTTATTCATGTCAGCTGGAAGCTTTGTATGGTGTGATGGGTGTTGGGAACCTGGGACTTGCTTAACTGGCTCTTACCAGTCTCAGAATCACAGACCATTCTGAGTTGGAAGGGGCCCACAAGGATCATTGAATCCAACTCTTAAGTCAATGGCTCATACAGGGGATTGAACCCATGACCTTGGCATCATTACAACCAAGTTTTAACCAACTGAGCTAATTTGAGATGCAATCACTTACTGAGTCCTGAATTGTGTTCATAGAAAGGGACCCTTTAAAAAAAAGAAAAGTGATTTAAAAACACCTCACAATAGGAAATAATGTGAGAGGTTCTTCAGAGGGATCATTTTCCTTGTGATCTAGTTTTTCAGTATTAAAAGGAATCTAGAATCAGGAGGATATATAACATTTTTGCTTTCTCACCTCCCCTCTTTTATTTTGTATTTGTAACTGTGAATATTTTTTCCTCCTATAAAACTACTTTTCGTTGGTAAACAGGTAAAAAATGGGGGAGAAGAGCAGAGTTTGTATTTGCTTTAATGATAATTTTTCTTTCATTTGCTCTTTGATGTTTGGGACATTTTCTGGTAATTGCTTTCAGGTCTTCTTTTTAGAGTTTGTGGCTTGGGAGTTTTGGGGGGGGGTGTGTTTTTGTGGGGGGCATTTTGTTTGTTTTGTCAGTTGTTCCAAAAACTAGTATCTTGGAATCACTTGGTATTTCTGAGGCACAGCTGATTCTGCAAGAGGGCCAGTTATTTTCTTAATTTTAGTGCAAAAATAACAGTTTTCTTCTCTCTTTCCCCTCAAAGTGGGTGGCTGGTTGATTTCCAACCCAGATACGATGTGTGCATCGGGAAGCTCTGGTTATCAGTACAGCGCCCCTCTGCCTCTGGCGGCTCCACATGCTCCCCACAGCTGCGAGCGATATTCAGCGCTGCGGGGCCATCGGGCTGCTCCATACCCATCTCCCTATATGCAGAGAAGCCACTCACCTACAGGTACTACTGTAAAACTTTGCTTTGTTCCCTCTACCTGCCTGACCCTTAGCACAAGTATTGAAACAAGCACGAGCTGGGGCTGGGAAAGAGCATGATGAGTGTCTGTAACAACCTGTGCTGAACTCTTCGTGCACAAAGTATGTTTAAGGCAGCAAAACAAGATGTACACGGAGCTGGGTGCACTGTATCTGCTAATTATAAATGAGAGTGTATGATCTTGCTTTAGGTACAGTTCCCAATTATACAAAAAGAGCATTGCATGTCTTCTTTCAATGTCATGCCATGACGCAGTTGAGCTCTGACGTCAAAGCAGCTCTTAAGAATGTGGTAGGACCTGTTGTGAGATGAAGGCATTTTGGTATTGGCAGAACATCTTTTGAGTCCCTTTCACTTTCTAGATGTGGGTGCAGAGTTCCAGAAATTGATTCTACTTTGACTGGAAGAAGTTGGTCAGAAAGAAGAGTCAGGATATAGTAATCTACTTGCTAATTATCATTTAGCAAGAACTTCTGTTTAATGGAAATATTTATCACAGAATCATAGAATTGTTTGACTTGAAAGATCATCTTGTTCCAACCCCCCTGCCTTGGGACCTTCCACTAGACCAGGTTGCTCCAAGCCCCATTCAACCTGGCCTTGAAGACGTCAAGGGATAGGGCAATATCTATAAAAGTTTATTAAGTATTTAAGCTCAAATTATAAGGAAATCTGGATCAAACCATCACCAGATATATGTCAATTATTAATGAAAAACTATTAGGCTTGCAAAAATGTGTATTCTATGTCTGTCATGCTGTACTTTCTCATACATCCCACCTGGAATTACACTGGCACCTTGCTACTCTCTTAATGAACACAGGAATTTTGTCTTTTGACCTGTGGTTGGGAACCTCATGATCAGATTGCTGCCTCAGGCCTGCCCATGTTCTGTTGCCTTAGGAAAATGTTTCTTCAATACTCACTTATCATTTGTTTGTTGCTTTCTTTTTACCCCTCCCTGAAGTTAATTTGTTGGAGACTTCCAGCAGTAATCTTCAGGTATTCTCAGGACATGACAGCTGGACTTTGCCATCCTCCTCACATGCTAATTTGCTCTCAGTGCCACACACGAAGGGAGGTGCCAGCCCTGGACCCAGGTAAGGTTAAAGGGTAACCTAATTGCTGGTATGAGGAGCACTGAGGCTTGTAGGACTGGCCTTGTCGTTGTCCCAAGCTTTAATCAGTGTCCAGGATTTGAAACATGTCCTAAGTGCCTAAATCAAGATTCCTAGACAGATCTTTCTGACAAGCTAGTTATCTCCTGCTCTGAAATCAACAGGAGCTTCATTTTTCCCCAGCACTGCTGAAACCCAGGATCTTGCAAAAGCCACAGAGATCTCTGGTATCTACAGCCTGTGAGCATTGTAAAGCCAAATTATTTTTCTCCATTTATTACTTATAGTTCACCTGCATGAAATGAGAAATCTATCTAGGAGTGGATAGAACTTAAACCTCAAGAGTCTATTAATTATCAAATATTTTCCCTTCTTTTCGCTAAATGAATGCACACATTTCTTCTTTAACTTAAGTGCCAGGAAAATCAGCTGAATTTCTAGAAAATTCATAAGCATTCACAAAAAAGATCTTTAAATCTTGAAACCTTATATCTATTCATGTATTTCTCTCCATACCTCTCTGCAAGGGCATCAGGTGTGATGGTCACTGGTGATTTTTCATTTAAGATCTGCAAGGCTGGTCTAGTTTAGTTACTCGATTTAAATAGCTGCCTTTTAGCTGATAATGCAATAGACTTTACTGTGGCACATCTTATGCAAGGGAAAATGCTTTGAAATAAGTCATTCAACTTGTACTGCTTTTTTTCCAGCCACTACCCTTGCCTGTGGACAGTGAGCAACAGTGCTGTGAATGCTGCCAACCCAGGAAGCGAGGTGAACAGCAGCTCTTCAAGCATGTTTCTGAGGGGTAATGTCCCCTTACCTGCTGCATCATCAGTCCAAATCCCTCTGCAGGGAATGGTGTCTGGCAGCATGGAAACACAAGGGGAAAGCTCTCTAGCCAGACTAGCCGACACTGCGTGGACATCCTCACACTCCTTTTAATGGACAGGCAGCTCAGGAGGGAAGCTCAGCCAAACAAGACTGACACAATGGGCAAATGATCCCCTAGAATTGCAAGGCAAAGCAGAATGTATGCAGACAAATTATTTAATCAAACATCACTTTCTATAATGTATCTCTTGTGTGCCAGTGAAGCCAAAATGCAAAGGCAGGAAATGTTATGAGAACCAGCTTATTACTGTAACACTTATGCATCATTCAGAATGATGTCCAGAAAGAATATTTTTAGTTAGTTTTCCTTCTGTATGACATTAAAAATGGTCAGAGACATGGAACTGGTTGAAGCAGACATGGCAGCTGGATATTTGCATGTCATTTTAGAAGCCCTTTCTATAACTAACACTCAAGTCCAAGGGAAATTGTGATCAAGTTCACAACTAGTCATTTGAAGGGACAGTGCTGCTTTAAAGGCTTTATGAGTCTCTTACAGAAAGGTTTGCACAATACCTGAAACTAAACCCTTCAAGGGATGAAATTGGTCTGACATCCTAATGCCACCTGCATACAGTGTTCTCTGTCCCCTTCCCTTCTCCAGCTCCTGTTTGCTGTTTGTGTGCCATACATAGTGGACACACTCAAGCTGAGAAAGTGGCTGCATTGTAGCAGCAGGTTCAAGGGCAGCTAGTTTAGTATTTAGAATCTGATGTCACAGTCTTTGAAATGGAAAGTTCCAGTGTTTCCAATATGTGCTATTTTTGAAAGGGTGGAGGGAAAAGAATAATAGAAAAAATATTCTGCTTGCATTTCCACTTTGCTTCAGACATGGAGTACAAATAAAATATGAATAAATGGTGTATTATCTCCTTGGTATCTTTCCAAAGTGTAAACGCAGATGCAGTCTTTTTCACCTAACAACCTCTGAGCTATTTAAAGCAGCTCTGCCAGAAGCAAGTTGACAGAACAGGATTTTTTCTATTCCTTGTCCAGTTACTGGCTGTATGCTTTTGGGCACCTGTTTTCCCTCTCACCTTCTGTCTGCTTCAGCTTCCATTTTCAAGTACAGCTTTTCCTATCCTGTGTGAGTGTACCACATCTAGCATAGCGGATACCTGATCCTGTCTGGAATTTCTAATCACTACTGTGGTGCAAGTAACAACAGTGATCCCCCATCTTACTTGTCCTTTCATGTATCTGCTCAGGCAAGCTCTATCGGCTTCTCAGAGAAGAATACTGCTGTTTGATCTCCCGTAAAGAAAAAATTGCAAGCTAACTCATGTAGATATATCTTTGTATCATGAAATGCCCAGCAGCAATTCTGTTCTGTTTACAGCCATGAGCATTGATAGGGGACAATCCTCAGCACAGGCATAGAAGAGGATTCTCCAAAGCTCCTGCAAGCTGTTGTCTCTGCAGTGGTGTTTCTCCTCTGCTAGATACAGCAACATGCCCTTTGTTAATTCTCATTTATGACATACAGGTTCTGGGAGCAGCATTTCATTTTGGGTTGACATTAGAGGCAGCATTAAGAGGAACCTTTTCATTCAGATCATTGAAAGTGCACCTGCCTGGTGAACTCAGCAAGGTCCTGTTTCATATTCTGTTACCTGTCCCTGAACCACCCCTTTAAGTTGCTTCCAGCGTTATGCATTTTCATGACTTCCCCATCTGGCTTTTCAGATTCACTGCAGGCAAGACAATGTGGCAGGATGCTCTTGGGAACACTATTAATTTTGCTGACTTGTGCTCCTATCCTCTAAAATCAAAGTAATGAAGCTGCTTTGGATATGCATTTTTATTAATAGAGGTATTGGTCAAATAGGATCTAATAGAGTGCAAAAAGCTCTGTGTGCTGCTATCAGTCTAAGCCTGGTCAGTTCTGAGTGTAAATCTGCCTTCCCATGTTCTGACAAAAGCTTAGTGATGAGTTTCTCAATGTTATGTTTCTCTGCCTCACAATCAGAAATCTAAGTGGGTATTTATCTCAAAAATAGGTCTTCTTTACAGATAAGGTTTATTAACTAACTTATGCTGCCCTCCTCTGGCTGTTTAGCTCCCCACAGACACACCACACAGAGTCTATACAAGATGGTTATAGATGCTAAAAAATAGGCAAGTGGTGACTTGCCTGTGTTCCAGGATTTGCAATGCTTCCTTACAGTTAATGAGTTGGATAATTTCTTGGTTATCCCATGTAGTGCATTACAGTAATACAGGAGTAATTATAAGGTGTTAGGCAAACTGCATTTTTATTTCAGAAACAGTCTAGGAGAAAATCTAATTAGCTTTCCTAGTAGTCTCACAGGATTGAAAGAGTAAAAAAGTATCAAAGTGAACAGGTAAAGTAATTTTTCTTTCTTACCACTGCACGAGCAACCATGGCTCATGTCACAGGACATGAGAAGTTCTGAGATTTCAGAAACAAGCTAAGGTTTTTTCATTACAGATAATCTGATTTAGCCCAGGCCAGAGAAATGACATGGAGGGATAAAAATACCCTTGGCTTGCCCACTACTCTTGGCTATGTCTCAATACAAACTGGCATCTATAGCCCAAAGCCCCTGGGCCTGAGGACAGCCAGGAGTATCCTGATCGTTGGTTTGGTGTTGGAGAGCCCTGAGATGACCAGGGAGTTGTACTTGATCCTTATGGGTCCCTTCCAACTTGAGATCTTCTGTGTTTGTATTCTGTGACTTTGCCACTTTGGTAAAGGGTTTGAGAATTGGTATCTGGTTTGGGCAGATTACCTCTAAGCAGTAGAAGCACTGGAGAAAGCTTTTGCTACTTGTCCACAAGAAAACACTGCACTTTAAATTGTGTGATCTCTTTTCCCAGCACAGTGGTCTTCCCTACAGCACAGTAAGAGGCTGGGCTGCTGGCTTCACTGTTCTTCTGTGGGAGGCAGATTCCCTTAAACTGCATATAAAACAGTTCCCCTCCTTGTAAGCCATTAGTGTGGATTTGATTTTGCCCCTCAGTGCACTTGTTTCCCAGCTGATTTCTGCCCACCATTAAAAAGCACACAATAATATTTTCTGAATGAATGTTTCAGTGGTTGCTTTAAGCAGTAACTGAAATGGCAGCAAGGGAAGAGCTCCCCTCCCAGTTTTTATGTGTTTCAACAAAGTCACTTACTGACTTTGTGGAAAAGAAAGGCATTAAGAGACTAGAAGAGTTCTTTTGAGATCTTCAGAGTAGATACACAACCTGATATTAATGATAGTTCCTGTTTCCGAGCTTAACTAGATTATGAAGCCACACAGGAGGTTTCTGTCCTGGCAGAATCAATGCTGGGTTCATGGGTGGCACCCATCAGGCCTCTCACCTGAACAGGCAAAGGGCAAAGGCTGGAGCACACAGCTCCATACAAATCTCCATATGATTAGAGGGAGGACCCCTTTGTTTTCAGTTTCTGCAGTAGCACTGTACCCAGCCACTAAATGTGAGGTTGCAGAGTGGTTTGTGTGATACCCCATTTAACTGTATTGAAAAAGAAGTGTGAGGAAGTGGTTAATAAAAGCAGAAGATCTATAGGGTAAAAAAACCCCTCAATGAACCAAAAAAGCCAACCCCCCCAAAAATAAGACAACCTGGTTGCCTCTGATGCCGCAGTTTCTACTCCTGTAAGAGGCCCTCAGTGTCCCTGCTCCCAGGAGCAGTTCTGGGCACAGAGGAAGGGAGAGACACTCCCCTTGGTGGCAGCTGCCCTTTATTCTCTTCCCTGGGATTCAGCTGCTCTTGAATCAGGGCTGCTTCTCAGCTTTCCATCCCTTTCCTAGCACTACCCAGCTGCCTCTCCCCCTGGGCTTTTGTCTCAGGCTTTTCCCTCTGGATTTATTTTCCTGGCACTTGGGCAGGGGTCTCCCAGGAAGACAAGAAAGCCCCTCTGGCTATGCCCAAGAAACTGGAGAAGTTTTTCCTTCAGAGAGCAGCCCACTGCTTCCCAGATGGCTTCAGTTTTAAGACCATAAGAAAGGCTGATGCTGCCCATCTCTGTTCAGTGTGTTGGACGCACTCAGCAGCCCAGATATCCTCATCCCAAAAAGTCACCCCTCCTGTGCTTTGCTAGGTCCCTTTCCAAGGTGGGCTGTTCCAGCCCAGGCACCTCACCTCAGGCCAGTGGAAGGGTTTAACAAAAGGCTTCAGGTGTTCTCATCCATGACTATGGAGTTTTATGGGCATGTCCCTGACAGGCAGAAAACCAGAGAGCAGACAAACACCACCATCCTGAATTCCCCAGCACCAGTCCAGGCGTTTCCTAGTGAGCCAGCCCTGGGTGTCCATCAACAAAGACATCTGTGGGTCTGTTGCCAGCAGAGAACAAGCAGCAGGTGATCTCCTCAGGCACAATCTTTTCCCCTTCACAACCTTGCCCTGCCCTGTTCCCCATCCTGAGTAGGCTGTAACCTGCTCTTCCAAGCAAATCCTGCCTCTGTGCTTGCACTGGATGCCATATGGATGGCCATCACCTCTGTGGGTCTGCCTGCTTCATCTCTCAGAGCAGACATGGCAGAGGTTTTTCTGAGTTCTCAGACCACCAAGAGCTCTCAGGCTTACAAACTGTCAGGTGCTATGGGGACTGTTCAGTGAGGATGTTTGTTCTACCTGCTGTGGAAAAACTGCTCAGTTTTTCCTAACATATAGAGAGACAAAAAGCCACTGGCATTTTAAGAAGGCTGAGTGTTTGATAAAACCCCTACAGTGCAGCACAGTTCAGCCAAATTTGTAGTGAACAGAACAAACCAAAATGCCACAGTCTGTTTCTCAAAACACTTCCTAGGCAAGGACACATCTGTAAAGGCCACTTTTGCCAACAAAACTCTGCAGTGCCTTCTGTACTGATCTGGGGCATTGGCTCAGCACCAACTGAGGCAGAAGAGTGCTTTGTAGAGAAAATGTAGCATGACCACTGGGAGGATCTCACTTTCTCCTCCTCTCTGTGATTCACTCTGAACTGTTTTGCTTGCTCACATAAGGTATCTCAGCCATAACACCGAGAGCGTTCTGGTAGTCAGCACTACTGCCAGAGAACCATCCATTCTCCTCTTTTCCCATCAGAGAGACAGCTCACAGGGCACAATCTATGCCATATTCTTTACAAGCTCTGGCCTTAATCTTTTGTTTTTCAAGGTGTCCTTCTAAAATCAGCTCATGTTAGTACATACTGTTCTCTGGGAGGACAGTTGTACATTGCAGTTGAGCGATAGTTTGCTATAATCTGTGTTTGTTCATCCTTGCTTTCCTCCTGCTTTCCTCTTGCTTTCTCATTATGGGCCCTCCACAGCAATGTAACAGTTTCATTAAGGCACCCTGGACTATGATCTGGATTTCATTTTTTTTGCATCCATCATTTCTGGAGTATCTACAACTTTGATTTCAATACAGACATGAACTATTTTTCTAAAATGTGGATCATTGTTTGAGTCTGAAAGGCCACGCAGTTTGCAGGGTAATAAGAAGAAATTTGCTTCTGTATTTGGGTTCAATAAAGCGCTGAAGCAATGACAAATTTTCTTAGGGGGCAGCAGTTGTCTGAGTTTTCACAGTCTTTGATATTCAAGAAAGTTTGTCACATCTTCTGAGTCTGTAAAAAAGACTTGGTAGTATCTAGAAAACTAGGCCTAGCTGCCAGTATTTCCATTTGCTCATGATTTTTTTAACCTCTTCTGCCATGATGTGTTAATTCTCTGATACTTTATTGGCTGGAATTTTGTAAATGCTGAAACAGGGGAAGAACAGCTGTTTTAGATGTTTTATAAATCTATTTGCCAAGCTTTCTTTTGCAGTGAAATCGAGGTAAAGCTGTCTTCTGTATTTCTATGTTGCTTTGGGAAAAATCAGGGCATCTCCCACATAATTCACCTCACCTTTACTTTTGTGACAAAGCTGAAATTCAGGCCAGATGTAGACCTGGACCAGGACAGAGTTGTGGGCTTTGGAGATTGGACAGGGTCTCATCCAGGAACACCAAGCACTGTGAGGACAGGCAGGACTGGAGCCACATGACTGCCATCTCTGCAGCCGTAGCATCTCTCGTAGCAAAGGAGCAGAGTCAAATTCCATAGGCACAGGGTGTCTGCAACAGCCTACACCTCCTGTATTTTATATTCCAGATTGATTATCACAGAGGATGTAGTAAAATCAAAATATAAATCCATAACTTGCTAGTGATGAGGCATTAACAAGGCACCTCATTTACACCACAAAAATATGCTGTAACCATCTCTTTTTGCCTTAGATTTACATTTACCGATTCTATGAAAAATTAGGGGGGGTGTGTGTATACAAAGAGGTGAAGGTTCTACTAGCCAATATATACTGTTGCTACTATTATAAAATGCTAGTTTTGTAAAAAGCAAAATTTTCTGTTTGGGAAAGGCCTATTTACATAAATTTAAAAAAAATTGTTTTGAAGAGTTCAAAGTACTTCTTAAAAGGTTCAGAAGAGTGGCTGAACAGTACTCTTTCAACTTAGACTGACTTTAATTTTGAAATTCAGAATTGTTATGGCTAAAAATTTAAACAACAGAAATTTGTTTTGAGGGTATTGAACTCCTTAAATGGAGATTTTTGCTTTAGTTTCTCTTCAAATTTATGTCTGCACTCTCTCTCTGTTTGGAATATGGAGACTTCCAGATCATTCTTTTTGAGTAGTAAATATATAAACAGGTGTTAGGTCTGCTAGAACTATATGACCTGGTAAGAGTAAAGTAGGATTTTACTTCTAAAGAGTATGTTATTTTTCCAAGTAACTCCACACTCTAATTAGGAAGGACAAAAATCCATGGATTTTAAGAGTTTTTGGAAGAACTATGTTTTAGAAACCCTAGGAGGGCAAACTTGAAAGAAAGACTGAAGTGTAAAGGCATATCTGAAAATACTTCTGCATGAAGTTTACTCCTTCTCCCAGCAAAGTCAGTAAAAACAGTTTAAAAATATTTAATAAATTCTTTAGCAGGTCATTTTCTATAAAGCTAATGCTTGATTTGGAAAAAATCCAAAACCAACCAACTACCGTCACCAAAAAACCCCTAAAACCGAAAACCCCCACAAAAAAATCCAAATAAACAAACCAAAAAGCATTTGAAAAAAGCCTGCCTTTCCTCTGTTTATCTGTGCCATTGCATGACAGTTATGACTTTGCTCTTTGGATGCTGTACCTATAAAAGTCTTATGCTCTTTTCTATTCCTTAGTTGTTCCAGAGGGTAGTATGAAATATAGAAGGAATAGGCTATGTTTCTTGTCCAGAGGAGTAAGACATAACCAGAGCAGAGGTGTGGCAGTGTAACCAAGGAGTGGTGTGAGGGTGAAGCCCTGCTCTGCATGAGGGAACTGTGTGCCTTGGCAGACCAGAGGACTGAGCTGACTCTGATGGGGATCAGGGAACCAAGGTGTTCCAGGGCAGGCTTTCAGCTACTGTGAAATTCCACTGTGCTGTGAAATGGGTTTCCCCATCTGAGCATTTTCCTTTGAAATCACAAAGTCTCCAGATTAATCAGTTTTAGCCCTAGGACAAGCTGTGTGCATGTGTGCCTGTGGATAATCTGTATTTGTAAACCTTCCCATAAAAAGCAGTTGGAAGACAGAAAATTGGGCATGTTCTCTGTCTGATGTGTTTGAGTGTCCTCAGGTCCTTGCTGTCTCCTGCTATAGAAGTTCCTCTCTGCACAAGTGAATGCCCAGGCAAAAAAAATCTATTCCTGTAACATATGTTGCTCAATTGAACCAATTTTGCCCTGAAAAGTCAAATGTCCAAAGGGGACACATTGCTTTTGATCTATTCTGTCAGCTTGCAATAAAATGTTTTGTCCAGATTTATTCAAATCTTTGGTTTGAGTCACCTTGAGCAGTGGTTTGTTTGTGTTTGTTTTGTGGGGGTTTTTTTGGTTGTTGCTGTTGTTTGTTTTTTTATATTACTTATAGCAAGAAATCTAGTTTCTGGAGACTTTAAGTGTGTTCAATAATTTCTCCGTTAGAAGGGTTGGTATAAACAGGCAATCAACCTAGGGATGCAGAATGGGCAGGGAGCTCTGGGAGCAAGCTCTATTCCCCTGCTAGTGGAAGGAAAATATCATTCATTTTATAAACTAATGAAGTTTTCTTGGAATATTAATTGAGGCTTAGGTCCTAGTAGCCCAAGGAGAAGGCTGACATTTAGAAAGCTTATTTCCAGCCTAAATGAGTTTATGGTTAATTTATAAACATTAGTTCTTGGACTGTGCTGTCCCTTAGCTGAAATTATTAATTTTTTTTTGTGTGTGTGTGTGTGTGTGTGTGTGTGGTTTTGGAACTACTGTGCTTGGCAGCACTTCACAAATTGCTCTCTTAACACAGTTTTACATTGTCTCATTTGATCTTCTGCTGAAGAAGGAGATGTTTGCTTCTCCCTCAGCTGCATGTTCCTGCTGCTTTGTTTGTCCAGCCTTACCACGCAGCAGCAGAGCAAGCTGTAGGGACTTGTGATCTCCTTCGCTCAGTGCAAGCGAGACTGTGGGACTGGGGCCAGCAGGGCCCCTTCTGATGGGCAGCTGCTGTTAGATCAGATTAGACATATTTTGTAACTGCAAGCCCAGCCTGAATTTTGCTGGCTACCCAAGCAAAGGTTTAGTTTTATTTTATGCTCTCCCTACCTTTGATGTATTTTGATCTTCTGTTGATGTGTTCATCCTAGAGCCCTTTTCTGTGCTGACTCAATTGAAAATTATCCATCCTGAACTTAGTGAGCAGAGCTGTCTGCAGAATTTCAGAAGCAGTCTTAGCAGTCTTGCATAATGCCACAAAAACTACCCTCTTTCTCCTGGAAATAGTTCAACAAATTCACTCTACGATCACATTTGCCTCTCTCACAGGAGGTAAGCTTCTATTTTGGTCAGCACTGATGCATGAGGAATGACCTTTATTTTCCCTTACTTCTAAGGGGATACTATGACTCAGGACTCCTTGTAGCTTTTACAGCATTATCTGAACCAGCCTGCTTACTGCTGTGAGATTTGTTTAGCTAAATTATTGGTGGTGCTTCCAACAAAGCTGGAGCAGAGGAAAACCTTGAGTAAGATGTACTGTTAGCTGCACAGGGTAAAATCCTGGCAGTACTTGCACTGCCTTACTTGGTGTGCAATAGGAGTCAATAGAGAACTTGTCCTTTCACACAACGTCTGTCTGATTAAATCAGGACATTACATGAAATCTAATGTCAAACTGTCAAACATGTGATTCATCCCTAATTTCAGTATGAAAGTAGGAAAACAAAGGGTAAAGAAAAGGAGTGGGAAGTAGGAAACACAGCCTCTCACAGTGTGCTTTACATCTGATGTAATTTCAGCCAGGCCTGTGTTTCACCTTGCTGAAAGGAAAAGCCTAACCACTGCATCCCATGTTGTAAGGAGCCGGGTGATGTGTGAAATAAATTTGACCTGAAGAAACAAGAAAGGGGATGCAGCCTCCTGACATAAACAACTAATTAAAAGCTATCATCTTGCATCCAGCAGCAGTGGCAGCTGCCTAATTGGATGTTAAAAATATACCTGCTAGTCTTTAAAAAGTACATATTTGCATGGTGGTGAGATAACTGGTACTTTGGCTTTTGTATAGGATGTTAAAAACCAAGGGCTGATGTCTGAGACAATGTCTGAGTGTGTAATGGCTGCTCCTCTCGCTGCACAGGCTCCGCATCCCCAGTGACTCATGCTGAGGTCCTGGGTTTTCAGCAGAAAGCCAGCTCATTTCTGCACTTCTGCAGAATTCTATCCTGGCTTTGCAGAAGCCTTGTTTTCAGGATAGCTTTTTTCCCCACTGTTGGTATTTTCTTTGTATTTAATCAGCAAGGGGCAAAGCTGGTCTGCAGATGAGTGATCTGGAAGTGTAACTGCATGGCATATCCCCTGTAAAACTTTCTCCATCCAGAACTGGGAAATTTTGGGTTTCTGGTTGCCTGTTAGTGTCAGCAGTCCAGATTTGCCTTTTACAAAGAGGAAAGAAAACAGAAAAAGGTGTGGATGAGGGGAGAGGACCAAGTCAAAGCTGAGCCAAACAACATAATGTTCAGGGTGGTTTTTATTTCCTTTCTGCTTCACAGTGAGGTGCTGATATAATTTTTTTCTTCCCAATCCAGCAGATGGTGTTAGATGGCTATTTAATGACTCACATGGGATGGAAAGAAGGGTGATAGAGCTAGAAGGCTGCAAGAAAAAACAGTTTTGCAGGGATGTTCAGTGAATCTGAAAGCTCTGATAGGCTTTAAGCATCTGTGTGTATGCTTTCAGCTTACTACTACTAGGGGGTGGTGAGCTTCATAGCTGTAGTACTTGATTTAAATTGAGACTTCTGTGACATCTATCATCCCTTTTCCTCTAAGGGTTTAGATGTACTTGAGTGTAATGGAGCTGAATAAATACAACTACTGGCCCTCACTGAGTATTTTGGGATTGGGAGGCATATAAATTACTTTTGTATTTGTTTTTAATTGTGTTTTTTCCTTCCATCCACCTGAAGTGGGAGAGTGAAGTGGTACAAACTCTCTGCAGCACACCACTGTGACAGATGTATTTCCTAAATCACCCTGTCCATATAAAGGGAATAAGTGAAATGGAATGAATAAAATGTGAGCTGAGCAGGCTAAAATATGACATCAGTTTCTGAATGCTTTCTGTTAGCTGGCGAGATGAATGCATTGAGTCTTGATCAAGGTTCTGCAGAACAAGTGCCTGTCTAAACTGCTGACCTGGATCTGTTACAGATGATAACATTACATGTGGAAACCGGTAAGTGTGAAATTGAGGACCTCAGGGTAGAAAAAAAATCAACTTGAACAGATATGTACACAAGTGGGCTATAACTTGCTACCATTTAGAAAAGGTCTTATGGTCATTATGGATATTTCATAGATTGGTTAGCACACAGCAACCTGCAGGGAAAGATAGATAATCAAATGTTTGTTCTACTGTTTTATAACTCAGTGGTGTAACCTACCTCTTGAATAATGTAGCCTGTTCTATTTATAGAAATGTAATTGAAGGCAATGCACTAAAAGGTTTTGTTTTGTTGTTTGGGTTTTTAAAGCCCACTGGTTCCCATAGTGAAATTGTGGAGCTTGTCACTTGATTTTTCTTTTTTGTTTGTGGAATTTGGAGAAATAAACATATCCAAAATAGGTTGGGCAAGTTCAGAAGACCCATGTTGGCTGTGAAGTATCACTGTATGAATGCAGGTTCTGGCAATAAGGTGAGAAGGGCCAGTTTACATCTTCCCTTTCTAGTCTTTTGCCAAGTTTAGTCTTTGCTGGCAGTTTCTGGTAGGTCACATATAGGTTTGTTCAGTGGTTACTCTAAGTGGCTACTGGAAATGGGATTACAGATCGTGGAGGTCTTTCTTTCCTGTGAGATAATGATGTATATTTAAGTGATAGATTTAAGAGGGGGTGGGTTCTGTAGATGTTCTATAGTAGGTCTACTGGTAGGCTACTGTACCATCTTATTCTGAGAGCTGCTTATAAAACTTAGTCTACATCTGCTTCTGCCTTTTAAGCAGCCTTCATCCTTGATCCTAGGGCTGGGTCAGGTATGCTGGGAAGATTCACCAGAACATCAAACAGTTAACAGACTGACATACAAAATCATCAGCAACACAGGCTTGACATGCCAGTTGAGGGCATAATTTATACAGCCCCAGGAAATTTGTTTTTATAAAGTGACAGCTTTTAATGATGGGATAATGTATTCTACTTGGAAAACTTGTTCCCAAGCAGTCACTAAAAATAGCGAGCGCTAGGGTATACAAATGTCCTGGGTAGAGGCCCAGAAAATGAAAGAAAGGAAGAGTATCATGACTTGTCTGCTAATAGACTGAAGGACTGTTTCATTTTGATAAGATTTTTTGAGTTGTTTTTTTGGGGGGGCGGTGGGGGGTGGGAGTGTTTTCTGGTTGTTTGGGGTTTTTTTGGTGGATTTTGTTTTGCTTTGGGTATTTTTTGACTTATTCCTCTGACAGGACAGGGGGCTAGTTTCTGTCCTGTAGCACATAAATCCATAGCCAGTAATTAGAATAATTTATACCATGGAATTTAATCTTAGGGCATCTCAAAGCAATTTAGAGACTACTCCCACAAGAAAGCTTTAATAATATCTGATCTGAGAACCTAAATCTTCTCTGAGTGTGACCAACCCTTTCCTATCTGGAAATCATGTCTCCATTGTGTCCTGCAGAGGGGACCCCTCCATCCTGCCCCAAATCAAAGAACATCCACCCACAAGGAAGCCTGACTTCCTATATTCTGAAATTCCTGGCCAGCTTGCAGAATCCTTTAGAGGAAGGAGGGATCATACCTCATGCCCTGAGTTTTCACAGAGGATGTGCTTTCCTTCATGTCTTCCTTTTTGTTGGATTACACAAGAAACAGCAAAGGAAAAGAGTTTGTAAAGAAAAGCTTCTGGTTAGTGCATCTCAAAGCCCTTGATGGTTTGAAGTGGAATGTTGTGGCTAGGAGTATCACCTGATGTCTGATATATGTGCAATTCCGCATTGCAGATCTCTTGTAGATGAGCTGGCTGAGTATGTAATATCCTGTGCTTGGGCATTGAAGATGTCTCCTTAGTCTTGCTTAGCTCTCAGTTACTTTTAAACTAAAATATTTTTTAAAAAATATTATCTCTGCTTTTGTCCTTTATGGATCATGTCCATAGATGCAGACCTTGATGGAAATGGATTCATCCTTACTTTTGCAAAAAATAATTTTCTTAAGTTAGTGGGGTTTGGTTGTTTTTTTCATCCTGTTAATGTCAATTTGGCTTATCAGTTTTTAAGGCAGCTGCATGTGTCCCCATACTACACAGACTGAAGGGGAGCAGAGGCTCTCAAAATGGTCCTTGGCAGCCAAAAGAGGGCAAGTTCATAAATAATTGTTGCTGTGGTAACACATCAGAACTGTTCCTGGGCTGAGTTTTCACTGGTAGGTGCTAACATCTGAAATTATTAAACTGGACTAGAAGCTGTGTTGGTGGCAGAGAACTGCAAAATGGAATAAACTACTTGAGGTGTGTTAAGCAAAAATATTCAGTCCATGCCCAGATGACTCTGAAGATTATTTGAGGGGATAATGCAGCATTTAGTGAGGTTTGGCTCTTCAGAACCAGACAGAAAGCATGAATATGCAAGTGCAGTAGTGGATGAAGTCCACAGGTTTTCCTTTGTCTTTTTGACAGTCTTTATCCAGGGGCTGATTTTGGCACACTCCAGGTGTGTTCAAAATCCTCCTATCCTTGGCAATGACCACAAACCAAACGTTGTGGGACATCTACACTGCTAGTGTTCATAGTGAGGCCAAGTTGTCAAAACCTTCAGGATGGTTTCAGCACAAGTTCAATGTTAATGAAAGACAGCAAATGGAAGCATTGCTCAGGAATCTAAGCATCTTCATTTCTTTTGCCAGTTATGCTTCTTAAGAACATCTTGCTCTATATTTAGATGCCATCTAGAAATAACATTTTTAATATTACATGTATTAATATTCTCTCAGGACTGGAAGAACAGCATGTATTATTCAAATGGTCTGTATGCTGTATGTTTGTTTGTGTTTTGGTTTTCATTATCAAATAAAGCTGAGCCAGATTGTCTTAATTGTATTTGCATTCAGTTTCATTTTGTGGTGCATATGCACTAGCTCCCTGCCCCCACATCATCTTTCTAGGATGATAAAGGTTTATTTTGCCTCTTTTTCTTTTTTTTTTTTTTTGGTCTCCTTTTTGTATGAAAAGATGTTTTTTACTTCTATTCATATAGCAGCTCTGGAGCTCTGGAACTTATAAAATATGTCCTGTTTTCAACATTAATTAAATCAGATATCCTTCTGTTTTCAT
>JAOXXN010000001.1:98781014-98792135 GCA_026770055.1 Myrmophylax atrothorax | reverse complement strand
AACACAATACTCAAGGTGTGGCCTCACCAACACAGAGTACAGGGGAAGGATCACTTCCCTGGTCCTGCTGGCCATGCAATTTTTGATACAGGCCAGGATCCCATTGGCCTTCTCGGCCACCTGGGCACACTGCTGGCTCATGTTGAGCTTCCTGTCAATTAGTATCCCCAGGTATGTTCTGTGTATGTACATGAATGTGTGTGTGCATCTCTGTATCATGCACTGCTTGTACAGGGGTGGGAAGTATGCTGAAGAAGAAGATTATTAGTCTGTTAATGTGCAGGAACTTTTAGAATAGAAATGGTTTAAGTTACTGCAACATTTGCCAGGAGAACAGTCCTTGTGCTGGGCTGTGAACTGCTTGGGGTCCATTTTTCCTAGATATAGCAGTTTCCAATGAGTTGTGCTGGCGTGGATGTGAGGAGGGGGATCCTTTCATCTGCTGGAACCGTAGCATAGTTAAAATTTGTGCAGCTGCTGGTTCAACACAGACATTTGGCTAGTGTCTACCTTAAATACATATTCATCTGAATGTTTTGGTTTGTGTACAGCATGGGGGAACTCAAACAGATGTACAGATAACATTCAGTTCTTCAGAAAGGCATGTAACAGCTTTACCATTGTTTATGTCTGCCTGCCCACCTCCCACCTACATCTGCCTTGTTTATGCTGAGGATGTAAAATGTCAACCTGACAGTTCAAGTGTGGCAAAAATACCAAACAAATGTGAGTAATGGGAAATCTCTATCTGAGGCTGCCTAACAAGGTACCACCTTCCATTAGTGAGAAAAAAGAGAGTTCACTGTACTGTTTCAGCCCCTGGAAGACCAATGGCAATGGATGCAACCCTTTGCCATTACCCGTCTTAGCCATTTTAAACTCCTGCCTTAGGAGCAGGGCTCTGTGTGTGTGTTTGCATGTGGTAATGTGTGTTATTACATAGAAGAGCTGTGGGCTTTGGTGGGACATAATTCCAATCTTCTAATAGAACTCTGTTTTCTTTCATACTGTAAACTCAGGAATTACAAGTTGCACTACCTGTTTTCTATTGTTCATATCTTAATTTTCTCCAGACCCTCAGGGTGATGAGGAATTCCAGTATAATGTTACACATCTATGGCACTGGCATAAGAGTTCCACATTATATCTCTGAAGATAATTTCTTTGTGATTTAATCTCTTTTGTATTCATCATTCTGTGAGCATGCAAGACACTGCCTCTGTGATGAGAGCTGTTTCACCCATAACAACATCTTTTTCCCCAGCACATCATAAGGACAGTAAAAGAAGAGTGGTTTTGGCAGCCTTTTCACCCAGCCTGCACAACAGTGGCAATGTTAGAATTTTGGGTGCGTTTCTGTATCACAAAGGTATGTAAAATGTTGGACTTTACAAAAGTTTTAAGTGATTAGAGATACCTTTTGCTCCTAGCATCAAAGGTTAGGCAAGTTAAGGATCCTGCTAAGAAGACACTGTCGAGAAGCTGAACTTCCACAGGGAACTGCATTAAGACAGCATCAGTTATACCAAGGTAATGAAGTCATCATCTATTCCCTTGGAACTGGCTTAAAAAGTCATGAAACCTCAAAGAGTAAAGAAAGATGAGAAACAGCGTGGGGTTGGACATCTGATAGAAATAAACACCACATTCACAAAACTAGGACAGCTTGTTCACAGCGGGTGGGAGCTTGGATTGACAGCTCCCTGGCAGAAACATGGCAGACCTGGACATGCAGCTTTTCCCTTGAAATGTTTTCCTGAACTTGACTTCGAGCTCTGTGGAAATATTTCCAAGTGCTTCTGATGTGACCGGCCAGCAGGTACCGCTCTAGGACCAGCAATTGCTTGGCTGCTGCGATCTGACTGCTTGCTCCTCCCAGTCCCTTCTAGCTCCCTTTTACGGGGCAATGGTGTCGTTACAGCTCGAGGCAACCTCAAGGCATCAGTGTGGCCTGCAAAGTTTCGGTAAGGCCTGAAGGAGGTGTGAGCTGGGCAGTGGGTGTATTTACCTGCTTCCTGGCACAGGGAAGGGGCTCCCACAAGATATACACTTGGTTACTGCAGGCAGTTCTTGCACTTCTTCTGGGTTTCAGGACACCTAGATATTGCAATGAAGTATTATTGGCAGGCAGCTGGACAGAAGGAAGGTAATTTTAACAGGTTATTATTTAATCTGTGTGTGGAGATTTCTGGAGGAGCTACCTGGGTGGATTTTCAAAGAATTAGGAAAACAGATTTCCTGAGGAAAGGCTTTTGCTTACTAAATTGGATTTTAGCCAACGAAGTACCCAGTGACTTGCAACCAAATGCCCTTGTGCAAACATGGTTTGTGTACCCCTCAGCCACATGTAGACACAACCTGTTCCATTACACTGCTTTCAGTACAGTGCAATGCCCCCCTGCTCCCCCTCCCACCCTCCACCACCTCTGGTCATACAGAGTGTGATCCCTGCTATTAAAGCAGTGCAAAGCCTGCATATTGCAGACTAGGTGTAATTAAACCTCCCAGCCACAGAATTAGTTTAAACAGGTACAGATGGAAATTACTGAAATTCTTTTTTACTGCCTTCTGGTCTTAGATCAGAGCAAGGGTCCTGCTGTCCTGCTACCTCCCTGGACCAGGTAGGAGAGGGATTTGTAGGAATAGGGCAGAGAAGGGACAGCTTTGTCAGCTAGAAACTGAACAAGTGACCTTTCTGCTTTTTGGACTGAAATGGGACCTTTTCCTCTGTGTGCTGACATTTGCTCCAGCCCTGTCCTTCTGCTGCTTTCTTCACCTCCGCTTCACTTTGTAATTGCCTTTTGTTTTGTTGGTTTACTCCACCCATCTCCACTCTCCTTTCCTTCAGCATCTCCTCTCCAGGGATTCCTCAGCATGAATCTGGCCAACACAGGAGGCACAGAAAGGACAACCATTACGCTGCTTTTGTTGCCCAGACTTCCCTATTCCCTTAGGTTGAGTCTGTCTTATTTGAAATCTCATGCCACTTAAGGCTTCTGTTTGAGAAGAAGAAAAAGGTATGAGGATTTTTTTTTCTTTTCTTCCTGTGCAGATCTCTTGGGGTATTCAGAGGTTGACCTCTGTGGATTTTCACACCCTGACCGGAGCTGAGGGAAAATCAACTCCTGAATAGCACGTAATTTCTTACTGGTATTTTGTGCGTCATTTTGTTACTGTGTTTATGCAGTTGTTGCTTGCAAGCAGCACGTTGTGAGTTCGGCTCAATCTCCCCTCCCCTCTCCTCTCCTCCGACCTGTTCTTGCCCTCTTTTCTTTGTTCGGTCCTGGTTTTGTTATGATCTAGACAGAGTGGAGACTTTTAAGCTCCTGACGACCTGCATTTCTAATGTAAGAAAACAAGTGAAAAACCGTAAACTTTTTCCATTGGACTGAAATCCTACAGGTTCCTTAATCTATTACAAAGGCACACAGAGGGCATAAGTGGCATTTCTTTTCCTTTGATGGTCATCTTTAAGGGAAGCGAGGGGTAGAGCAGAGACAATTCAGTTGATAAATCAAGAAACCAAGGGGTGGGATTCCTGATTTCTGCTCTTGGAAATCTGCCACTTGTTGGTTGTCTCACTCAGAGCTTGTCAAAGTTTACCTAACTGTTAAAGTATAGCTGCTGCACTTGCCTGCAGGAGGTGATTATGGAAAAGGTAACATTTCCCTTAACGGCTGACCTGCAGTCGATTTAATTTGCAATTTGTTATGTAATGGTAGGTATTGTTTTACCTTCCTTCATCCCTAGGCTGGGGAATGGGCACAGTGAGTTCCAGAGATAAATGGTGAGCCACATAATTACAGCCTGGCTCCTAGGAATGGTTTGAGGATTAATGGCTGTTTGTACAGCACTTCAAGATGCTTAGGTGAAATGTGCTTTGAACTCTGGGGCATTTCAGGCTGCAGGTGATGGGTAACCCTGGGCTCTGGCAGAGGTCAGCACTCAGAAGATATCAGATCTTTCAAAGCAGACATGCAGCTTCAGGAATGTGGCTGGCCAGACTCATAGGGCAGGTTTATTTTAGACCTGAGAAGTGCTCCTATGCAGAATGGGAAGGTGACAAGGGAGAGCCTATCCCTTCAGGCTCATTGCTTTTAAACAGATACGGCTGTTGGAAAGAGAGACCAGAGGAATAATACAACCAGTGAGTGCTTCACTAGTCACTTTTCTGGTCTTTCTGTTGATAAGCAGTAAGTAAGAAGTCAGTGCTTGGCTGTCACAGATATGAGAAAAGAACACCTTGACCTGCCTTCTAATGCCAGCCAGAGCTTCCTAGGCCTCTTCTCCTGAGGACCCCATGGGTGACCTCCATAGGTTTGCATTAGGCCAGAGCATTGCATTTCAAGTGTTTTAGGGTTAATATGCCATGAACAACCACAGCTTCTCTGGGCTGGAACATTTGCTGTCATTATCACGAGTGAGAAAGTTTTTCTTCTGGGTGCCTGCAAAGTGTTGAAGTCACAGCCTGGTTTTTACAGTCCTAGAAGGAAGTGCTGAGTGCATTGCTTTCTAATCTTGCTGCAGAGATTTTCAGAGAGGAGGCTGTGCTGTGGGAAGCAGTGTAAGAGACAAAAGGATCCATCCAGCTTGCATTTGTTTGACTACTCAAGCAGCCATCAAGGGACAGATGCTCAGGGAAGGTTCTCGCTGTCCTGTGGAAGGAGTGCACGCATTTGGAATGATCTTTGAGTGCAGCAGCCATGGATGGTGCCGGAGGGAAGAATCTCTCTGTGGTCTGAGGAGTCTCTTGGAGTGTTGCATTTGGGACAGTTGAATGCTCCCAGCATTGTCCTAAGCAGCAGCTGGTGGTGCTGTGAGACAGGGCTGCCCTGGCACTGAGGTACAGCGACAGTCAGGGGACAGACTGTGTTAGCAACTGCAGTGGCCATGGGAAAATGGGACAGGACACATTATGGCTGGGGAGTCTGCACTGAATAGATGCAGTGAGCCATCCCAAATCCTGTGCTACTCCTACCAAATACTTTGCTACTGTGGGGAAGGGAGAACACTTTATCTCCTCTCTGCTGCACAAGGTTTCAGAACAGCCAGCACTTTTGAGCTGCAGAACATCCTCCTTTCTTTTGTAGTCTTCCTGTAAGGGGCATGATTTAACCTTCTGTCTGCTCCCTTCTCAGCCCACCACACAGAAGCAGCATAGGTATGGCTCTTCATCTGGCAGGAATGTGTTCCTGGTGCTGAATGACCCCTCCTTAGTATTTTTGACCCTGCTTTCAGGTTTGGAGAGGCCATTGATCCATGCTAGTGCGTATCTTGCTGAATCAGTCTTCTCTGTACTATGTCCAATATTTTCCTGCTAAAAGGTCTTTTAAAATGGGTGCTGGTAGTCAGGGACTTCACCAATGTCAGTATTGTCCATCTCACTGGGGAGAATAATCTGGGGAACAGACCTGTCATCTGATCTTTGACAACCCTTTTTTTTCTCTCTTTGAAGCTTTGAGTCCTGGTTACGGGTAATGCAGATAAGTGTCCATTCCCATCACCCTTGTCTCTGGAGAGCAGAACACAGAAGAGGAATGAAGGGCTGTGGAAATACTAAGCGTCATTTTATTATGACCTTTATGTAGACAGTGGGAGAATGGGGGAGGAACACAAGGAAGACAATATGATAAAACCACACAGACAGTGCTTAAGGTGGAGAGAATAAACCCAAAGAGACTTTCAGAGCCAAACAGATGGGAGAAGAGGAAGAAAGATGAAAACAGGAGACTGAGCAAGACAGGCAAGGAATGGCAGAGCCATCTTCTTCCAGTTTACCCAGTGAGCAGCAGGAGCAGACCTGGGACTCTCCATCCATGAGAAAAACAGGCTTCTGCACACCATTCTCCCGTTTTCCTGAAATCTCTGCTTTTGCTCCTCCAGGCAACCATTAATCTAATATTAAGCCCCTTAACCTCTCTAATTGTTCTCTTTCAGTGTCAGCTGGTTTCCTATTAACCTTTCAATCTCTCAGTAATGCAGTTACTTCTGACTCCAGCCAGACCTAGCTCTAAAGCTTTACCTCCGGCAGTGAATTTTCCAAGCTTTCACTTTTTTTTCTTTTCGGTAATGATTATTACTGCTGTTAAGGAGCCAGTTTGAACCAGCCTCTAAGTGCACAGGGCCGAACCAGTTGGAGTCTATAAATAGCCCTTCAGTAACCTTGCACTTATTTCATTAAGTTGATTGGCTTCCCTCTCTCCACTTCGTTGCATCTCTGTCTCTCTCTCCCCTCTCCATTATTGATGTTGGTTCTTCTGTTGCACTCTGAGACACCTGCTTGTTCATAGCAGGGTAGATCAGTCCTAGGTTTTTCCCTTCTGCACAAAATAGTTGTTGCTGGGGAAGCATCTCTAGAGTTTCATAACAGGGGAAAGCAGAGGGTGAGGCAGGTCTGAGACAGCAAGGGGGAAAATATCCATGCTGTGCAATAGGAAATTTTATGGCTGAGCACCAGTCACAGGGACAGAATTTGCCACTCATAGGCTGGGTTTCTCCTGTGACACTTGCTGGGATTATACTTGAATGCAGTCTCTTGTGCAAACTTCATTTTGCTATATCAAAGCCAAGGCATCTGTCCAATGACAAATGGCACTGCAGTTCAAATTAAGCAGACATACAGTACCCGGAACGTAATGTGAACTGTCTGCTGTATCTGAGACCAGCCTTCTGGCAACTTTGACATCGCTGATCAATACACTACTGCTGTCTGACCCTGCAACTTAGCAGAGCATACTTTGCTTTGCTGACCATCACTGTGTCAGCTCAACAGCGTTTTCATGCTGTGCCTCTTCTGATTTACCTGCTTCTTTTAGTGCTGATGCAGTTCCTGAGCTCTGCTCAACACTGGTGCCTCTCCCCAGCACCTGCAAACTGCTTCTTTTTTTTTTTTTTTTGGGAAAATACAATGAATGTTCGCAGCGAAGACTGAATCGAGCAGTTGCATAAGCTGACCTGAAATCTCTGAGGTCAGTGTAAATCACAAATCACAGCTCAACACCACAAGGCTGTGTCTGAGTGCCACTTGCAAACTGCTCATGTGCAGTGATGCAGTGGGGCAGAGCATCTGCCAGTGCTTCACAAGTACTGGGGTGCTATTGCAGTAGCATAACAGGCTTTGTTTGATGGATTCAGCAGCAGTAATGGCTCCTACAGGGGAAGCACCATCTCATTGTAGAAGAGCTGGGATCAGGGACTCAGTCATGCCTCTGTTTTGCTCCCTGAGGAGGGGTAAGTTCTTTCCCCATGAAGCCTCATTTTTCACCAAAGAGAGAGACTCAGAGGGAACTTTTCCAATATGTGCTTAGGCTGATGTTTACAGCCCTTTGCTTCAGCTCAGAAGGATTTGTGTGTGTGAAAGCTCTTCTGTTTTTTTTCTAGCTGTATCATTTGTCTAACACCAGCTGTTACCTTTCCCTGAGAGTCCTGCCTCAAAGTCAACAGCAACTTACTAAAATAATAGGAGCTATTCTCTTCTGCTCTCTGTACAGCTCTGTGTGTCCCTACTTGCTCACTTACTACTATTCCTTGTTGTTGGAAGGGCAGATTCTGGCAGCAACAAGCCTTTGTCTTATTTTCTGGCAAACAACCTCGGTCTGGAACAAGGCAGGAAAGACAAACAGAGAAGAAATGAGAGCTGGTAAAGCTGAGGTTAGAGGAGAAGGTTAACTTCTGGTGGCTTTTTTTTTAACCACCGAGTTTGACAGGGGGAAACATTTTGTATAAGCACTGTATGTTTGGAAAGCACACCCCCTCCACTCGCTCCAGGGCAGGTGGCAGCTGGCATTCGCATCTGTTTAATAATACAGGTTCTCCAGGATGCTGTGCACTCACTTTCCATCGCTCACAGTTTCCTTCCCTTCCTGTTTATCCTTTTAAATCCTCAGGCCTCGCCTTTGCTCCCCAGGCACCGAGGTCTCAGCAGGACAGAGGAGCCTCCTTGGGTGCTGCATGGGGGCAGTGGTCACTGGGTGGTCACTGAGGCAGTGCCTCCCTCCTGCCTGCCCCTCAGCCCTCCCAGTGACCAGTTTGGTTGCTACAAGTTACGGAAGGAGCTCTGGGTTGGTGGCTGAGCCAGACCCTGGCCCTGCTTGTGAAGGCTGGGCTCAAGCCCAGGTTGTTGCCCATCATTTGTGATATGAAGAGAAAGCCTCAAGGCCTCTCTGGCCCCTGCTGAACAGGAACAAAGTCCCTGAGGCCAGTCAGCACCCTCCTAACAGAGGCCCAGCAGAACAAGGTTTCTCAGCTTGGCCATAGAGGAGAATGTGGGGGCTGAGTCAAGCTGAGTACCACTCCCCCACACACCATTCACACACTGCCATGGTTTGGGGGCTGCTCAGAGCCCCTTCAAAACTTCCTGGCATGCCTGCCCTTCATAGAGTTTCCCAGGCTGCCTACGGGAAAGCCAAAGCCCACGGAAAGCCCATCTGACCCACTGATGAGCATGCTGCCCTTCTGTGGTGGGCACCGTGCTGTCCATAGCTGCTGGAAGAGGACAGCAGCACTGACCTGTGCAGGTTGGTGGCATGTGGTTGCAGAGTGACACGGACTGCCTGCTGAAAATGCTGCCTTTCAGTGAGGGTGATCCAGAGTCCTGTGGAGCAGAACTCAGAGGAGAAGCTGACAGGACATGTAACTCCCTTTGCAAAACCACTCCTACTTTTTTGATCTGTATTATGACAGGCAAACGGTATCAAACCCTTCATTAACTACATCCCAGTTGCCTATTTTTCCCTGGCTTCTATGGCCAGTGCCATCTATTCCCCTTCCCTTGGGAAGCTTCCTAAATATTTGTCCCAGTGATCAATCATATGACCCCACTGTAGCAATGTGATACAGCTTTAGTTGTGCTAATCAGCTTAGCTTGGGCCCCTGACCCCCGTCATCTTGTTTTAGGAAAAAACTTTATACAGTGCCTGGTAAGGGCTGTTCAGTCCAGAGGATTTAAATCTAAAGTGAGAAATAGCAACACAGACTTTTGCTTTTTTTATTTAGGAGCCAGAACTAAGTACACCATTATTCTGATTTCTCATTTCTCCAGGAGGAGTTGAGCTTTGAATACTACACAGAGGTTTCAATTGCATGGTAAAATACTTGACTATTTGACTGTTAAGAAAAAACACCCCAAATAGTAAATATTGAGTGCTTTGACTGAAGAACTTAAGAGATGTTCAGTCATCCAAATGGACTTGGACACTGAATCCCTCCTTTCTCCTCTGAACTCTAAATGAGGTCCTTTCAAACAAAATGGGCTGTAGAGAAAAGAATAGTGTCTAGTGCAGGAGACTGGAAACATTTGCCTTGAACCTCTGGGAGTTTAATGGGGGAGACATCAGAAGAGAGGTGGACTTAAAGAGACATGTATTCTTGGAGTGTTTTTTTTCTCCACAGAGAGACATCTCTACTCCAAAACACAAGCAAACGTCAGAGATGAATGAGCAGCCAAGACCCCAACTCATCAGCTTGTCAGCCAGTCCTGCTGTTGGGAGAAATTATACCAATAGCTAAGTCTCTTTCCAGTGCTCCAGGAGTGCAGCGTGAGCCCTACGGACATTACATGAAAATGTGAACTACATCATGTCTGGAGGAATTTCCTTTATTATAGAGATGAGTACTAACAACATCTCTCCACTGCATCATCTCTGAAGGGAACAGACTGGCTTTGTAAGGGAGACAGATGAAGACAAATTAACCATACCAAGGGCAAATTAACAATAATGGGGTAAAAGAACAACTGGAAATATGTTGCTGTGTAAGAGGAGGATCTAGCAGAAACGGAGCATTTTCTGAAGCCTGAGAACTACTACCAATGGCAACTTCTGTCATCAGCCCTGCCAGTGAACACCCACCCAGTGGGCTGCCAGGGCAGGGAACATCTCCAGACCTGCCTGAGGACTTGCCCAGCCCAGCTGCTGCAGGCAGCCTCATCTCCCAAGTTTCTGAAGCACCATCTGGATGCAACAGGAAGATCTTCAAACTCTGTTTGCTGCATCTCCCGCCCTTCCCCCTCCCTGCGAAGCACATCTGAGTCAGTTAATCATCCTGCTTTCTCAGCAGATGAAAGGATCCCTGTTTTTAGCATCCCAGGGAAGACATGGCAACTGCCCAGGTGTAGTACCAGACTTTGAACATCCTGAAGGTCTTGAACTTGTATTGTCCTCTTGACACCCATGACTTGAATGTAGTTTGGAACTGATTAACTTTGCTCCTTCAACCTCTGGAAGGGAATGTTCTTTCTGCAGTTAAATATTTACTCCTCATTGCACACAGACCAGGCATTACAGTAGCCTGGGCAGCATTTGTATTTTCTCTCCATAAATTGAAATTAAAAGGAGCATTCTCTCATATTTTAGTGCTGCCACTTCCACCCTTCATGGTAGTCCAGTCACGCCCTGTTCAACTTAGCTGTTCTGTTAGCTTCAGCAACATTTCTAAACCATGAGATTTGAAGCCCACACCACAGGGAGTCCACTTTGCACATCCAACAGATTCCTTGGTTCCAAAGTACATCCTCAGACAATGGCATGAATCCCGTTTCTGAAAATCGTGTGTCTCTAGCACTTATAAATGCCTTTGCATGACATTGGGAGAAGCTGAGTTCCCCGCCCTTGCAGTCTTCCACTGGCAGAAGTTTTATGGTAAAAGTAATTTCTATTTTAGGTAGCACCACAGTGAAGTGGTTAAAATGGGAAAATCTGAAGTATTGGTAGGGACTTTTAGAAATACTGGGATACCCCCATCTTCCCACCATTACTATCTGCTGTAAATGCTGGTGTGTGTACCTCTGTCATACCAATATATCCAACAGGTACATATGACCCCTCTCCACTGCTGCCCAGTGTCAGACTGCTCCATCCTGACCGTGGCAGGCCAGAGAGAAATGTTTGCCAGCCCCAGGACTGGGTCTGGCCCCCAGGATACCAGTAGGTTGGCACTGCTGCATCTGTGGCAGGGAGTGAAGAGAAGCTGGAAAGTGTTTGGGCTCTGCTCAGGACTGAGTAAACACTGTAGTTTTTGCCTGGGGATAGGTGCAGTCCCTGACCACGGTATTGATGACAGTGACCTCCCTGTTGCTCCTCCTGGTAGAAGGAGTCTCCTGCTTCCTCTGGCTCAGGCAGGCAC
>JAOXXN010000001.1:98728492-98760777 GCA_026770055.1 Myrmophylax atrothorax | reverse complement strand
CCTTCCTCAAGCTTGACACTAGCAGGATGTCTTCCTCAAAGCTGGCTTTTGAGGCTTTGCTTCCCTCATCCCTTGTGAACCATCACATACTTATGGCCCCACAAGGCATGTCCTAAATTGCTCCCCAGGTCTGCTGGCAATTCAGTTAATTTCCATAAAACCTTTGGCAAAATACTTGCCTCTCCCTGTGCTGCTCAGCACACAGTACAAGCCCCGTCCCTGGGGGCTGCAACACCCTTCCCAGGCTGCTGCTGCAGAACATCCAGAGACAGCTCCCTACTCTCCTTTAGGGCACAGCTGGGATGCTGAAGTACTGGGGCTCAAGCCCCAGAGTCACCCTGGGAGCAATAGCATTGCTGACCTCTCCCTAGACAGCAGGACAAGCCTGTTCAAGCCTGAAAGGTGGTCAGGCAAAAGAGTATTTATGTAGCTTATTTATGTAGTCTTACAGCTGTAGCTGTAAGACATCTGCAGTCATATGTTTAAACAACTAGATCTTGCCTGATTGTTCATATGTTAATATTCAACTGATATGAGTGAAGACAGGACAATCCTTAAGGATAATATGAACAGAGAAGCCTTAACATGGTTGTTACGTAACACACATATGCGTTTTGAGGAGGTGGGATTGTACGTGTTGGCTGAGGATCCTGCAACCATGTGCATGCAGCAATGTGAGTGGAGAGCTTCCCGTGGGGGGGGGTAACTGAAAGATAAGGCATAGAGAGGAGGAAGAGTTCCTTAGTGCTTCCAAATTTGGTAGTAATTTGGGGATTTCACATGCAGGCACGAGAAGGCACCCTGCTGACACCAGTGCAAGTTCCTTGATTCCAGTAATGATTTATGGTGTTTAAAGATGTTGATGACTTCAGACAGCTGATTACAAAAACACACTGAAATCCAGAATGAAAAAGAGGAAGGATTGGGCAAACTGTAGCTATCTGACTGCCCCCAGAGGAGGTAGTGAGGATCCTGCTCTGACTGCGCTGTGACAAAAATAGACCTTCCCCAGCAGATCGTGAGGGTGCTCATCCCAGTATTAAGTTTTCTTTCCTATCATACCTTCATTATTTCCAGGTGATCACACTGTTTCCACTAACTTGTGCTGGATGCCAGCAGTGCTGCTGAGCTGTTCCTGACCCCGGTCTATGGTAACAAGAAGACTTTGACGGAAGCCTTCAAGTGGCATCTGTTGCTTTGTGAGCGATTCATCCAAGATGGTCAATTTTCACTGCAGAGGAGAAAGAAGGTCATTTGGAAATGTTCTCTCCAAGGAAAAACACTCTTCATTTCTATTTTAATCCCTCTGGGGATTAATTGCCTCCTAAAAAAACCCTGGAAGAGCAGAGAAATAAGAGCATGTAGGCAAGCACATGTGAAATGAAGGAGGCTGGGGACAACCATGTTTCAGACTGGCTGTTGCATTGATTTTCTTTTAGAAAGCATTTTTAAAAGGAAAAAAAAACAAAACAAAACAGAAAGAACAGAAAAAAACGTTCCTGGATAATAAGCTGTAGTTACAATTGAAAACAACAAGGGAAAATATCCTAACTGGAGAGAAAAACTCCCACTACCTGCTAAGCACCCCCTCTCCTCTACCCATAGGCTGAGCTTTGTCCTCTGGGGCAGCACTGAGCTGTGGGGAGATTATTCCCAGCCGTTTCAGGTTGTAGCTTGATGTGTGGTAAACCTCACGGCAGGAATCCATCCATCAGGTCAAACACACCCTGGCCATGCCATACACAGGGCACGTAAGGATAAACTTGTTCGTTCAAAATATTTAGTGAATTTTTGAGACAACAAGTAATCCGCAGCCAGGCTTCATGCATGTGTTGCTCTGTTTTTTTTCTGAATCTGTTGCTGCCCATCCTCCCAACATGTGGGACGATGCCATCACAAGCCCCATGAGATGCTCTAGCTTGTCCAACAGAAATGAGCTCTGTTACTGTGCCTCAGCCAGACCAGAGTTATATGAATGCAGGTAGGCATTGGTTGGATGAAAATAATCAGATCCTCACCACTGAATACATATCACCAAAGATGTGCATGGATAGAATGGCAGGTGTTGTATGAAAGAAGGGTTTCAGGAGGTTATTTGAAAGCCACGTCACCAAGGGGCGTCACAACTTAGCTGGGTCAGTTTGTCCGGGCAAAAGTCACAACCAGAAACTTCTTTGGCCAGTGCTGTTGCTGAGTTATGTGGAGCTGCATCCTCCATAACAGTGCTCCTGTTTACTTCTTGGCTTTCTCCCCATCAGGCCCAGATCTGTTTTGTTGTGAAATCCAAGAGTAGTATCCTATGTCCAGCAGGTATGAAGACCAAAGTAAACAAGCCTCAGTAGAAAGCACATTTACTGGGGAGAGAACGGGTGTTAGATTTCATAATTCACCTTGGGACTCATTCACCAAAGACAGCTTTGAGCCCATTAGCACTAACATTTATTTTTAGTCCTGATTCCTGTCAGCTGCAGGTCCTGCATGTGACACGTTATCAAGAATCCCTCTTTTTTTTCCCTTTAACATTTAAAAAAATTACTGTAAGGTTTTCTTCTGCTGACTGTTCAACCTCCTCTCTGCAGCCGTAAGGGGAAAAGCTGAGCTGCTCTGCCTGTAGAGAGGTTTCCCATTCCTCATGATTGACAATTTTCTAACCATCCCTCACTTTCTGGCTTGTTTCTGTGCATCAGCAATCCAGTTCAGCAAGTGCACAGGACAGAGTGGTGCTGGCTGGGCAAACCCCTGGGAGGTGACACCAACCCTCCCAGGCATGCTTAAGAAGCACATCTGTGCTGGCATTTCACTGGAGAGTTTTTCAGTATCTCCTTCCTGATCAGACTTCTCCTCTGGGCTGTTTGAACCGGCTGTTTGCCTGAGAGCAGCACACACCACCCAGAAGCAGAGGGAATTTTTTGTGTACCGTGTGGGAAATCTGTGTCCTTCTGAAGTGAAAGGAAGCTTAGAAATGCAGGATCTTATGGCTGCTGTTACCAGAGCTGGGCAAACCAGCCATTTCCCAGACTTCTGAAGAGTCAGAGGGTTCTAAGGTTAACACAAGTGAAGGTGTTACTGTGCTTGGGAAGCCAGATGAAAGAAGCAGGGAGATGCATGATCTCATGGGAGGAAAGATGAGTATGATGAGACAGATTTCTGTCATTCCATATAGGAAGGAAAACTTTCCATAGATACAGACTCTCTGCCATACTTTTCATCAGCAAAACTCAGGAGTCCAGAGGTTCTTGGGATGGCACAGGAAATGTTTGGGAGAGAGAAGGAAGACAGCTGCAGAGGCTGGAGGTGAGGGAAACGATGAGAGAGATGAACACAGCAACACTTGAAGCAAGTGCAGGCAGGACCTGAAAATGCCTGTGGCAGGGAACTGTGGGAGAGCACAGAGGGGGCCCCAAGAACTGGCACAGTTTAGGAGTTGATGGAGTATGAAGCTGTGAGCGTAAGCTATGGAAGGTTCCTGGGAGGTATGTTCAAAGCCAGGCTCCTGGGGAGCCTATCCAAAAGGCTTTACTGAATATATTTGTTTCTAGATTTCCACCTAATTGGGGTTAATCTGCTTTCTGTTTTGGCTAATCGGGTGGCTCAGACGCCTAATGGGTTGGAGGGGGATGTTTTGCCCTCCTCCTGTTTCAGGCCATGGAGTCAGGGGCGAGTGAGCACTGTGGAGGGGCTTAGAACTGCCTGCTGTCAAGTCTGGCAGAAAAGTGCTTTATCCCTTGAGAAACAGTGCTGGGGAACAGGACACCAGGAGAGACTAGTGCCCTCTTTCTTGCTAATTGGTGGGTCTCACAAAAATAAAGGATTACTGGGGGAAAAAACCACCTCTGCAAGAGCTTAGCACTAAGCGAGGTAACTGCTCTGTATAGGTCTGCTGAGGCTTCCAAATCCTGGTGGGTACCATCCCCAGCTGGGCCTATGTCCTGCCCTTATCCTTCTGACCGGGGTCCCCACCTCCAACAAAGGATATGCATGAGTCAGGCACATGTCTGGTGTCCATCCACCCCCTGTGAACTTTGTCATCTGGGAGCTCTTCTGTGCCCATCTGCTCAGGGACTGCTATTTCAGGTCCCTTTGCTGGCCACATGGAGGTGAGTCATGGTCACCTCATGTAAAATCTTGTAATTTTAGATTAAAGGAGGCGCTGTTGCCACCAGCACATCCTGCCCTTTGAGGATGGAAAAAAAAGGCAGGATGACCTCAACCATGTGACAAAAGCTCATTGCACTAAGGGGAACCTGCTGTAAATGCTGTCTCTAATTACTGCATATTAGCCAGCGAATATTTAACATCTAGGGCCAATATAAAACATTGTGTTGCCTTCACCACCTCCCCAGCCCTAGTTACCTGCTCCCTCCCTAAGCATCAGAGACCCAGTCACCCGTCTCAGCTTCCTCAGTCCCTTATCCAGATAAAGATATCCAAGCTGTCAAGAGTACAGTGAAGCTTTCCTTTAACATTAGCCAGTGCTTGCTCCAGACTTGGCTTCAGAGTATTGACTGATGAGTCACAGCATGAAATAAAAGAAACGCTCCTGGACTGGTGTGAGATGTCCAGGTGAAGTATTACTCCCTCACAGCAACCATAGCCAAAAAACCATTCCTGCAATATGTGGTTGGACGTGGCTGCAAAGGAGTCTCAGCTACACTACAGCACAGAGACAGCCCAGCGAGGAGCACTGTGACCTTACAGGGTATGGGTTCAGCTCTGGCACAGATGCTCGGAGACATGCAACCCCAGTCCTCCCTGCCAAAATTCAGATCTCAGCAAAACCAGGCCATCAGCAACCTGACCATGCTTTGAAAATGGCTGCACTCTAAGCAGGCAGCTGGACTTTCAGGGGTCTCTCCTCACCTTTTATACTAGCAAGAAGCCCCTTGCTAAGGCTGTTTAAAGCTGAAACGACAGGGACAACAGGGCCCCTTTTTTCTTCCTGTGTCAGACAAGCACCACTGATTTTGCAACTTCATTGCACTGGGACTCATGCACTAATGAAAAAGTTCAAGGAAGGGTCATGCCTGGGTAAAGGAAGTGTAACTCCTGGGTGGACTGAGTGGCATTTCTGTATCACTCCTCCTCAGTCATCATGAGATCCAGTAGAATTCTTCTTCCTCTCTTCCTTAGTGCAGCTCCTTACTTGCCCTTGCCAACTAGGACCACCTCAAGCCCAGTTGTATCAACTCAACTGTTAGCATGGGCAGACTCCAACACTTGGAAGACTTTATTATTATTTTAATTATCTCCAACTGGAGGTTCCACATTAAAGTATCCAAGACAAATTAAAACAGTTGCCACCCTCAGTTTGTTATTTTTTCCCCTTCCTCGTGTTCTCTTTGCTAGTTGAGTTTATACTGTTCAGTTGCTGAGGTAAGTGACCCAGCTTTCAAACAGCACCTTAAAAAAACCAAAAGATAATGAGTAAGGAGGGATGACAACATGGAGTTTTAATTGCAGAGCCTTTCAGTGCTGTGGTTTACTGTTCCTTTGCAGAGGTAGACACATATCTAAGAGGGACAGTAGTTCAGGAATAGGACCAAGGGCTTGAAGCATCTCCAGGTATCTTTAGCCACAAGAGCAGTAGGAGCAATGAATAGTATGGACTTCATGGTGACTCTTCAAATGCAAAGGGCCAGCTCTCGCACCAAGTTCTCACAGAAGCAAGCCATAGAAGCATTAACAGTAAATTAAAACATACAGAAAATGGTAGATACTCAGAGAGAAGCAGCATGACTCACTTCAGCCAACAGACAGCTTGGACCCCAGACAACAGCACTGCCTTTCTCAAAAGCAGAGGATGTAGACTCCTATGATCAGGCTCTGCCCTCACTCCACAGGAGGCACAAGCCAGTACCAGGATGCAAGTGCCTTGCTGGAACAAGTATGTGCACACACAGAGGACATTAGGAAACACTATCCCTTGCTTGGCATAAGCAGCAGGAAAATCAGTGTCAGAATTTTAAGAACAATTCTGTTTTGATCCAAGTGCCATTCATTGGAAGCCTGTTCTCATTCGGAAAGCAGCAAGTCACAGCCTCCTAAAGCAGGCCAGCTCTTCTGTCCACTCAATGCTACATTCTCACAAAGTAGCCAAGAGCCACAGTTAGAGGCCCAAAGTATTCCTGAGCTTTAGGCTTTGAGATACAAGTCCTTGCAAGCAGTTGGTCACATTAGGCACTGAGCTACAGCGGAAGATGCACTTTTACACATGCTGTTGTCTGCAGGTCAAGCAGCTTTGCTTCTGTGCTACAAAAAAGGGAAGCCAGGGACTAACGCTTGCACTCACCACCACACCCTAAGCCGGGGCGGGGGAGGCTGCTCTGAACCAGTTTTTGTCTTAAGAAAAACATCCACCTAAGACCATGTGGGGGCATCCTCTTATAATCCATCTTTATTTGTAAAAATCCACATATAAAATCTTCAGTTTCCTTTTACAAAAACATAAAGGCACATAAAACTACTCAAACTCTCAACCCCCTGGACTGATGGTCAGACACTCGCCCCACTCCAACCTCCCCCTTGCTTTCTCCTCCAGTCCATGTTTCTTCATGTTTCCTTTAGTTTCGGCTCACTCATGCCCAGGCACAGTTCTGCTCTTGCAAAGATGAAGTACGCACACAGGGGAGATGGTGGAGAGGTGGCATGGGCTGTGTGTGGAATGTTTTACAGGCGCTTTTTAGTAGTAGGTCTCTCTTTCCACCCAGCCTAAAGGAAAAGGAGGGAAAAAGCAAAGTTAGTCTTAAGGCAGACCAGGTACCAGGTTCAGGAGAGCTGCTTTTAGGCTCTGAAAACTTGCACTGTTAGCACCTGACCTTGTAAGTGACCTATCACAATGGAAAAAGCTTGCCAAATTGTAGCTGTTCTGCAGCTTTCAGGACCTCACCCAGCCTTCTAGAACTACCCAAGGATTAATCAGTCTTTTTCATATACTTCAGTGCATTGGGACTTTCATAGACTGGGAGAGAATGCACGAACAGCAAAAAGTCCTTAATCTCAACTAATTGCACTATTGATGTTGAGAAAGAGGAAACAGCAAAATACACCTCAGCACAGTGCTCAGGGTCCTTGAGCTTTGTCAAGGCTTCTAGAGAACACAGCAGCAGCATGAAGAGGTGGGGAAGGAAATACACAGATGAGCAGCATATTCTTACCACCAGGGTTGCGTCTGATAATGAGCTTTCTGACTTCATCATACACAAATATGAGAAGGGAGTATGGGAAAGCGCAGAACCACCAAGTTGGCCTGTTTGAGAGAGAAGACAGTGAGAATACTGTCTGTAGAGATGCTCTTTGCCTAGCAGAGCTCTGACCTGATGGCACCTACAAGCACAGGAAGGCTGGCATGTCCCAGCTTGCCAGTGTGACAGCTCCCACACAGCTGTGCTTCGGTCAAGAACCCTCCAAGACAAGAATTACCACCAGGTTTTCTGTTGCAATGGGTTAATTCACTTTTGGATATTAATTCCAGCATAAGGTGTGTTCATACCACCTTTGCTCATCTCTGTGCCAGCCCCTCCCCACCGATAAATCTGGCAATATTTTCTCAAAGTACACATAACCTTTGTGCCCACAGCCTTGCTCACTGGAATGGAATTGTTTCCCTTATGATTTACACGTGCTAATATCCAGCTACTGCAGGCACTGGGCAGAGGCCAGCTTTGTTAGAAAATGCTCACACTTCAGCACCAAACTCCAGACAACACTTCTGAATGGAACACAAGGTGAACCAGGATTTTTTTGCCATGAAAATTTCATGCCACTTAAACCAGAGGAATAGTCAAAGTTTAAGACTAAACCCCACCATGAAATTTTGCAATACTGTTGAGCAAGCTTGAAATGTTGGTACCTTTCCAACTGTTAGAAAAGTTATTATACATCAACTGGTCATCTGCATCTACACAGTATCTTTCAAAAGACTACTACTTGGGCTGTTTCTGAGAAAGGCAGGAAAAGGCTCGAGATGTCATCAGCAGTTGTTTAATACAGAAGAGTTCAGCTGGCTGTTTTTGGAGGTGCAGCCCCCACCCATAAAAAACACTCCATGAAATTAAGTACAAGAGGCAGCTGTGCTAGAGCACACTGGTACTGAAGTTGTATTACTAGTTTTTAGTGGGGCATTTAACTGTGGGCTCCTCATAAACATCCCATACAGAGCGAAGAAAACCCTTCAGCAAAGGATCACACACACCCTCCAGTCTGAGCTCTTCTGGGTTAAGACCAGGTTTCAACCTCCACAAGCTCAGAACTACTTTTAACCATCTCCCCACCTAAGCACTACTGTTCTGTGGCAGTCTGCTGCACAAAAAGCATAATGCAACTTACTTCAGAGGATACATCCTTAGAGCAACATCCATCCCAGGGCAGTAGGACAGGAAGGCAGCCAGAGCAGTCTCCTCAAAGAGACCAAATATCAAGATCTTGTTCCTAGAAGAAACAGGAAAGAACTCAGGGACAAAGTGCCTTCAGAGATGAGATTCTAAAAAACCCCTAGTTGCCACGTGGGAGTGAATGGAAAAAGACATTCTAGTCTAGTCCAGAAGTATATCCAGTGGGGACTATCAGGCCATGCAAGGTGACTGCACAGTTGTCTTTGGGGTCTTTATGTCTCCAGAGAGAGATACATCAGTTCACAACTAAGTCAACCAGCAATTGTTTTCATCACAAATTCAGAAGGAGGCTGGAGTTCATGCTGCCAGATCTCCTGATGTATGAGATCAGGAGATCAAGGCTGCATGCTGGGGGATGTCAGTGTCCTTTAAGGTGGGCCGGACTCCACAGACCATGCTAGCACAAGCCAGCATTTCTCTTTATCTTAACCTGATGGTTGTATCAAGTACTAAAAGAGAAAGAGCATCCTGTCCTTTTTTATCTATTACCAAGGCACCAGACTGTTCAAGACTTATGATGTCCAGACACTACTGGGATGAAGAACTAGAATGTTATGTGCTGGAGAACACACAGTCCAATTTTAAATGTTCCATGGACACCCCGACTTACTTCATTCCCTGCTGGAAGACGGAGTTTCTTCGGGTCTTACAAATAATCAAATCTGCCCACTGCACAACCACAATGCTGACAAAGAAGGCTGTATGGCAAGTGAACTCCACTATTTTCCTCTGTTCGTAGGTCTAGGAAGCAAAGCAGAGAGCATTCATTCAGACATGCTGCCTTTGCTCTCTGGTGCTCACACCAAGTTCAGCAGGCATTAGTATTTTGGCTGCCAGCCTCCAAGCTGTGCCTCAAAACTTACCCACTGCTGCCCATAGCTGTCTTCCACATCGTTAATCCATCGGTCATCCCACTGAACTCTGAGCCCTAGCAAGCCAGAAGGCCACCACCCATTCTCTGCCATGATTACAAAATAGGTGAAGAAACCTCCAAGGGCCTGGATCATACCTAAACAGATAAAAAAAGATGATAAAAATGATGAAGCTACTGCGGAGATCAATTATAACAGAGCAGTTTGCAGGAAACTCCAACTACCTTAAAAATTACCCCTCATGAGGCTCAGTGACCCAAGCACTAGCTATAGAAGTAATTCACATTAACATCAAACTCAGCTGCAACTCTCTTGCTAAGCAGCTTCTGCTCCCAACTTTGTACAGAGTTACTTCTGTTCTGCCCTGTGCTGTGATGGCACCATACTCAAGGACACAAGATAAAACTCCCTTTGTAATCTCATTAAGCCTTGCCCACCCCCAACCCTTGCAAAATACAGTCAAGAAGGTTCCCAAAGTCTGCTGCAATTAAGCATGAGCTCCCATCCTGTGAACTGGGCACGTCTCTGTAGCTGCCTTTAATCAAGGCTCGTAATACTGTGTGTTTAGGGATATGCTGGAGAGAATCCTTTACTTCTAATTAAACTAACAATGGGATCTATGTTCTTGCTGAACAAGTCTGAACCAGAGGAGAGCTGGTTGTCAGCCAGTTCCTTTAGAGCACTGTGCAATTAAACAAAATTACTGTGAAAGCGATTCAATGGATCAAGCGGCACAAGCCACCGCTATAAGCCATAGGGGAAGAATCATAGCAAGTTCTTAATAGCCTGAGGTTCTGGTTTAAACACCCCAAACCTCAACCCTACCAAAATAAGCAGAACAGTCAGTGACTCAGGATGGTGTACAACCCCTGCAACCACGGACTTCAAACTGGTGCCAGAGAAAACAGAACAACTTACCAATCTGCCCATAGGCCATACTGATCAGCCGTTCATTCACCAGCTTGTCTGTTTTGGGATTTCTGGGCTGTCTCTTCATGATGTCACTCTCTGCTTGCTCATAGGCCAGGGAGATTGCAGGGACCTTTGGAGGTGGCAGGACTGCTATTAGAACCATTTCAATTTTCCACTGTATAGAGCCTTCCCTGCCCCGTGTTTTCAGTTTGAGAAACGGCACTGCCCAAAAGCTGTAGTATTCAGAACTGACCTTACCCCCTTTCCTCATCCCCAGTTTGTCCTTATATGGAACTGAAGGATCCTCAGACTCAAGAGAGCCGTGAGACGGGGAATGTGGATTAAGGGAATATCAGATGGTTGCTTATTTTAAATGTGAACACTAGAAAAAACTGTATTTAAGCATTTTCCTTCCATTTTTCCTTTCTTTATGGTACCTAAGAACACCCACATTTCTTCTTGAGACAACAAAAAGGACATTCACCATGTCAGTGCCCAAGTCAATGCAGAGGATGGTGACTGTACCCAGTGGAAGGGGTATGTTCGCAATGATGAAGATCAGGAACGGCGTGATTTCAGGAATGTTACTGGTCAAGGTGTAAGCAATAGACTTCTTAAGGTTATCAAAGATCAGACGCCCTGGGGCAAGGAAGAGAGAACAAGGTAACTCTCACTTATCAGCAGAAGGCAGCCAAATAGTTCAGAGGCAGCGTCAGTGGTAACACTGGGAAGCAAAATACTAGTACAGTAAATGAAGGGTTGCATTGCATGTAAGGGTGAGACTGTGTGCTCTGTACATAGCCTCACTTTAAGACAGTAACATCTTTAGTCAAAGTAATCAGGGCTCTCTGCATACAGCAGGATACTAAGCTCTCATTTCTGGAGATCAAGAGCGCCTGGAGGTACCCTCTATTCTGCTCCTCTTTGAGAGCTACTTCTCCATCAGGGAGGAAAATATGTCAGAATCAGCTGGCAAAGATGACTGTAGGGTCACGTGTTAGACAAAAGGACAAAGTAGCTTTTGTTATACAGCTTCTCCTGACTGTTATCTATCCCAAACGGTCATGCTAAACTCATGGAAAGGAGTAAGAATTTGAAGGGAAGAGGAAAGCCCTGCTTTCCTTGAAAACGCTTGTCACAGAGAGAAGCTCAAATAGAAGAGAGCCCTCCAGATGCCACTATTTCAGAGGGAATCAGTAAGTAACACTGCTGAAGCATGTTCATCATCATGGCTAGGCTTTGCAAACCAAGATTTGGGAAGGGCTCTACCCACATGGGTGTGTCCTTCGAGCCTGCGCAGTGATTTTTTTAGGTGAGGCACAGCGTCAAACTGGCCCCAGCCGTTAACTCCTAAGGTTCATCTGCCACGGCTGAGCGAGCTTGGACAGTGACAGTGAAGTCCTCAGGACTAGAATCTACAGCACCCGGTATTGCCAGGAGGTCTCCCATCCAAGTACTACCTGAGCCTGACCCTGCTGAGCTTCCGAGATCTGACGGGATCAGGTGTCAGGGTGGCATGGCCATAACTGAATCATGTTACTTCATCACCATTGCACCCAAGTTAAAAACTCACCTTCTTCAACCCCAGTGACAATGGAGGCAAAATTGTCATCCAGCAGAATCATGTCAGCTGCCTGCTTGGAGACATCTGAGCCAGCAATACCCATAGCAACACCAATGTCAGCCTTCTTCAGGGCAGGGGAATCATTCACACCATCACCTGTGACTGCTACAATGGCACCCTAGTCACAGAGGGGAACAGCAAGACTGAAATCATCATGTGAGATATTTTGAGCAGAAAAACTTTCTCCTATCTTTGAGGAGATGAAGCACAAAACACTACTCCAACACTGCTGTAAAGAGACCTCAGTTCATCCTTGTTCTCCCCTCACCCCTTCCCTGTTCTGATCAGGCTCACCAGAGAACCATGCTGCTCTCTCAAAAGGAGATGCTGGACAACATATAAACATGTTGACTCCTCCCCTCCCAAGCACATATAGAGCATTTAGGAATTAAGTGTGCTAACACACACCCAAGGATCAGAAGAAAGCCTCAGTACAAACTAAAGACGTTTTCCTGCCAGACTCTTATATTTATGTATTGTAGAGAAGCCTGATAACACCTGAAGGCTTCTCATAGACTGAGATATAGTCGGGCCTTTTACATGAGTTCACGAAGAAAACTAAGCCCTGCTACTTCAGAAGCAGAACTGGCTGGTAGTTTATGTATGTGTCTGAGGATTTATCCAGTATGACATCCCTTTCTGTACCTGTCGCTGACAGCCTTCTACAATTATAAGCTTCTGCTGAGGAGATGTCCTGGCAAAGACAATTTCTGTATGATGAAGAAGGATGTCATCCAGTTGCTCACTAGTCATGTCCTTCAAATCTGAGCCATGAACAACACAAGCTTTGGCATCCCTGCAAACAAGAGACAGTATGTTTTACTTCACAAGAAGTTTCTCATTAGCTGTATTTGCCCCATAGAACTATGGCTCTTCCATGCTCTTGGGAAAGACCATCTCCTGCTGGGACTAAACACTAATCCAGTCAGCCTCTTCGCAGAAGTTTCATGCTCAAAATTAAAAAAAGTAGATGGGGAACACAAAAAAAAAGACAAGATGACAGAGTCAAGTAACTGACAAAAAGCCTCATGAGCAAACCAATTCTTTCTGTAGCTTTCTAAAGTGCATCAAGGCAGACTTGTTGTTTCCATAGGTCTTGGCCTCTCTGCCAAAAAGGAACCCCAGTTAGCTTCCAACATTGTAAGAGATGCTGCAGGCAATCCTTTTTGCAACAGACTGATGATCTACATGTGGCCTTTCATAGTGCTTACACTATGCCAGTTCAGACTAATTTACACCCTTTGGCAACAAAAGTACACAATGTTATATTTAGACTGGTTTGGTACCCTGCATGCTACAGCAAAATACCATCTCTCTAACCCAGCATACCATCCCTTATAGGTCTAGGAGACTATCCACACAGCTCTTGACATCACCCAGTTTAGACAGGGAAATTCCTTCCCCACCCTTAGAGCCAGCTCCTGAGCTGCTTGGTCACACAGCCCAGCGATTCCCAGCCCACATTGCTAGGTTGCGAGTTACCCTCAAATTAAAAAAAAAAGGAATTCAGTCACAGTACTTGTCTTTCCCAAGCAATTTCATTTCACAGGGTGTCTCTATTCACAGTTCATAAGCTACATGGCTACCCTCCAGCCCAAACACAGGCTGGGTCAAGTTAAGCAATGCAGACAGCCCAGCCATTCTGCAAACAGCCCGCTTATGCCAAAGCACATTTTCTGAGGATGCCTCAGTTCTGCACTAGGCTATGAAGGCAAACATTAACCCTTAAGAGGAAGGGGTTCCATTTTTACATTTATTCTGCTTATAGCTATGGACTAGTGTCAACTCCACCTGGCCTAAGTTGTGCTCCCTTTGCCCACCTACAGTCTTACTCTTAACTACTTCCCACACACAGGAGATGCACATGTAAGACAGCCCTGAGCATTCTTCACATAATTTAAGATCATTAAAGAGCCACAATATGCTCAGCTAAGCAACTGCCAAGCTTTTCATGTCCAGGGAGAGATGCTAAGGAAATATCCAAGGCAAGGAAAGAGGCAAATGCTTAATTCTTTTAACAGCTCTGGCTTTCCCCACCAGTCATTACCTAGGGTTGACCTGACTGACAGGAATGTTGAGTCGAGCAGCAATATCCTCTACTGTTTCATTGCCTTCAGAGATGATGCCGACACCCTTGGCAATGGCTTTGGCTGTGATTGGATGATCTCCAGTAACCATGATAACCTGAAATGCAAACAGACTGCCATCAAAGTCTTGCCTGTACTGCAGAGCAACACTGCCCAAAAGGCAGTGTCCCTTAGACCGAAAAGGCCAATGTGGCATTTGTTCTACTAGTGAACCCTGGCACAGAGCAAGTCTGAGGTATAGACAGTAAACTACTAACAGTATGCAAGGACTGAGGTGGATGGAAGATAAAGAAAATTGTTAAACGTGAGTCAATGGAGTCGGTTCTGTTTCCAGCCTGTGCTTTGTTCCCTTGTCATAATACTGTCAGACAAGCAGAACACACCCTGAGCCAAACCACATGCCTTGGGACACCACACTGTCAGTACCTGTCAGTGCCCTAGCAGTTTGGAGTTTAACTCATTTTTCACTCCATTAACATACAATCATTTGTATTTAAGTTAGAAATTAAGCCTGAAGTAGTACTAGTAAAATCCTGAACGATGCTTAATCCACTCACAGGACAGCAATATATAGAGTAAGGGAAGTCCTTTATATGCCAAGGAATAGAGTGAGGCAATTTTCAATCCAGAAATAAACTACCTTGATCCCAGCACTTCTGCATTTGCCAACAGCATCTGGCACAGCAGCACGAGGAGGGTCAATCATAGACATCAGTCCTACAAAGCAGAGTTTGTCTACAGGAAAGTTCAGGTCGTCTGTATCAAACTGGAAGCCTTCAGGGAACTGATCATCAGGCAGAGCCAAGTGACAGAATCCTGTAACACAAACCCCACTTTTACTCTGTGGCCACATATCAGGAGGGAGAGAGAATGAGCACTTATTGCTTCTGCAAACAGCTATGCAAGAATAACAGGGCAGCATCAGAGGTTTGGCCAGGGCAGGAGTCACGCTCGTATTCTGATAATTAATAGCTGTTGCTAGGTGCACAGACACAGCTTGGTTCACATGCAGTGGAGCAAATCTAATACCATGTGGTCCATGGAGACTGAAGGTCCCAAATGCTTTGCTGCATGTTGATCTTGCTGACCCACATGCTGGGCGTGACAAGACCCTGCAGGCTGCCTTTTAGATTAAAGTTTAAAGGCAGGACTTTTCCTACACAAATTGCTAAAATGACCTTGACTCGACACTACAGTTACACTGTAGGAACAGAATAACCCTCTGCTTAATCTGTGGGGACTACGTAGGAACACGAGGGACAAATTTTTTCCAACATACTAAGGCTGCTCTTCCTTACCTAACACTCTCTCCCCGAGGCCTCCCAATTCAAGGTAGGCATTCTGAAAAGCATCTTTCATTTCCTCATCCAGTGGTTGCTCTTTGCCATGAATAAGAATCGTGCTGCAGCGATCCAAGATCCTCTCTGGAGCTCCCTTCATCACCAGCAAATAACGGGACTCCGATGGATTTGCATTTTTGTGGATAGACAGCTATGGGTGGAAGAAACAAAACTGTTTGCAGACATCTACTGTGAAGGTCACGAGTAATCAACAGCACTGTTTTGTGACTACAGTAGCTCAAAACTCTGTGATATTCTGCTCTAGTTTTCATTCACCCACACTTTAAAGAGGTTCACAAACCAAGGAATCTATGTATTCTTTAACAGTAACATATAATCACAGTGGCCTTTTTTATATCCAAGTTGCACCTTTTAAGGTCATTTCCCCGCAGTTCATTTCTATTCCCAGATTTAAGTCATTCCTCTCTCCATGCACTACTGCTACACAGGTCAGATGTCTGGTCTTTTGTTAGGAGCTGACATCTCAGTGTCAGTGCAGCTCCAGAAGCTCTTACACAGTATAACTAAGCATGGTCTACTAACTTAGATTTATAGACTTGAGCAGACTTCAGACAAATAAGAGCGAGACAAGTCTTTGGTGCCAAAACAAGTTTTGAGGCACACTGTGCAAATTTTCACAAGTGCTTCACACAGCAGCACTCCTTCAAAAGGACACATGATTACCTGGTACTTGTTGGTAGAGTTAAACGGTATTTCCACCACTTTGGGATTCCTTTCTCTCATCTCCTTGACAGAACCACAGCACAACTCAATGCATTTCAGAAGTGCAGACTCAGAGGCATCTCCTGCCACTGCTCTCTAGGGAAAGAGGCAACTATCAAAACATGCATCCCAGTGGACTCACCACAGAAAATCAGACATTTAAAAAAAAAAAGTGTATTCATTTCAGCCCAGTCCTACGTAACATGATATGAAAGCAAAGAATAAATAATTCTATTATCTAGTACTGACAAATGCTGCATTTCAGGATGCCAGCCCTCCCAGCCTGAGAGAGCAGCAGTCCTCTGGTGCCAAAGTCAAGAAGCCCTTTTAAAGGGTAGAAAACATCCAATAACCAGGTACAGTCAGCCTAAGTGGGGCTACAGGGTAAACTTTCAGAAAAACTGCTGTAAGTTGCTTGCTGTAGAGAACAGCAAATGTGAGATGAAGACTGATGACACGAACACAGGAACGCTTCCATGTGCTCTCTCACTCCAATACAAGATCAGCTTATTGAGCCTCTGGCAGAGATTTGATCTGTCCACGCTTCCCTTCCCCATAAGGTTAGCACTGGTAGAGATTGAAGATTGGGGTTCTCAGCCCTGGACATCTGTGTGTGCTTCATGTCCTGTTGGAGTTTCCTTTGTTGCAACTGAAACCAAAGTATTTCGTGCCCTTCTGGTCTCTGCCTATAAGAATTTTTATTTTTTTTGTCATTTCTATGCTGCTTTTTGGCATCCAAAGACTTCTTGAAATTCCTCCCCTCCCCAGGCCTTCCTTGGGACAGGAAGAACTCCTGCTTTTTAACTTCAGGTCATGTTTTATAGACCTAAGATATAGTCAGAGGAGTGTTGGAGAAAAATAGTTTTTTCCATCATCTCTATTACCACAGCATCAGAACACCCTTGGGAAGAAGTTTACTAAGCAACATGACGAATATTTGACAGATTATACGCACTGTATGATTAATTTCAGCCCTGGCTGGGTCACAGTTCAGAAACAGGAATGTGAACTGGTGTTATGCCAGCACTTGCACCAGCACTGAACCAGCAAAAGCTTAAAAAGACTTGCTAGTGAGAACAGACTGGTAAGAGAGACACTCCCACAAATGCTGCTCTCCCATCTCTGATATCTACTGCTCCCAACATCAGGCAGTTGCAGCTTTAAGTACACAAATGCCAGAGATAGTGATTCTTGGAACAGCTAGATATTGGGAAATGCCTAAGAAAGCTTTCTGGTCTTTCCTAGCCCTGTCTGAAGTCTCTGACTTCTCAAAGAGAGTGCAGATGCCAGCGGATGGCAGGCAATCTGCTGCAGGAGAAATGTCTTCCCAGTCTCATCTCCACTGCCCATAGCACACCTCATCTAAAAGTGCTAGACTGTAGAAAAGACTAAAAGTGGCAGGACCCTACTTTGCAGGATTCTCTAACCCACAGGATATAATCCCACTACCATTATGACAGAGTGGTGGTGAGGAACAGAACATAAAATTTCTTTTAGGAACTCACCTTAAGAATTGGTACATTTTCCTGGTTGGCCTGAAACACAGCACGATTACAGAGACCTGCAATTCTGGACAAAGCACCCCAAGTGGCTGAGCTCTTGTCAAAGGAAGCACCTGAAAGCAGAGGAAGAATGTCAAAAAGCCCCCACCCCAACAAAAAAAAAAATCACATAAGTGCAAAATCCCACACACTTAAGAGCAAGAAGCCTTTACCTCAGAAACAGGAAACACCTAGAGCATGTTAGCACAGTGCACCTCTTTCATTCCTTCTCCCTTCCCAGATGCTTGATGAACAGCTGATTATTTTAAGAACCGATGGTGAAATAGCAACAGTGCAAGACAACACCTTTGCTTTCAAGATTCTAGTAAATGGCTGTATCGAGCAGCAGCAGATGACTTGCTGATAAAGCTACTGAATTCTGGACAGGTAACATTCATTGTGAGAGGTTTGAGTAAGGAATGCTGGGTTCTACCTCCAGGCTGGGTCACTACCTACCAATCCAAGAACTGGATGAAATAATTCCCAAAGGAACAATGTTTAAATAAAGATACTGCTCCTCTCATGCTGTCTCTTAAGTTGGCTTCAAGTGAGATGAATTGAACCAACTGTTAACTGATAAGCCAATGTACTTTCCATGAAGAGAAATCTTCTAGGTTTATTCAACCATTGCCAGTCTGAAGGCTTCCAAAAAGCTATTCGTAGCTTGGTGCTTTGCACTAATGTTAAGTAAAGCAGCTTTTTTTAAGCGGTTCAGACAAGCACAGTGTTTTGGAGGGGCTAGGACAAGGTGCAGCAGGCACCACTGGGAAAATGTTTATGCCAATAACATATCACAAGCACAATGTTTCACAAGGTAGATGACAGCTAGGAAACTCCTGAGTTTGTTAGTATTGAACAGCTCTGGAGAGATAAGTAACTCTTCCAGTTGCACAGCACACTGAGATTTCAGATTCTTATCAATATCTGGGAGGCACTTCCTGCTAAAGTCTTACATTCATTGCTAGTGCTCTGCAAACACAATCTGGATGTTTCGGGAAATCCCCTGTTCAAAGGCAGCCATCTAGTTCCACATGGGAAATCTTTCTTTTTTGTCCAGCCTCAAGTAATTATTATCACAGCCAACACCCCTGCTGTCTACACTTTCAACAGACTTCAGACTGAGCAGTTTAATCAGATACATTTTGGCAAAGATAATCAGGTACTTCGCAAATATTTCTATGTACAGGACAATTATACAGGACTGAACATTCAGGAGGCTCATATTCCAATGGTGTAATTCTGCACAGAAAACAGGATACATGGAGTTTAAGGATTAAACAGAACTGTGGTACAGTGAAAAGCTTTCTATGTGTCATGTCAATGTTTTTTTATGCTCACTGTAGGTCATATGTTAGAAGTCCATGCATTGTGAACTTCACTTAACTGGAGAGCTATAAACATGGGTTCTTACAAGCACCAGTGCACAGGAAGCTCCAGAAAAAGCCATTTTTAATGAAATGCCTCAAGCACAAGGAGATGGACTTACCACTCTGATTCTCTGTAGTATCAGCCTCGTGAATCTGATTGTCAAACCACATGTGTGCAACTGTCATGCGGTTCTGTGTCAGAGTGCCTGTTTTGTCCGAGCAGATAGTGGATGTGGAACCCAGGGTTTCCACAGCTTCAAGGTTCTTCACCAAGCAGTTCTTACGAGCCATACGCTTGGCTGTTAGTGTCAGACATACCTGGAGACAAGAAAGAAGATGACAGGTCAGATGTACTTGTGCAGTAATGACACTGCTATGCAACTCAACATGAGCATGGAATGACAACCAACTCACTTGCCCTGCAGTGATTCCCTAACCTTACCCTGCTCACCCTACCACTGCAAAATAAACAGCAACATTTAGGCCCAAGTGGTAGGTTTAAATGACACATTTTCCTCATCATGAAACCTTCAGAAAAGGACTCCCAAGGCTTCAGTCTCCGGCTTCTCGGTGCATTAGGAAGAAAATTATAAGCTCCAGACTAACATTTCAGTTTATGTTGCCACCTCCTAATCACAGGAACTCTCAAAATAGGTGAAGGCAGGCCACATATGAGATGACCCAAAATAGCTCTGGTGATAGGGCTGCAACTTACTGGTATAGGAAGTGAGTAGCTCCAGCTACCCTTTCTTGCCAGAGGCTCTTATCTGCTTCCAGCTCCCAACTGTTCATTCCCTGGCTCAGTTGTTGCTCTGCTTCCTAAAGCTGCATGGAAGCCTCTAGGCATGTCCACCACCACTCTCCATACACCTATGCACACCTAAACACTCTAACAATCTTTTTAGGAAACCAAACCTGTGACAGGTCCCAGATCAAAAGCTGGGACTAGAATGAAACTTGCTGGATGCTTTGCCAGCCCTTAAGGGTTGAAAGGGCTGGTGTGCATGTGGGTGTAGAAACCTTGACAGTTGTAACAAGAAGGCCCCTTCTTGCCACAGAAAAAGGCAAGACAAGTCCAGAACTTCTGGTCTTGCTCACTTCAGCTCTACGATGCCGAAACACTGTGCAGGTCTGACTTGGGGATCCATCTTTATCAGGTAAACTGCTACAGAACTTGACATTGATTCAGATAACTAGTCCAAATACACTGAACTTAAAAAGCCCAGCCTTACACACTCATGGAAGGCACAGAGTGCCTTCTGTTACCTTAGTGTTTATCTCTGTGAATGCACACTGAGCATGAAGCACTCCACTTCCTTAAGAATCATATATATAACAAAGCCAATCTTTTTTCCGATTTCACTCACCGTAACTGTTGCAAGCAGCCCCTCAGGAACATTGGCAACAATGATCCCAATGAGGAAGATGACAGCCTCCAGCCACGTGTACTCAAGAATGAGTGAAAGGATAAAGAAGGAAACACCCAGAAACACAGCCACTCCAGTGATAAGGTGGATAAAGTGTTCGATCTCCATGGCAATCGGAGTTTTGCCCCCTTCCAGTCCAGAAGCCAGACTGGCAATACGGCCCATCACAGTGCGATCCCCAGTGCTAATGACAATGCCACGGGCAGTGCCTACAAGAGAGATAGGTTTTAGGAAACAAAACCAGTCACAGCTTGATACCCCATAGGTGTGGAAGAGATGCTCTTGGTGGGCTTCGGCACAAAGACTGCCTACCACCATTCTCAGAGCTGAAACAAAAGTTCTACCAAGTATGTCTGAAGTTGCTTTCTGTGGCAGTTTCGTATTTCTTACAGCTCTGCCTAACCATTTTGGTTCACATTATGTTACCTGCACTTTAACACAGCTGTATAAAAGCAAGTAGGCTCAAAGACACACCACATAGCTGCTCCTCTAGGAGCAGCAAGACAGAAAAAACCAGTAGTACTGTGGAGTCTTCTTTGCCGATTCTACAGTATTGCAGTTGGAATGGGCTAAGACTTTGCTAGGAACTTCCAGCCTGCTTTTGTATGGCAGAAGCAGGCTACCAACTAATACACTGAACTCACGGTATATTTGCATTGCTTACATATGCAGTTCAATCTCTACCACTGCTAATACATCAGGGAAGTAGGAGACTCACATACCTTCCACACAGTTGGTGGAAAAGAACGCAATGTTCCTGGTCTCCAGTGGATTCTCATGGGAGAAGTCTGGAGACCTGGTCTGAGGTTCTGATTCACCAGTAAGTGAGGAGTTATCCACCTACACGAGAGAGTACTTTGTCATGTACAAGCAGGCAGATGCCTTCAGCAGTGAAAGCAGATAAAACACTAGGCGCTTCCCCCACCCTTCTCTTCCACTCCAGCACCCATTCACTGCATAAAAGACATTCTATGACATTTCAAAGCCAGACTAACTCATCTTCCTTCAGAATGAACTTTCCAGACAGCCTGTCATTGCTGTACCTTGCAACCATGTGCAGATATGATCCGAAGGTCGGCTGGAATTCTGTCTCCTCCTTTCACCTCCACTAGATCTCCAACTACAACACCTTCAGCGTTTATGCTCATCTTCTCACCATTTCTGACTACAAGTGCTTGCTGAAAGACAGTGAAGAAAAAAACTATGTCAAAAGCAAGTCTTAAGAAAGGGCTCAAAAGATCTGTGTATCTTAAAATAACTGTGTTATGGTTCTACAAGGTTTCTACTTGTACTAAGATGTTTCTGTCTGATATGTATGCTATTTAAGAAAAATAGCTATTTTGTTTTCTTGATATTAAAGCTCCTTGTTGCCCAGGTGACAGTATGATAGTTAAGTATGTTATAGACTGTTCAAGAAGGAATGCAAATTTTACTGTTTATAACACCAGTTACTGAACTCCCCAGACTATCAAGAAAGTGTCCTATGATTGTTAATAAGCTGGTGAAACTCACAGCATTTCAGAAACTACCTTGACCAAGTGTAATTACTTGGAACATGAAGAGGAAGGGGGCTCACAGACCCTTCAAAATTAAAAGCTAGTAACCCACACTAACAGCCACGCCTTTTGCAATTGAAGCCGATGTTTAAAATCATTAATAACCTTGAGCAAGCTATGGTTTGGCAGACCTCAAGGAAATGAGCTATTCCATACCTGAGGCACCAAGTTCTTGAAGGACTCCATGATCTTGGAACTTTTCGCTTCTTGGTAATAAGAGAAACAGCCAGTAATGATAACCACAGCTGCCAACACAACACCCAGGTACAGCTACAAAGAGCAGAAAAAGTGAGTCAGAGGACAATTTACCTGAAAGGCTTCCAGTTTGTCCAGATAAATTGCTTGGCATTTAAGTGCCCCATTACAAGCATGAAGGTACTTGCAGTCTCTGTACATTTTGTACACAAAGGCCATCCACAAGCTAGTGTTGTTAACACAACACAAAGGAAGTTGGCTGTTCATTTCATTATGTTCAAGCCCTCCAAGACATATTAAGCTCACACACTGAATTTCCCGTGCTTATGGGAAAAGCTTCTGCACTGAATGCCTAGAGGAAGTTAATCAGCTTTGAGCCAAACAGGCTGCCAAGTGTGCCTTTGAGGTAAAACAGACATTTGCACTTACATTATCATTGTTGGCCTCCTCCTCCATCAAACTTTGTATGCCATAAGCCAGAAAACATAGAATAGCACCAATCCACAACAGGAGCGAGAATCCTCCGAAGAGCTGCCGACAGAACTTTACCCATTCAGGAGTGGTAGGTGGGGGTGTGAGGGCATTTGGGCCGTCACGAGCCAAAATCTCAGCTGCACGTGCAGAAGTCAAACCCTACAAGAGAGGTTCTGTTTTAGGTATTGGGGCAAGACTAACTGCAGAAGGTAGCTCTGAATTTGCTCGAGGTCTACCACAGCAACAAGGAGCTGCTAACAGACGTTCACAGCTGCCAGGGTTCCACAACACAAGTGCAGGATGTGAAATCTGAATGCCAAAAGAGGAGTTACAGGATGCTGAATGCTACTTGAGGAGCCTGCAGGCCACAGGACTACAACACCGAAGAAGGGAAAAAGACAAAGAGGCTACAGCAGCAGACTTTGAGCTCTGAGGAACAGCACAGTGCAATCCATCCTATCAAAGTACAGAACAAGTGAAAGCTGGGGGCCACAGATGACAACACTTTGGAACAACCTTCAAGGAAGTTCAGCTTGCAGAAGCCAAGGTCTTTGACACAAAAATGCAAATCTCTGTGCTGTTGTAAAGAGAAGTCTTGATGCTGTATGCACTCATGCAAAAAAATGTATTAAGCAAAGCAAACAATCGCAAGGGTTTAGAACCACTGCAGTGCTTCTGCACCAGACTCAGAGGCAGCCTAGGACATTGCACACTTCTTATTACATGAACACAAAATTTTAACTGCTACTAGCTATCATTAAGTCCCTGGGCATGTGTTAGCTCCCTAGACTACATTTGCAACATGAACGTTTGTCTTCATTACATGCTCCTGAAGAAAAAAAGATAAATCCAAGAATCAACTTGACCTTGAACAATTCAGTTACAAGCAAAGTCACTGAAGTATTGCAGTCAAGTTGTACCGTGGGAGGATGAAGAGAAGTATTTGTGAATTCAACAGTTCTGGGAAAGCTGGGAAACTTAACTGGAGGAGGAGAGATTAAACAGAAAAAAAAAAAAAGCCACACCACCACACCAAAACCAGACCACCCAGACCTCCTTTTGTGAAATGTTCTGAGCTGAGAATACTTCTTCTCAGAGGAGGGCAAGGGGGGGCAGGAAAACAATGTCTACCTACTCGACTCAAGTCTGTTCCATATTTACGATGAAGTTCATCAAGGCTCAGCTTGTGGTCATCCTGAAAGACAAGAAATAGTTGGGAGAGAAGAGATCAGTCCCTGCAGGCTCATCAGCAAGAGCTCAGCACTTCCATCCCCCACCCCTATCTGTAACAGCATGGTGAGATAGCAGGACTCTAGCTCATCTTCTCTGTGAAGGGAATCTCAAACTTATTCCGCAACTGGTACAGTCTCATCTTTAGTGTTCTTGTGACTATTTGGGTACAACAAGATAGCTTTTTAAAAAAAAGTCTGACTATATCTCAGTGCAGTCTTTACACCCTCAGCAGATTCTGTGAAGCCTCAGTGGGTGGGGTTTTTTTTAGAAGAGAAAGGAGTTGAGAAGGAAGGTAGGAATGCACAGAAGATGAAGCCTGTAATTTCACACATTTTTAAGTAGTGCTGCCAGATTAAACACTACTTTGGGAGAATTATGTTGTCTCCTAAAGAGGTTTCTTTTCACAGAAAGGCTATTTTTCACTTTGATCAAGTTGGTGCAGAGCAGTGCCTCACCTAGAAGGTTGTACTGGAGGAGTAGATGCTTTAAGTTTGTATCGCCACTGAAAACAAAATCTCATCCTGGAGCAATCTTTAGTATCCTCTCTCCCTAAGAGAGGGGCCAAAAATGTGCAAGGCCAGTCTCAAATTGACAGAGAAACAAAACCTGCATCACCTTCAAGGAGAGCAGATCTAAGCCAGATGATGCTCATAGACAGATGTATAGCATCATCCAGCATTCACAGACAGGGATGGGAGACACTCTCTACAGCCTCAAATCTGATTAGAAGGAATAATACTGAGGTCAGTCTGAGCAGAGGCCAGCAGTAAACGGAGCTGTACAGCCTCAACTCCTCAGCTGGAATGAAAACAGCAGCCCCACTCACATGACAGCACAATAAAGCCTATAATGCTGCTATCCAGAGTGCTTGCCTGGGTGTGGAAATACAACTATACTGTGCTACGGGCAATACAGACAAGCAGCAACTTCGGTTCTGTGTAAACTGCCTTTTGAGAAGTGATGTTTGCAGGGTCTCCTGTGTGGCCATTTTGTTGCTCAAACACTTGCAGCATGTATGGCTTGGGGACAGAGGGGATGGGAGGAAAAGACAGATCAGTGCCTTCAGTCACACCATGCTGTCAGCACACCAACTCCTTTCTTTTGGTCACAGGGCTTTGAGCAAAGCAAACATTCCTAAACCTGCTCATTTTTTGCCGTATGGTCTTACCATTGCAACTTCCTTTTTAAGCTCATCCATGTCCCTCTCCTTCTTCCCCTTCTTCTTTCCGCCATGCTCTGATGTAGGAGTGGGCTCATACTTGTCTCTTCCAGCCTACAAGAGAAGACACAGCATCATTAGAAACATCTTACAGTCAAACTCTGCAGCAGTAGACATGAACTGTGCACACAAGACTGCCAGGCAGACAAAATTATTACATTTTACAGAAGTTGTCTACCCAAACTTCAGTAAAGCCTTTGACCAGTTTCCTACAACATTCTCTTGAGGAAACAGACTGCTTGTGGCTTGGACAGGTGCTCTGTTTGCTGGGTACAAAATCAGCTGGATGGCTCGACCCAGAGAACAGTGGTGAGTGGAGTTACATCCAGCTGGTGGCCAGTCACAAGTGGTGTTCTCCAAGGCTCAGTGTTGGTGCTGATTCTGTTAAATACCTTGATCTACAATCTGAACAAGGGAATTGAGTGTACCCTCAGTCAGTATTCAGGCACACCAAGTTGGACAGGAGTGTTGATCTGGTGGAGGGCAGGAAGGCTCTGCAGAGGAATCAGTGGGCCAAGGCCAACAGTATGAGGTTCTATAAAGCCAAGTGCCAGGTCCTGCACTTGGGTCACAATAACCCTGTGCAGTGCTACAGGATCTGGGCGTGCTGTTCAACAGTGGCTGAACAGGAGCCAGCAGTGTGCCCAGGTGGCCAAGAAGGTCAATGGCATCCTGGCCTGTATCAGAAATAGTTTGGCCAGAAGGACCAGGGCAGTGATTGTCCCTCTATACTTGGCACTGGTGAAGTGACACTGCAAATCCCATGTTCAGTTTTGGGCCCCTCACTACACGAAAGACATTGAGGTGCTGGAGCCTGTACAGAGACAGGCAATGAAGCTGGTGAAGGTTCTAGAGCACAAGTTCTATAAGGAGCAGCTGAGGGAGCTGGGGGTGTTTAGCCAGGAGAAAGGGAGGCTCAGGGGTGACCTTACTGCTCTTAACAACTACCTGAAAGGAGGTTGTAGCCAATAGCCAGGTGGGGTTCTGTCTCTTCTCTGAAGTAAGAAGTGACAGGCAAAGTGTAAATGGCCTCAAGTTGTGCCAGGGGAGGTTTAGCCTGAGTATTGGGAAAAATTTCTTCACAGAAAAGGCTGTCAAACCCTGGAACGGGGTGTCCAGGGAAGTGGTTGAGTCACCACCCCTGGCAGTATTTAAAAGATGTGCAGGTGTGGCACTCAGAGACTTGGTTGAGTAGTGGACTTGGCAGTGATGGGTTAACACTTGGACTCAAATTACTCCAATGGTCTTTTCTAGCCTAAATGATTCTATAAAAGTTATGCCACTTCAAAAAGTAAAAAAAAAATGACCTAGTGAGCAGACAAGTCTGCTCAACATCATCCCCAATACACAGATTATAGCCAGACATTGTGCAAGTCCAGCTACGAGGAAAGTAAGCTATTCAGGCCTTGATAAGCAAGCCCCAGCTCAAGCTGAAAAAGTGATGAAGAGCAGAAGAAACCAATTCCTGAGTGAATACGTATGTTCCCTCCAGGACATTAATTTTTCCTCCCCCCTCAGTCCTCCACATCCCCTGGTGAGGAGGAGCAGCCTATCAGCTGAAGATAAGTAAGAGCTGGTATCTCTGGCTGGTGGAATCTGGAGGCGAAGTCCCAACACTTTCCTTCTCAGTTTGGCACGCTAACTGGCTGGTTACGCAACAAATCTGCTTTCAATTTATGGCAGCTTGACCAGCAAGAATGGTATACAAAGCAGCAGTACACTTTTGTAGATTCAGTCTGTGCTCAGTCCTGCTCACACTTCGCAGAGCAGATGATTCGCTTACACACCTTTATTCAGTAGGATTTCTATTCACTTTTATTATGGTTAATCCTACATGAAATCATGCAAAGATTTAGATCTTATCATAATGGAGTAAACAAGCTCTAAAGACAAACAAATCGTGACTTTGTGCGCATAAACATCACTTAAAAAGATAACCCTCTCTTCTGTGTAGGATCTATTACACCCCTACACACTGCCAAGTTTTAGGTAATGAGATTTTCACCCAATAAGATCCCTGAGAACTTTGAGATGAAATAGCAGTGGCACCAGAGTCAAACCTTTAATAACATTAAGAAAAGGTTTCAAAAGCATTGCCTTGCTTGATCTTTGCATGAGCACCTCAAACCATGAGCTGGATTCCTGAGAGCCATCTGGACACAGGAACTATTGTTGGCTCCAAGAACTGTCTTGCTGAGCAGCAAGCACAGGAAACTATCAGCTCAGAGAGAAGTAGAAACCAAAACCAAAAGTGAAACTACATGAAAAAGAAAAAAAAAAACCATGAGTCTTCTAAAAGAACCTATCAGCCACATGTGGACAAGGGTTTTTACTGTTCTGAGAAAGCTCTGTGTGCAACACTGCAGCCAGACACACATGTCCACATGCACAGAAGTCCCCTCTTGCCCTGTTCAGTAAAGGCAGGCTTTTCACGTCTCATATCCTTGCATGCAACTACAGAGCTGTGCAATGGAAACAGTTTTTAGTAAGTGGAGCAGAGCCAAGCTATTTTCCTCCACTGGTATAGGGAAAGGACACAGAACTACAGACTGTCAGCATTCCTGGCATTCTTTTCCCTGCACCTAAACTCCCATTTCCCTTCTTTAAAAAGCACACTAAAACCAGCATGGTCCTCACATTCCAGCATCACAAGAATTTGCCACAGGGCAATTCACAAAAAGTCACCATGAAGCATCTCTCTCCTTCAGTCTCTCTGAAGAAAACGACTTTTGACTTCTGGAACTATGACAGACAAGTCCAAACACAGCCCTGCACAAAACACAAGCTTCTTGACTACTGCTTGAGACGAGAAATTATTTCTAATGAAGGTAAAGGTGCTAGTGCACTGCTTTACTATGACTCTTATCACCTTCAGCTTCACCCCTTCTTTCCAGAAAAGCCTGACAAGCTCTTGCAAGTGATCTAAAAACTTCCTGGTTCTTTGAAATTTCTGTGAGAAGTATAGTTACTCAGCTTGTCTGGGCAGTGGTGAACAACACAAGAATACAGGAGCGTTTAAACTTTTTCAGTTGCAGCTGAAACAACCTACAAGTGGACAAACACGAAAAACCTCACTGCCCTTGTTCAAGTGTAATTCACTTTTAAAAAAAAAAAAGAACCAAAAACCCCAGGGATCAGCTGCAGTCAGAACAAAGAGCAGATACAGTTACTTGTTTCTTTAAGCACCCCAGTATTTGGGTCTTAATTGCGTCCACCTTAACAAGGACCTAAAAAAACCAAAAACAAAAACCAAGAAAAAAACCTCTCATAGTATCTTCCCTTCTGTTCTTTTAGTACCACATCTCAACCTTATAGAAAAGCAAAGAGAATCAGTTTCAGCTCTTGCTACAGGATCATTTCACGCAGAGTCTGAACTTCCTTCTCCATCATTCAAATCTGAACTTGACACACAGATCAGAGTCGAAGTCCTGCCCCTGTTCTGTGCCCCCAGGGCCACTGCCCTTCTTCCGGCAAGATGAGCCCAATCCGTTCAACAAAGGCTTGTACTGGCTGGGTTTCCAGAGAAAGAGAGTTTCACCCCACCTCGGCGCTGTAGGATTTCCCCTCCTTTTCCTGCTGTACAATCAGAAGAAAGCCTATGGTACTCCACAACCACATCTTACCACGATTTAATCACATGGCCTGAACACAAAGGAAAGTCTGATACATCAGAAATGTCACCCCTGTTGCTTGACTTAGCCCAAGAACTCTGACTCATCAAAACTGCCACAAAAATGAAACAGTGCAGCTTCTTTTTTTTTTTTCCATGCAAGATTTATTATTTTTTCCACTGGCTTAAGCACAACGTTTGTACACACCAGTGTAAGAAGTTTTATACAGCCCCCAGAAAATCCCATTGTCTTTCAGATACAGCTTATGCTTTTCCGCTCTGTACTAATTGAGCCATTCAAAGCTGATGTTCTCAACGCAAGCCATGATTGACCAGGAAATGGGAAGGGCACAAATCAGCAGACAAGCTCAGAAGTACCCTATTCTGTGATCACCTAATCCAACAAGAAATGTCAACTAAGAGCCAAAATAAATTATGCAGTCTCTGGGGGCCTGGTCTGTTCTACTACTTATGTCATTATAATCAATTGGGCAGAGAAAACAGAAAAGTTACTGTCCTGCTGCCTCATGAGATAGTTTTCAGTAAATATATTAACCAGATGTGTCATAAAACGGACTACGCTATTGGACTGGAAAGTCCGCTCCATGACCTCAGGTAATCTTAGCAAGGGATGAGAATGGCCTCTTCAGATCCTTCTTACTTCCTCCCAAGAGCTGTGTTCAATCTCCTATCTTGAATCAAAAGTTTAATCAACTCCATTAATTGAACAGACTCTCAACATGTAGGACAGTACAACGCAGTGTTTACTCAATAGCTAGTAATTCCTCACTGTGCAGACTGCTGCTTTTCAAGTTACAGAAGAACCAGCCCTCTCCCATGAGAAAGGATTTAAACTGTATAAGGGTTTTTATCATCATGGTAAAAACAGGACCATCCACACACCTTAAGCCTTCTCTGGGTGTTATGACAAACATCTCTATTTGTCACAGAGCTGACTGAAGACCCAGGTGCAAAGAGGGCTTTCCAAATGCCACCGCTGCACAGCTGAGTGGCCCATCCTGGTTTTTCACTGCTGTCCCACCTATGGAGAATCACCTCTCCTACTTCTTTGCCTGTAAATGTTAGCACATTTTTTCCATAAATCCAGACATCTCTGGTAGTTGACAAACACATGAGGATGAGTGGACTGGACACAGTTTTCCTCTAGAGCAGACGGTGATGGGCTACCCCTTGGAATGGCCTGGGTGAAGCACGACCTGCCATTTTCAGCAGGTCAGGATCACCGTGGGTCGTACAGACCACTTGCCAGAGACCCCTCATCCTGTTACACTGCTTTTGCAAAAACGTGCATTGACTAGGCCTAGGGTTTTCTTTGGCAAAAGGACTATCCTCTAGCCATAGTAATAAACTCACTGTAATAAAATAGTCACAGTAATAAAGGAAAGAAAAAATGGGAGGGGGAAAAGTAATATATTAAGATTTTTTAATTGCACTAGATAAGGATTGCTTTGATTTGCATAATTGCCCCTCAGCTGGTCCATTATGCAATAAACCTTCCTAGTTTCTATCAGAAAAAATCCTTAACTGAGGTTCAGGGAAATCACAGCAAGCCAAGAGGTGTTTTTGCTCCACACACAGCTGTGCTTGATCACAACATCCAGCTTCAAAAAGTCTTGACTACTTTTTCCAAGAGCCTTCACTACTGATTGTTTATTTCCAAGACCCTTCACATACGCTTTTCTTTAGTGAAGAGATATGATCTAAGGACTTCTCTTTGTGGGCTATAAGGTAGAATGGGCCAGAAGCAACCCAAAGCACACACCGACGACTGTGTGCTATGCCTGTGCAGCAAGGGAGATGGAGTGAAACATGCTGCTGTCTACAGCCATGTTGCTTCCAGGCAGCTCTGAACAAAAATGAAATCCTGAGTGCTTTCCTCCACTACACACACTCCCTTGGATAATCTGCTTTTTGGGCTGAACAGCATACCCGGGCAGCTGACAGCCCTCCCCTTGTCCTGTTACCATTTAAAGTAAAACAGACGCTTCACTCAGCTTCTCCTCACAGCCACAGAGAAAAGAAAGTTGCTCTCACACTTAAACTCTTACTTTGTCTTCTATCTCATGCACCCATGGGAAAGAAATTTCATTTTTGGGCACCCTGACTCAGGGCAGGCACATGCTGTTCAGCGTCGTATCCACACACTGCTTTTTCACAGCCTTGCTCTCTCACATCCCCATTTTTCAGGGGGTCCCTAATTATCTGTGTGCATTTTCACTGTTCAACCAACAAATCTTGTGACTTGCTCCCACAAAAGCATGAGGCAGCTCTATTATCCCTGCTGAATTATCCCTTGTGTCAGTGCTTCAGTTTTGGGCTAATTGCTTTATTATCCATGCAACCTACGAAACCTGAAATGGAATCAAGACAGCTAACAACTTTCTACATTAGAAAGCATTTGTACCTCCTATTAGTCCTCCCAAATCAGACTAAGCCCCTGAAGCCTTTTGCACTGGAGTACTACACACACACAGCTCTAAGGCTTCTTTGATGATTTAAAGAAGATTTATAATTCTGCCAACACCACCAAATCCCCCCTCAATGTTTTATCTCCTGGGTGAGCTCTTATTGTGCACACTGCCTGCTGCCTACTGGACTGAAATACATCAGGCTAAGCTGTCAAGCCTCAAAAGGACATCACCAAGGGAAAAAAAAAACCTAACAAAAACATACACACAAACACAAGCTGAAAACCCACCCCACACACTCCTCAACCCCCTCTTCCAAGTAACAGCCATGTTCTTTCTTGCAGCTCCCCTACTATTCATGCAGTTATGTCAACACTGCCGCTGTTGTACTGCACAGATGAGGACAATACAAAGTCAAGTCAATGTTTGAACAGCGCTTGGAAGCACGGAACACTTGTAGGCAGGGAACACAGTACCACCCGCTCCATCTCATGGTCCTGCACAGTCACCCTCTACTTGGGAAGCGGAGGAGCTTGGCAGAAACGTGTCAGATCAAAACTAAAACCTGAGAATAGCTCAGTGGTTAGAGCAAGTTGGTAAGAACACCAAGGTTGCAGGTTCGATCCATGAGCTGCTAACGTAAGAGTTGGTGGACTCCGAGATCCTTGTGGTCTGTGAAATAGTCCGTAAACATTAAGGCAACACACCTCCAACTACACAAGATACACAGGAAAGCATTTGAAGGGAACACAACAAACCATCCAAACAATAAAACACAACAAACTGGCCTCTTGCTTTTCAAAATAAAACTAAATCGGAGCAAGTGAAGAGGTGTTCCTGCTCCACACGCAGGTGCTGGATGGCAACATCGCGCTTCAAAAACCGCTCAGCTCTGTTCGTTTCCAACAGCCTCCAACCACTGTTCAACAGCCTCCACATACACTTTTAGTTAAAAGATACAATCTGAATGAAGGACTTCCCCTCCTCGTGGGCTGCAAGGTAGACACAGAGCTGATACAGGGCAGAAACCGCCGCACAGCCCTCTGCGAGGATTTATCGCCCCAATGAGCAGGATATGGCCAGAGCACCCACCCTCTTCCCCCCACCATCTCCCATCACATCCTTACTGCTACCAACAGGCATATTAGCCTAAAAATACCGACGGCTCCCCCTCCCGTCGGTCCCCCCACCCGGGCCCTCGTGTCTCAAGAAGTCTAAAGTACCCTGAGGAGGCCGGGGAGCAGCCACGCTCCCTGCCCAGCCCCACAAGGCCACCAGATAACCCG
>JAOXXN010000001.1:98713152-98728155 GCA_026770055.1 Myrmophylax atrothorax | reverse complement strand
CAGGGCATGTTGCTCGGGGCCGGCGGCACCGGCGCCGCCCTCGCACCCGACGTGGCCGCCGCAGCCCGGCACAGACAAAGCGCGGCCCCGCCGAAGGGAAAAGGGGCACCCGCCTCGGTTCGGCTCCTTGGATTTCCCGCTTCCCGCCCCGTTCCGGCCCCGCAGCTCACCCCCTTGCCCATGGTGCCGGGCGACTGCGTGCGGATCAGGCGGCGGGGGGCTCTGAGCGGGGCTCAGCGGCGCCACGTGTCCCGGCCGGCGGCAGGTGCGGAACAAAAGCAGCGCCCCGGCCGCCGCTCGCCTTCCTGTTCCTCCTCCTTCTCCTCCGCGGCTCCTCTCCTTCGCCTCGCCCCCCTCTTCCCCCGCCGGGGTCGCTCCTTTCGGTCGTTGCAACCGCCCGAAGCTCCGAGCGCCGCCGGCTTCCCGCCGCATAAAGAAGCCTTGCTTCAAGAGCCCCGCCCCGGCTCCGCACGGCGCCCGCCTATCGCCGCCGGGGGGGCGAAGGGGACTGCACCGGGGCAGCGCGGAGCAGGGCGGGGCAGAACGGCAGGAGGAGGCGCTGTGCGCGGAGTAATGCCCCGGGGGAGGCTTGGCGTTCAGCTTGGGGCTCACCCCGGCTGCCCCAGCCGCCCCTCGCTGGAGCGAGGGCTCCTTCCGCGGCGGCGGGAGGGAGAGCTCCTCCCGCCCGCCCGGCCCCGGCGCCGCCATGCCGGGCGCCCGCTGCCCCCGCGGAGATCGGCCCTGTGTCCCTCGTGGCCTCCCCAAGGCCCTGGCTGTCGCTTTCCCGCGGGTCGTGCCGGCTTTGCCGCCCCGCACGGAGAGGCACAAGATGCTCGGGGGTCCCTGCGCCCCCGAGCGCGTCCCGAGGGGCACGGCCCCTGCCGTGCTGCAGCCCCTCCGCACGGCCGAGATGGGCATGTGCCAGCCAGGAACTGCGCTGGGGGATTGAGGAGTTACGGAGCAGCTTTCTGTGCCCTCTGCTGCTCAGGGAGCCTGGCCAGGGCACCTAGCCTGGCTAGAATCATCCTTCACTTATGCCTCCCTTTCTGGTAAAGAGGGATGCAGAAGTTCTGAATGTGTGTTTGTTCAATTTGCTTTTTTTTTCCTTTTTTTTTCCCCCTGCAGAAGTTTGTCCACTTTTGCTTCTACTTCTGTCTGGGTTCTCTGGCAAAGAAAATCAGCTGATTTTTTACAAGCTTAGTAACCCTGTATGAACTTGGAAATGAGAAAGTGTCTCGGGAGGCTTTGCTTTCCAAAGGTCCTAAAAATGAGCTGTGAACTTTCTTGCAGAGGAGGAACATGGCTACAGCACTTCCCTGCTAAGCATGGCTTGAAGCTCCCCTCCACAGGAGAAGAGAACTGAATTCAGGCCTTAAACGTGCAGCACAAGCACTTGCTCATCAAACTGTTTGACCCATGTATGTAAAAGGAAGGTTTGCCACTACAACCATCATGTTTTTATTCTAAGTCGTGTGTGGTGGTGTAATACTGGTGGTGGAACTTGGTCCTGTCACTGCATCCTAGACCTACTGTTAGAGCTTCTCATGGATCTGCCACTTGCAGAGGTGCAGGATGCACCATCTTTGTGACTCCAGCTGGACTTACAAACAGCTTGACTGCTCCGTTCTGAGGTGCTTCTACAACAGGACTACTGAACTTGAAAATAAAACCCAGCAGTAAGATCAGATGCAATTTTAGACAGCAGGCCATGATTTCAGAGGTGCTTTTTTAGTTTTCTGCATAAGCTCCATTTTGTGCTTCTGATGGTCTTTGTGGGATCTGGCACTGTGCTGGCAGGCTGAGAGACTGATGCTTTTGGTTCACCTACAAAACACATGGCACCCAGGCAGCTATCTCCCTACCAAGCTGCACTGACTTAACCCTGAGGCAATGCTCTCAGATAGCTCTAATTGCTTACCACTGAGATTTTCTTTCAAGACTTCCCAGGAAGGGCTTGGCTCTTGCCAGTGGGTGGGGAGAAGGGGATAGGCATTAGGAAGTGGGTAGAAATTTCAGAACCCTAAATCACCTATTTATTTGATTTTCACTTCTTAACAGCATTTCGCTCCTTAAGAGCAGTTCACTGTACCAAACCTGGGTTTTTTTCTACGTGGCAATGAAGCATCATCAATAGGACACTCAGACATACAGATGACTTCTGCATCATATTGCCCCTTGAAGTTCCACCTAACTGGTGTAGTTGATTTGGCACACTATCAGTTTGACCAGTCTTTTGCCTTGGGATAATTATGTGTTGCCATTTCTCCATAATATGAAACTGTAGCATGCCATTGTGGTGCTGCAAACTAGGATTAGTGTCTCTTTCAGGAGGAGAACATGTCTCAGTTCTTTTACTAGCAGTGATTTAAACAGAGTGCAAATCTATATGAATCAAAGGAAATTTTATTATATCAAACCAGGCAGGAAGGAAGGAGTAATATTCCATACTAGAAATGCTTGTGTTCTCCTTTCATAATAGATTAGCTCAGGAAGAATCAGGAGAGCTCTATTTTCGGTATCTACAAGCAATTATGAAGTCTTTTTGATACCTTGGCAGGGTGACTGAGAGAAACAGAGATAACGTACGTGCAGGGAACGTCACCTCCTGTGAGCGGGTGAGATCCAAATCAGGTTTTAACACCTGAAAACTCCTGCTCTTTGACTGTGTGTCCCTCTCAGCTCATCCCAGGAATAATCATAAGTGGTTATTTTGCAGATCCCCAGAAATGCACCATTTTTCCCTTCAGACCACTGTGGTGTGGTTGTGGGTTGCTGAGCAGTAGTTGAATTCCAGGAGTAGGTAGCATGGGCTGCATTGAAATGAGAAGTGTGGGCCTTAGCCAAACAGTGCAGGGCTTTATCTGAATGCCTGCACCTGTGGACATCACAAGGCCCTTCTGCCACATTTTTTACTTCAAGAAGCTGGGATTGTTTTACAGCCGGGAGTTTTATTATGGCCATTTTAGGAATGGGAAAACAGAGAGGGAAGCACACATGCAGAAAAGCTTTAGCAGGTTCCAGTTAAGAGTCCAAAGATCTGAAAGCCCTTTGCTCTTGCTGCTAGATAGGACAGTTTCCACTCAAGCATATTCCTGCTTCCAGTAACAGGGCTACGTGTAGCTCGACACAGAGAAACCAATCGTCTTTATCCCTTTACAACTGACACTGCCTAGGGCTCCATTGGCTGGGAAAACTAGGACCCTGGAAGTGGTTAGTACCCAGAACAGGAATAAGTGTGATGTCCCACCTGTTTTTTCTTTCTGTGACATCTCCCATGTTCACCAGCCTTTTGGATGTCTTCCAACAAGAGCCACACTTCAGCCTTCACCTTGAAAACCACAGCAGCTTCTTCAATGGCAATGTACATGTTGGGGCAGTTTGCCTATGGATACTACAGTGCCCTTACCAGCAGAGAAGAAAAGCTCCTGCAGCTCCTACTTAGCCAAAAGAAAAAAAAAAAAAAGGACGAGCCGAAATAAGCTACTTCCCTCATCCACTTGTACCTTATCTCAAGAGTCTCCAGAGGACATGGTTACCCACAGCAAGCTACAACAGGCAACGAAAGCAGCAGCAGTGTGGATAAAGCAAGTTGTGCTCCACCATAAGGTCTTTGTTAGTGTGGTTCAGAAAAGTGGTCAAAAGGAATTAATGATTTTTGAAGGGCACCCCCCTTCAGAGGGGAAACACGAAAGACAAGGTGTATCAAACTGTAATTTTATCAACCTCCCCTCTGTACATACAGGCCTCACACCCTCTGCTGTCTTGTCTCCAGTGTTTAATGAGATCACCTTAAGAGATAAGGCAGTGACTCCATTGAAGTGGGGGAACAGTATCTAACTACGGGGTAAGCAAAGACTAAGATCTGTTGTACTCCATCAGGCTTGGCTAAGCTTCTTCCAGTGCTTTTTTCCCTCCCCCTGGCTGAGGTGGTACAAACATTTTGCATTTTTGCCAGTATTTTTCATTTTTCTGAACCCTTCCAAGTCATTTAAATGCTGTTGCAAAGGCATGACAAAGGCTCGCCGAAGTCCCTGTGTAAGAGAGATCTCCAGCTTCTGCCATTGCTTATAAATAGTATCACCTTCCTTTGGAGTGATGGTGTTGCAGGCTGCAGAGGCAAAGGGCAAAAATACGGAGCATTTCAAGTGCCTCAGTGCTATGCCTGTACAGAATTCCAGGGCACTTGGCACTTCCGTAAGTGGGGACTTTGGCCGCACAGCCTTTCTCTGTAATAAGCTCAAAGGGCCTCAGCCGAAGAACTTAGAAACTCTGAATTTTTTTGTGTTTTACCTGAGAGTAGGTGGGTGGAGGCTTACTGGAATCATGCAGTGAATCAGATTAATGTGTAGGATTTAGGAGAGTGTGGTTCCTGTCCAACTGCTAGGACATGGCATTCTACTACTGGTTTGCAAATTCCCAAAGACTGCTTGGAGGAAGGGGATGCTGTGAGAGCACAAGCCATCACCAGTATATTGAAATAATTCAAGGATTTGTGCTTTTCCAGGAAAAATGTTTAGGAATCCACAAATCAAAAAAAATAGAGGGTTAAGCTCTTGCTCTGAATGAATCTGTAACATGCCCTTAAATGACACTTCTTTTTTAAAGCCCATACTCATAACCTATCATTCCATTTTTAGATACCAATACTGTTTTCAATTCACCTTTCTTTGCCAGTGAGTTATCTGGGAGATAAAACAGCTTTGAAATCCCTAGACTCCCTGGAACCAAAGTGTATATCTGTGTGTGCACTTTGCCATTCCAGGGCAGATAAACTGAGTGCCATGTAACTTATGCCTGCTCTGGAAATCATTTGAGCACTAGTAACTGTATGGGAATAAATCTAAGAGAGCATAAGGTTTAGCTAAAAATGTCTGCATATACTTTTTTTTTTTCCAAATTTTCCTTCTGTTTGCATCTGCCTGTATTCCATGGCAGGGAGGTGGGTGCATCTAAGTATATACAAGTTGGTGAAATATGACGGATTTCTTTTTTTTTTTAATCCATACTTTGACTGTTTTTTACCTAACTGAGAGGACAAGTGGGTGTATTGTTGATAAGTAAAAGGAACTTGAAGATTTTTGCTCTAGGGTGGACAAGGAGAAAAAATAAAGTATGTGCTGCCATATTAGAAGCAGCTCTGGTTGGTATTTTACTATGCTACAGATACATTTTCAGACATACAAAAGGTATTGATAACTTTCCACTGAAAACTTTCATTAGAAAAAGACAGAGCTTCCAAAGAGCAACAACCCTAGGGATGTCAGGGCATGCCAAAGTCCAACCTCTGCCCTCTCCACCTGTCTGCATATACTGCAGTGCAGCCTTCACTTACAGCAAAGTGCTGTGTCCAGCATTTCAGGTGAAGCGCTGCATAAGGAGGGAGAGGGAGAGAGCTTTAACAGACTGAGGTTTGTGTTCACCTGCCATAATGCTCCATTTTCCAAGACTGATGTTCTGGAGTTGGAGAGACCCCTTTAGCAGGACAGCTGAAGGTGTTGGATAGAGGAGAGCAGGGCTGACAGGGACCCTTGCTGGCTGCAACCTCAGAGATCAAGGTCAGCACAGAGCTCAGGGCACCTCATGCAGACTGACGGCCAAGCTAAGGGTGGCAGCAGAATATTAGGACCTGTGTAGTGGTGCCCCACCATGTTGATCATACACCTGGCCTACACGAGGTCATGCCTCACTTCCCCATACCTTATGCAGCCAATAGGGGTACTAAAGCAGGGTTTTCCTGGTAGGAAAAGGGAAGATATGGCTGGAACTTGTTGATCTGAAATAGTTGGATGTGGCCAGTTTTTAAGAAGCTGCATAAGCCATCAAATTGACAGGGTTCTGGGGGAGGACTGAGAATATTCTTCCCAGCATGACAGGGATGGATTTTCTGGAGGTGGTTGCTTCTGTTCCCGTACAAATGATTACTTTAATACAATAAAAAATGAACAGTATGAGTTTGGGCACCTAAGGTCTTAAATAGCCACATCTTTAATTTTCATTTAAGTCTGCATCCATCAATAAAATATTTGATATTGTTCACTAGACAACTGAGTTCTGCACAAGATGTTCAGTTTGGCCCTGGTTCATCAAAACACTTAAGTGCTTTGCTGAATCAGGGCCTTGCTTCTCATTAGAGAAGGCACTTTTTATTCAAGGAAGGAGAGAGCATGGTGCAACCTTACCGCACTGTGTGGGCTCTCTTGGCAAGTGCTGTGCACAGTAATACATTATGGATTAGGACCCTGTTCTCAAGACCCAGACTCTCACTCTGGCTTGTCCACCAGACACATTTTTCAGCTGGTTATCAAACTGTCATGGCAGTGCTTGATCTCTGGGAAGGCATTGGTTGCTGAACAATTTATTTTTTGTGTAGTGTGGGGGTTTTTTTACCTGAACCAGCAAAATTCTTCTATACAGCCTCAGGATAATAGAGAAAAGGTTGAAAGTAGTGACCTCTGAAATGGAGACAATCATTGGGCAGGTTCATTTTTGGAATAATCCTCCCCAATGAAGATTTTTGCAGAAAGCTACAAGGCCAGGTACTGTGATAAGGCAAACACTACAGAACAGACATTTTATTTGTGCCTCTGTGTAATTATTTAAAAAGTAGCATGTGGTAAGGAGGAAACCAAAATGAGAAAAGGTGTATCCCCCAGGTACATGTCTCAAGAAAAAGAGAAGGTAATCTCATTATTCAGAAGTCTGAGGCTGTGCCTTAATGTCCAAAAACATCCATCAACCCTAGGAGGGCCAAAGCTTTGCCTTACCACCATAATCCCCTGTTCTGTCTTTTTGCTGCCTTGGCACTTCCCATCTCTCCAAGCAGCTATGTGGGCTCAAGTGCTGTGGACAAACACTGTGAAACAGGTTGGAGAACTGGTCCCACTTGAAACAAACACACAGAAAGTGTCCCCCAATTTTTTTCTTTGGAGTCTTTTATTTGGAGATCTCCTCTCACACCAGATTCTCACAAACAGCAGTGGCAGCACAAGGCAGAACTGCCACCACAGCATGGGAGACAGGAGCCTCCCAGTTTGCTGGTAATCAGGTATAGTTCCCCTATAGCTTATAATGACCAAGTGCTTCACAGCTGTTAGGAAAAGCATCCTGCCCACCTGGAATTAGTAAGGAAATGCTCTTGTCTTCCTGAGGCATAGAGGCAGGGCTTCACATAAGATGTCCCTGAGGTCCTGCAGAAGTGACAGAGCTGGGGAGGGGGCTATGTAACACACAAGTCTCACCCCAGTCTGGATTTTGGACAGTCTGAGTATGGTCCTAACCCCTGATGCTCAGAAGTATTCCTCACTTTTGGAGTTTACATGCAGATAAATTGCTTGTCATCTTAGCTGAGATGCACAAGAAGTCTAGGAAAGTGCAAGGATGTCACCTACCATAGCCAAAGCCAGCCAAGTTGGTGGTCAAGAGGTACAGCTCACTGTAGTTTTCCTAAACTGTGCTTGCAGAGAGAGTTTTGTACCCTGGGGAACATGAAGCACACGAGCATGATTGATGTTTATATACAGGGCTATTTCAGGACAATGTAACTGCTGGGAAAAAGGATGATTAAAAAAAGGTTTTGAAACAGACAAGATAGCTCCATAAAATCTTCCACTGCTTGAGATGGAAAGCCAGCAAAAATAAGCTTCACCAACAAATAAAATTCATTCCAGTTCTTGCGGTGGGAAAATAAAACAAGAGGACTGCCAGAAGAGTGGGTTGCAGTCCATGGCATGAGTGCATAGGTATCATTATAGTCTTGAGATGAGCAGTTACCCTTATTAAGAAGTGCATATTCAGCAGCAAAATTTTCTGTGAAGATGGGCTGTAGCCCAAGGATGTATTATATTCCCAGTGCTTACTGCCTAGAGCAACTCAAATAGGCATGAGCAAGCAAAGCTCTGACCAGCTATAGATTTTTTCTTCAAGTCTTCCTTATCTGCAATACAATTTTAATTCAGTAACAAGTCCTGTTTGCAGAAAATCTTTCTCTTCGAGGTTTTTAAAACCTACCTGTTTGCACTGATCACTGTTCTGAGGCAAAAGAAAAGAGCTGCTTATCAACACTCTGTAATATTACCCTGTGGAAAAAGTAAGAAAATTAATTAGAGAATTGCTGAATGAGAGAGAGAACTCAGATGACAGGCATAGTTGGCAAGGTTGCTGGCTTTTACAAAAATGTAATTTTAAAAATACTGTTCCTATAGGGTTCTAAACAAGAGACCTTAAAAAGCAGCCTTGACTAGCAGAAATTGAGGTCTTGAGAAGGGTTCCTCTGTGTGGTGGAGAGGTATAGTAGCTACTTAAAAGCAAATACTTAGAAGTCCATTCTGTCCTTTGTTACAAAGAGCTCCATCTAACTTTCTCTCTGTCACTGGTGTTACTTGGAATTTTTGGTGTCCACAAGGACAAGTGCTAGCCCAGAGATTTTTTCCAGCAGTTTCACACAAATGCATGCATATATGTTTGCTTCATATTTTAAATAAGCCAGGATGATTGCTTACTGAAATGGGAAGGACAAGATGTAGTTTCAGAAAGAACCTGCATAAACTTGCAGTTTCATCTTTCCTGTGGATGAAGTTCACTAGATCTGTGAAGATTAGAGCAAAGTCCTAGCAAGTGTTGTCTGTATTGTTGCTTACTCTGCGTAAAGACCAGAGGCCATAGAGGCTCTTGTACTTTAATCAGCTTCAGCACATGTTGCAAACAAAGGACTTGAATGGGCAATGGGCACTGGTGTAGGACGTACTCACAGGAGCACGTCTGGACACTACCCAGCACCCCATCGTGACCATACACTGAGCACAGCCTTAGTCTGCAGAGCAGAGCAGCAGGGAGATCATCACCTTCCCAAAAGTTAGTGCAGAGCAGTGGTGGCTCAGACTAAAACCAGGGAGGGACCTGCATTATCTCCTCTTGGAGTCCAGGCCACATGGTCCTTGTTGGTACGGCAGAGCCAGCTGCCAAGGACAAGCTCTGGGGATGCTGCTGCTCCGTTTCTTCTTCCACCCTCTCTGACCTTGGGGCTTTGCAGGCTGAGGGGATTTAACAGCCCTGTGCTGAGATGTCCAGAAGGCCACTCCAAGTTATCTATCCAAATGTGCCTTTGTGTTATAACTTTCAGGTTGCCCCAGGCACTCCCCTGTACCAGCAAGGGGCACCTCGGTGGTCCCTCCATGCAGCTGAGGTGAACAGGGTGGCAGGTCCTTTGTTCCTGACTAGCAGCCACCCACTGTACCAGGGAGACAGACTATCATGCAGCTGTCACACTCTTCTGGCTGCCCTAGATAAAAGAGTTGCACATTGACCAGAGTCAGTAATAGCTCTGAGGGATTACACCCAGATTAAGAAAAAGTGGTCCTGTGTTTAATCAAATTAGCAAAAGTACAAGCTGGCAGCTGATAGGGGCACATACCATGCACACAGGAACAAGTTATTGCTGGCAAAGATCTTGTGGATTATAATGCATCAGTTCCCATGGCTGCTCAAGGCTGAGGACAGGATGCTGTCCATTTGCCATGAGTAGGAAGAAGTGCACGGGGTATACCCTTCTGAGAGCTCACTTGGGCCCTCATAGCTGCTTCGATGCACTGTATTAGCCATGTGTGATTTACCCAGCTGGCAAACTAACTCTCCAGTTGTAGTCCCATACTAAGACCCTCATAGAGTCATTATCTACATTGTACTGAAGGGAGAAAGAAACACAGCACCAAGGAGCCAGGGTGGGATTTGCACTGTTTTCATACTCACTAGAGAGCACTTCTTCAAAGAGCAACTCATTCTACTGACATCTGCCAATGATCCTAGAGTGAGGTGTCAGGAGACCCCATGTTTCTCCATTATTTTTGTCCCTGTTTGAAGACCTAAACTTTTCAATAAGCTAAAGTTAGGGGCAATTCACTGCAAGACAAAAACTTGTCTTGCCTCAGCTCTTTGGAAAGTTCATGGCAAAGATCTGCCCATATTCTGCTTAGGATCACACAGTTCCAGGCAAACTTGAAAGTCCAGCCTCTGTTAAGGTGGTTATCAGCTCTTCACTGGAATGTTGATGGTTCTTTTCAGTGTCATTCTGGCACTGGCTACTTTTGGGCAAGTGCAGGTTTATTTTCATGCAACACATACATGTACCTGGACCATAAGGTTGGGTTAACAGCACCTTAAATTGTGGTTAATCTGCTGAGTTGTAGCCTGGGTTTTCCCCTGATGAAGAACAAGATGTCTGGGGCTGTGCTTTGCTCCAGGCGCTCTCTTGTTGCCCTCTTTGTTCTTTCCCACAGGCTGCTGAAAAAGCAGCATTCCCTGGGGCCATAGCGTTTACATCTAGCACTCCAAGAGGCAATTACAGTGGAGACGGCAGACTAAGGGAGCAGCTCTGAGGAATAGCATGTCCCAGGAGAATGTGCTTTGCTCCTCCAATGACACTGCTCTGTACAGTGCACAGGTATCAGCCAAGTACATGCAGTACAGCAGCCCAGTTCCCATTCCCCGGTGTGGTTTTTTTGATGCTTATATGGTGTTTAGAGACATTTAGACCTTGGCTTGCCAGCACATAGCTATTGTCTGCATGGGCATGTCCTCAGCAAACGATGCAGAGAGCCCATTATGGTTAGTGATAGACCTGGGCTGAATAATTGAGATCGACTCTTAAGCCTCAAGGTGTTCTGATCTAATGCTCAAATCTAGAAGATTCCTCTGTTACAGAAAAAAGAGACAAAAAACCCACCAAAAAACAAACACCAAAAAAAGCCCAATCAAAAAACAACCACCAAACCCCAGCATTTCCAAAGCTGAATTTTCTCAATTCTAAAGAGCCTGAGGATTTTATTTTGGTTTGAGGGCTCAGTGTCAGAGTTCAGCTCTTGTTCCCATATATATATGAATGTTCAGAAGGACTGCTATATGCACTAGGTTGTTTCAAGCCTGGTCTTTAGCTAAATGGAAAGTGTTTAGTGGGGAGAGGCTAATCATGAGTTCAGTGAATACCTGGGAAAATTAATTTTAAGGCATGTCTGTGAAAGTCTTTTTTGTGCCAGAATAGCAATATTATTAAGGAACATCTTTTTGTCAACTTTTTTTTTTGGCAGAGAAATTGAAATTTCCATAATGACAAGAACCTTAGTGCAATGCAGTAGAATCCACTTATAAGTCTTTTTGCCAATATATAGTAATCTTTGTTTCACTTATCAAAATCAGTTAAACCAACAGAACACTCTTGTGACAGCAAAAACAGTACTGTCACAAGGGAGATTTGCTTGGATAGCTCTTCTGAATTACATACACCTGGAAATGCTAAGACTAAGACATCACTGAAGTAAATACATAGAAATATATATATTGCAAAGAGGTAACAAGGAAAACAGCTTGAGTCATCTCCAGTCTATCCCAATGGACAGATGAGAAAGCTTGCAGTTCCTACATAAACAGAGGGAGCTTCCTCTCTCTTACTTGTGCCCCAGTGAGTAGGAAAACAACAGTAACTAACACCAGCAGCCTCGTCTTCATTCTTTGAAGCTTATTACCCTTACAGTGTGCACAGAGACCTCTCCAAGGCATTGCCTAACTCACCAGACAGCCTTCCCGAGGTATGTTCTGAAGAAGTAATGCATGTCACACCCATGCACTCCTCTTTTCCTGCATCTCCAGGCAAGGGCACTAACTGCCCGTAAAAGTATGCAAATAATTCCCTAAGTATTGTACCAACCTGTAAAAGAAAATATTTCCTTGCCCTGAGTGAGTCACTGGCAGTGAAGAGATAGGAAAGGCTAGGGAAGAACTGGAGGGAGTCTGCTCTTCCCTAGCTGAAATATCAGGGGGCTGAAACAAGCTGGGTGATGGAGCAGCCAAAACTGCCATGCTGGCCAGCAGGTGAAATGGGGTAGAGGGCTCCCCTCCTGGCTCAGTGCACCCCAAGCTGATCAGCTGTGGTGGCCCTTGGATGGGCTCAAGGCACTGGTGATCTGCTGCTGACGGGCAGGACTGGGGTGGCTCAAGCCTGCCCAGAACCTGCGACACAGCCTGAGCTCACCTGGCTCTCTTGGCTGTCACGGAGGGAACCTAGAGAAGTATGTGACTTCTAGGGGTTGGCTTAGTGCCCAGGGCACTGGCAGGAAGACATTATTTCTACTGACTGACCAAAGGAACTGCGGTAGCCATGGAGGGGGCTGCTTGCAAGTGGTTGATGCTTTGCAGGCTGGAGCTATTACAGAAAAGACTTCTCAAATTTTACAGGTATTTTAAAATCTTGCTAAACAGCTTGAAGAAATATCCTTTTTCCTCTTCCTTAATTTTTGGGGCAACATTTCCCAGGTATTCTTCCAAACTCAGAGCACAGGCTTCCTGATGTAAGCTGAGGAAGAAGCTGGCATTACAAAATTGGAGTGGTGTCACCTTCTCCCAGAGAACCACAGTGGAGGAAACAAGCTATTGCAAACCTAGTCACCTAGTCCTACAGGAAGTCACGAGATCAGCTCCTCTCAAGCCAAAACACTCAATGCTTAAACAACAAATTGAGTTGTTGATTGGAAGGGGAAAAGCCTTTTAAATCTATATTGACCAATGCAGTTCAAAAGGGAGGTTAATTGTTGCAAGTGTATATACTGTAAATAAGGGGGTTATTTGATGTTCTGAGAGTTGCGTAACAGATTGTTTTATGTGATCTTTCAAGAAATGGTTTTAGCATGAGTGAGGTGGGGGTGGGTGGTTCTCTGAGGTATTGGATTTCATCAGTATGATGAGGCTTTTGGGAGAGCTTCCACCGTAAGAATGACGGATCTGTCATGCTGGGGGTTTGCCTCTCCCAGGACACAGAGAACAGACAGGATGATAAAAGGGTGTAAGATCCTGAGAAATAGGGGGGGGTGGGGAGGGAGTAAAAAAAAGTATTTGGGAAAAAGAGGAGGGAAGAATTATTTATTACTCTTCCAATGAGGGAGTCTGCTCTGCATTTGAGTTCTGGAAATACTTTTATAAATATTGTCAACACAGGCAGTAGTTAGTGGAGGGGTCAGCTAGATTCTAGCAGTGCTTCCAGAGTCCTTGATAGCAAAACACTGGGTGCCTTCATGATCTGTGGACATCTAGCAATCCTCAAATCAGCTTATATTATGGCATGGAAAAAAAATCACAGCACAACAATGGGTGTGTGATCAGATAGGAGGCTTCAGGAAGGGTGCTAGGAGGCAGGTGTGGCAAGCTGAAGCATGGTAGAAAGATGTCAGCTCCCTTTCTGCACCTGAAGGTCTTCCAGCCTGCAGAGGGACCTGGCCATAACTGGTACTCCATCTCCTGCTGTTGTGCCATGTGGGGCCTCATTTCCTCTGCTCCGAATCAGTGCAGATGTAGATGCAATACCATTAGCAAATGTGATGGTCAGAGAAGACTGGGGTGGAAAAAACCATGCAAGTAGATGCAGGTTACACCTCTAGTTCCTGCTGGCAAGTAGTGTTTTGTCTCTGTTGGTGCAGGATTAGTTTTTGTTTGATGTGGTTGGGGCAGGAAAGCCAAGCTCCTCGCTGTCAGTCCATGTAAGTTAATGAATATGAACTGGGTTATTGCCACTATAGAAGGAAATACCTTGAAGGAAGATTGCAGTGTAATAAAAAAAGGTAATCCAAGTACCTAATTTTGTGCTTAGCACTTTGTAGCTGTTACTCACTCTTACTAGACCTTTACACCAGTCTGATTGCAAGACTAGATTTCTACTCTTAAGTCTGAAAGAAAAGTTTTGTCCAAAAGGTGGCATTTACAGCTGTACCATGGAGGAGATCAATCTGTAAACTTCACTGCATAGACATCGTCCCACTTCTAGCCATACTTAAGTCTAAAACACCATGTATTAATTGGTGAGGATTCGTCATTGAGCCTAGAAAACTCCAGCTACATCCTAAATGGAAAACTGAAGTTCCCCAATGCACTTATATACAAGGTGCCGTCCACATTCTGTCCTACAGTTCTCCTGTTGTTTAGCTGGGAAGATCGCTGGCTCTTTTCACTCAGCCCCACCCAGCTAAATGAAGGGGATGGTGACTGAATGCATTCCCCAAAAACCTTCTTCCAAGGAAAAAGGTCAAGGGCTGTACCCAATTGCCTCACCAATTAGCTCATGGTGATCTAAGACACCTGTTGCTCTGAGACAGGATTAAGGATACCTCAACCTTCCTAAACTGACTTTTAAGGACTGATGGGAGGTAGCCCAGCAGCACAGTCTGTGGGTACTTACTGGAAACTAGCAATCTTTAAAAACTTGTAAATATTTTCCCTATGCCTAGCATAAATCATCCTTATTGTCAGTCAAACCAGGTCTGCCTTGCCTCTGTGGATTTAGAGAATAATGCATCAAAACTTTTACAAAAGGGCAGGTTTTCTGGTGTCTCCCTAGTTGTTGTGTCTAGAGGAAAACATGCTGGAGTCTATAACATCTTTCTTGGAGGTCATATTTTCTGAGCCCTCTGCCCAGCTTGCTGCTTTCTCTTAAAATTTTTGCTAACCTCTTCAAGCCTTTAACCTGATATAATGCAAACAGTCTGAACTCTGACCCCAGCATAAAATTCCCTGTGACCCTAAAGTGAGTAATATCCCTGTCAAGGGAATAGAAACAAAACTGAAACATGGGGCCCATCTGTCTATTGTAGAACAGTTTGGGTTGGAAGGGACCTTAAAGATCAATCTGTTTTAACCCCACTGCCATAGGCAGGTACACCTTCCACTAGACCAGGTTGCTTAAAGACTCATCCAGCCTGGCCTTGAACACTTCCTGGGATGTGGCACCAAAAATTTCTCTAGGTAACCTCTTCCAGTGCCTCACCACTCTCATAGTGAAGAATTTCTTCCCCATATCTAATCTAAACCTACTCTCTTTCAGTTTAAAGCCGATCTGACTTGTCCTATCACTACATGCCCTTGTGAAAAGTCCCTGTCCATCTTTCTTGTGGGCTCATTTAGGTACTGGAAGGCTCCTATAAGGCCTCCCCAGAACTTTCTCTTCTCGAGGCTGAACAGCCCCAACTCTCA
>JAOXXN010000001.1:98688415-98713052 GCA_026770055.1 Myrmophylax atrothorax | reverse complement strand
GCCTCCCCAGAACTTTCTCTTCTCGAGGCTGAACAGCCCCAACTCTCACAGCCAGTCTTCGTAGGAGAGGTGTTCCAGTCCTTTGATCATCTTTGTGGCCCTTCTTTGGACTCACTCGAACAGGTCCATGTTCTTATGTTGCTGGCCTCAGAGCTGAAGGCAGTTCCAGTAGAAGAGCAGAATCACCTCCCTCAACCTGCTGGCCACATTTCTTGAGAAGCAGCCCAGAATGCAGACGGCTTTCTGGGCTGCAAGTGCACATTGCCAGGTCATGTCCAGCTTTTCATGCATGAGAATCCGTAAGTCCTTCTCCACAGGACTGCTCTAAATGAGGACCCTTGTCACTGGGTCATAACTTCATAGAGTCTTTTGTAAAAAAAGATTGAACCAAAATCCTGCCTTTAGCCATCTCTAAATTCTGGATAAACTTACACTTGAAATGTGCAGATGGACCCATAAGCAGAACCCAATCCATATTGATTCCTGGGCGAAACATTAATAATGCAGGAGAATTAGAAACTTCGGACACTCGGCTTGTTTTACCAAAAAGGTCATGTCCACAGATTGAGTTACAGGTCTCAGCACTGAGGCTTGCATGACTTCTCTATGGCAGCAGAGATGGGGGAGCCTTTGCAGGTGGCATTCCTTCTCCCAGTTCCACCAGCACGGACAGCAGAAGGCATGGTGTGCATTACTGATCTATGTTTCAGCACATCTACATGTGGTAACCAGAGAAGCCATGGCAGAGCCATAAGGAAGGCAAGCTGAAATCGATCCAATAAACGTGCAGTCCATCAGCTATCCTGTTGCAAATGCACTGAGAGGATGTTAGTACCACTGTATCAGAGATTACTGAAAACAGGCCTTTCACCTTTTATAAATATAAAAATAAATGTAAACCTGAGTTTCCATCTTATGGGTTCCTGTCTCAGACACTGAGAACCTTAAAGGGCATGTGTAGGGAAGCAACAGCAGGAGCTGAATCTCACAGGTAGCAGCTTGACCTCTGAAGTTTAGCATCCAGGAGGAAGACTGACCCATCTGAAATGCCTGCACAGAGGAGGCCAATCCTGTCAAGCAGACAGTCTGGGTCTCAGCTGCATGGAAGCTTTGCCTGGTTTGAATGTATCTGTGCATTTATCTCTCAGGACAGGGAGGAGGGTATTCACAGTCTTTCAGCTAGCTTCTACAGCCTGAAGGCATAGTACATGCCTAGGCAGAGAGGAGGGACAGGTTGATGGGCCCCCAGGCTGCTGTGTAGGTAGAGAAAGGGAGGGTTGCAGGGTGTATGGAGTGCTCTGTGGTAGGAAGGGGCTCTCAGGGAACACACAGAAACACTGGTGCAGCTGCATTTTGTACCACTGTAGTAAAGCCACCTCAGGTGTCCAGGCAAAGCAGACTGGGCTGGTAATGTTTGGAGAAAGCAGTACCTGTCAGGCATCCTACTTGTCTGAGGTCTGTCTGTCCTTCTGAGGACAGCTGGCTGAGCTGGCAAAGGGTGTGGAGACACGTGTGATACCTTTCATCCCTGCACTTATTCCAGGAGCTGGGACACCTGGTGCTTCACCCAGAATGCAGGTGACTGCATCAGCACCTACCCATGTCCTCAGAGGGCTTCTGGTCAGCTTGCCACATCCCCAGGTGCTCAGAACTCACCTCCATCCTCCAGAGCTGGGTGTGCCTCAAGCCTTGTACAGGGTTTGCGAAATCTGCATCTCTGTGCTCTTCTGTCTCTCTCCCCAGGGGTGTCAGAAGACATGCTCCCAGTGCTGGGGCATATCTCTAATTCCCTGTGCCTCTCAGCTCTGTGCCCCATAATCAGGAAAAGCCGCAGTGGTCAGAAAGAGTCTGCTGCCAGGGCTGGCCTATGCTGGGGCCCATACCACATGGGATATTTTCTGGAGGAGAGGGGAAGGTGGACCCTGAACTGGCACGAGGTGATGGAGTGGGGGGCTACCCCTTCACGCTTGCTAGAGCTGGGGCCTCACTGAGGGACTGCTCTGTTTGTAAAACTCGTTGCTGGCAGAGCTGCTCTGGGAGCTGTGGTTTTCCAATTGCATGTCACATGGGCTGCATCCTCTCAAACCATGCCTCTTGTCCCCTCTGCAACACCCCATAGCAATGAGATGGGAAACAGATAGTTTTGAGGTTCCTTAAGTCCCTCACGGGAGTTACCTGAAAACAAATACCTAGATGGCAATTCCTGCTGCTGAGATGGTATTTTTCTGTCTGACTTCTACTTTGCTCCCATTCTCCTCTGCTTTAGCTGTTCTCTGCCTCTTCAAATGATGAGTCAATATCCTTATTCTCCCTAAGTTAGGCAAATACCCAGCTGACCATGGAGAGGAAGAAAGGACAAGGGATTGTTAGCAGCCTTAGAATAACATATGAGAAATCATATGCTGTATCTGTCACTCAGCTCTGCCATGGAGACTGGGACTAGATTGACAGTTTCCCACTTGTAAAAGAGAGATAATCAGTCTTCCCAAAACTGTTGCTTAGAGAAAGTTTGGGTTTGCTCATTATGCCCTTTGAAGAGCAGGCTAGCTGGTCTATCACCCAGCTGGAAAGCACTCTGTGACTTGAAATACAACAGCTCTTTGCAGGGGGGAGGATCATAAATTCCACAGGGCACCAGATAAACTGGAGGAGGTGAAAAGACAAAGGGGCAGTTGAAGTTTCAAATCCCTTCCCCCCCATACCCTGCCTCCTCCCTCCTACCTTTACCATGCCAACACAATAATACATTGACAACCCTCTCCATCATTGCTTGAGGCTAAAGCTGCTATGCTGCACCACATCCTTCTGCCCATGAACCTTAATCCCTTTCCTTAATCCCTGTTCCTCCTCCTTGGTTAGCAGGTGGACAGCTTGAGCAGCCTCTCACCTGGGAAAACAAAAAGAGGAATGGTGATGGAGGGGTAGGACAAGGTTGGAGGAAGGCAGGAAGAATGAAAAATCTGAAGCTAAACAGAAATATAAAGTGGAGCTCCTGAGATAAAAGGGGGAGAAAGCAGAATACAGACATGTTTGCAAAACAAAAGCTACAGGTGGAAGTATGGAGGAGGGCCTGCCATTAGGTAGTGGCATTGTGTACATTTCCTGTCAAGTGGAAAAAGAGGAGAGTTCACACACAGCCTCTTTCCCAGAACACACATCTCCAGGCAGATGCCTTGGACAGCGAGGAGGTAGCACTGATGTACACAATTAGTCACCGTCTTCACCTGCCACTTCTGGAGCAGAGTTTTGTGACCAGACCAGAAATCCACATAAGTAACACCACCTTCATTTGGTGCAAGCAGTGCCCACTTCACCCAGCTCCAGCCCCGACTGTTTGCCTTCCTTGCTGCAGGGTGGTTATCAGTCACACAGTAGTCACCCAACTTGTTCTTCTGCTTTGGTTGGACAACACGGAACAGTTACAGGAGAGTTCCCATGAGGATGAAGACAAGGAAAACAAGGCTGTACTTACAAGTGTTACCAGTGTAATCATTTTGGAAGGGGGCCGGGAAGGGGAGGGAAGACAGCATTCTGTCAGAGCAGTAACAACCCAAGTATGGGTACAGTTATACTGAAAAGGAGCGCTGTTTTTTAATTTCACTTTTTCAAGGAAAGCTTATTTCAATTGGAAATTCCTGTAAACAACATCAACAATTGTTTTGTATAGAGAAGTATGTATACAAGAGCCTAGATATTGCACCCAGGTCACTGTGGCATGGCAAACTCCTGCTCGCCAGCTGCATGTTGCCTGTGATGGAACATCTGAGTTCACAACACATGCAGAATCATTGCAGACAGAAAAATAAGGTACAACCACTATTTATTAGTAGTTTGTTACCATACCTGGACAATGTCTCTAAGCTCTAAAATGTGTGCTGTGCAAGGAAAATGGGTGAGGAGTCCATATGCAATTTTGGGAACAGCATGCTACTGACAAGCCTCTTTGGGGAAGACAAAGTCTTCACTTGTTGTTTGCCATTGCGCAGAGGAGTAACTACAGTAGCTATGCAGAGAAAGCCACGTTCACAACTGCTGGGAGACTTCTCTTCTACAGCTTCCCAGAGCAGGTACAGCCAGAGAAAGGGGACAAAGCCAGAGGAGCTACAACAACTAGATTGACTAGCTAATTGACTGGTCTGAGTCTGTCAGCCTGGGTCCTTATGCTCTTGGACTCACCTCCAAACTTTCCTTCATCCAGAAACATTAACCCCAAGCCCTTCCTGACTGCATCCATTTTTCACAAGTGATGCATGCTCAGGCTTAGAAAAACACGGATCATTAATGGATCCTACTGTGACAGAAAGGGACCGCAGGCTACTTGCAGCCCTTAGGCTGAAAAATGCATTCCTCCAAATGAAGGGTAAAAGAATTTGGCACTTTGTTTTAGGGATTGTTCTCCCCAACCCTAAGCACAAACTGAATATTCATGAACCTCCTATATGAATTGGTTATCTTCTAAAACCAAATAAAAAGTGCCCATTCTGCTTGAGGTGCCCAGGCACTGGACAAAGCCGTGTCTGCTTTAGCAGTGGGTTTCCCAGGGACTCTGCATGCTGCTTTAAACCAGTTACTCTTGCCTATTAAAACAGGATCAAAACTGAACAAAGACAAAAAGATCTTTCCAGAGCTGTTCGAGGCGGCCGCAGCTAGTTCAGACTTCTACATCTCTTGACCTAACATGACTCCCAGGCTGTCACATTGTCTAGATGGGAAGCCAGAAGGGAAGCTAACGTGATTTTTATTGTAAGTGCTGCTCACCAGTGCAGTCAGTCTAATTTATGTTGAGTTCAGGTTGCTAAGTAGCTTGCCAGCACAGAGGTTCAGATTCATGTCTGAGCTGTATTTGTGTTAGGAACAAATGGGTGTGTGTAAGCACAGATCTGTGTAATGGCTCGTTTACAGGTGTTTGTGGTAGCATGCACATGGGAAATGGGTATCTCTGAGTGGAAGCACTCCTGAGGTTGCTGAGGACATCAGAGAATGGTTCATTCATTGTAAACCTGACGGAGCTGACATTATGGCATTTAATAACTAGGTGTCACTTGCAAAGCAGTCCAAGGTCAAAGTGAGATGTCACGAGTGGGAAAAAAAAAGAAAAGACAAAAAAGATGAGCAATTGCAAGTGTATGTACAAAAGAGACAAGACATGCCTACTGTCTTGTGTTTGGGAATGGAATTAGGAAGTAAAGGTTTTTTGCTGCAGCCCATATGGTGCATCTGCCTGCCAAAGGGAAGTAGTGAATGAATTCCCTGTTTTACTTTGGTTTTGTGTGCAGCTTTTGCTTTTCTTAATGAAACTGTCATCATCTTGACCACAAGGGGCACTTTTTAGTTCAGTTTTCTCCCCCTGTCTTATTGAGGTGGGAGGAGTGATAAAGTGCTGGGTGGGCATCTGGCAGCCAGTCATGGTGAACTGACCACTGTCCTTTTTTTCAGGTGCCCTGTGTCCCTGTGTGTGCAGACAGTGGAGATTTTTAGGGACACTTCATAGTCTGTTGAGCAGATCAGAGGGCCCATGTGGGGAACTGCCTGGGGCTGAGCAATAGGAAGGAGTATCAGGGTCAGACTGACCTTGTGTCTGTATGCCTGGGAACACAGCTGTCATTGCCCCTGAAAATATCACTGCAGTGCCAGTGCTGTATCCCACTACAGCAAGTGCCTCTGGGCTGGTGTTGTCAGGATTCACCTTCTGAATGGCCAGGGACCTTTGCTTCTCTGTACAGTGAGAGGTGAGGAGGCTCGTTTTGAGAGGCGGGCTTATAGGTTCTGCTTTTGGCATGTGCTGAAGAGCAGATCTGGTGCACGTGGAGACTGTGTGGTCACCTACATGGCAGCCTCCCCTGCCCACATCACTGCAGCTTAGGGCACCAGCCACATGTGTCCCTTTGCCTTTGCTCTGTGCCATCCTGCGAACACCAGAATGCCCAGGATTGTCTCTGCTACTGAATCTTTTCCAGCTCAGTGCAAATACCTCAGAGCAGCCAGGTCTCCTGCAACCACCAAGGCAAAGAGGGGGAATGTCCTTGGGGGGTTACCTTGTCCACTGTGTATCTTCCATAATTAGTGTACAGGTCACAGAGAGTCCCTCACACTTCAGAGAACAATACTGGCAAGTGTCACCAAAACTGGAGCTTTTCTGCAAGTGATTAGACTCCACTTGCTCCGTTTTCCCAGCCCCTAAGAGGAGTAAGCCCTTACGCTCAGAAGATGTTAAAGGACACCAACAGGACTGCTAGCTCCATGAGTCAACTTCACATCCCACAGAAGGAGCAAGTGTAAGTATGGTCACAGCATGGTTTATGGGTTCTCTGGACACAAATCCCTTTTGCAGCATGAGGGAGACCCTGACACACATGCACCTGGCATGCTCCAGCCCATCTTCCCCAAGGGTTATGTGTTTTTCTCCCCACCTTTCTACTTGCACCCTCTCCACCTGTGGCCTCACTAATGTCACAAGACCTTGGCAGCCTTTTTTTGCTCTGGCCAGACTGACCAACTACAGCCCCAGGACGAGGAGGATGAAGAGTGAGGACCACAGTAGCTATTTCTCTCCCTGCACTTCGGATGCTCATAGGGAAAGGTGGGCACGAATGGTAGGGCTCTGCTCTGTGACTCCTCCTGGCTCCCTATTCTTACACTTTTAACTCTCTGACCTTCATCCTCTTTCTCCCTTGAATTGTTCCCATTTCTGCTCTTCTCCTTTATGCCCCCCCACCCCAGGAGCTATATGGTTTAGTTAGGGTCAGCTGACACCAAGACTAAGGGGTAGGGTTTTCCCCAGAAGTCCTTGGCTGGTAGCCACACAATTAAAAGCAGCAGGGGAGCGGCGACAGGAACCCAATCTGGCATTAATGAGAGTGAGATGTTGTTGTGTGACTGGCTGAGCAGCAGGAGCCCAGCCAAGCAGCAGCACAATGAATGGCGCCATGTGTAGCAAAGCTCCGTGTTAGCATGACATGGATCTCAATTACATCCAGGAAGATCAGCCTCCCATATTTGCCCATTCCTGATCAGCCCTCATGCATAAGAAAGTATAGAAGATGGGAGTCTTCTTGTTCCTTGCATAAAAAAGATATCTTACATTTCTACTTCAGTTGTGTTTGTGCCTTGTCCATCTCTAGAGCTCTTGGTATCCAGACAGAGCTGGACAGGCTAAGTGACCTGGGACTGAGTTGGGTGAAACAGGACTATCTCAATTCTCCTTGTTGGGAGCCTGTTTCCCCCCAGGTCATGAAGCTGGCATGGTGTCCACAGGCAGAGAGGACAAGGCAGGATGCAAAGAGTTGTTAGGCTTTGCTATATGAGCCCTGCTTGGATTTGTGGGTTGCAGTTACTTTGGGACCTACTGCCCTTAAGACTCCCAAACCCTTGCCCTTTCTTTGTGCAGACTGATTTAAGGCTGCTAGCTGTAAAGCTCTCTTGGCTGGCCATTCTCTCACTAAGTCTGTATTAAGGAACTCAGTCTCAAGGTAGCTCACTGCTATATTGTACAGCCAAATGTGAAGGGCTCAACAGTTACTACCAGTTGTAGTTAATTTCAACTCCTCCCCATACAACGCAGCAGGGGCTTGCTGACACAGCTCAGTAAGCAAAAGATCCCAATTCTGCACAGGCCTAACTGATAGCAGATGTAGAGAAAGCCTGGTCCTAAAGTCCGTGATGTGAATGCAATCAGATGTAATTATGTAGTTTAGCTTTTACTATACCCCTGCACACAACAATGGTCCCGAACTGGGAGCTTGGAGGCAGTCCATACCCTTTGTGCAATCTTGGGAATTGACTGCAGTCTGAGGAAGCCGCCATCTACGCAGGCCAGAGACATCAAAACAGGGTATTGCCCACAACATGTTATTTGCACAGTATTGTTAACTAAGGAATGACATATACTATGTGGTCATATCTATCATCTGTTTAGCTACGCCAGCATAGTCAAAGAAGTTATGTCAAAATTTCCCAACTGGGCAAGCCTCATCATGGTTTTCTGACAACCACATAATACAACATTTTCACACTGCTCAGAGCAGCTAAGCAAGCACCAGACCTGGCTTTCAAAGTAAGAAACCCTCTGAACAAAAGCAGCACATTAAAGGGTAGGTGACCACCCAAGAGTTTTTCAGCCTTTTCTGGAATAAAGAAATGCATGAACAGTTTCTGCCATTTTAGAGTATGAATTCAGAATAGATTTTGCCAGGAACTTCAGAAATCATCATTTGGAGCTGGGAGTCCAACAAGACAGGCGGTGTCTGATCTGTATGCATCAGGAAAATGTACTGGCATCCGCATTTCCACAGTAGAGATTTGACTTGTAAGGTGTGGCTTTTTCCACCGTGTGTGGAAAGCAGCTTGGCACAGGAGTTTACACAGAACTTGCCTCTTTGCACGGATCTCCAAAGGAAAACTCCTGTTTCAGGGCAGGGACTCCCAGATGTGCCCTCAACAGAAGGAATATATGATCATTTACGGTTTTGAGGATGTTTCCTTTGCATGCAGCCTGAGTGGAGACCTGTGAGGTTGACCACAACTCTAAGGCCAGTGAAAGAGCTGCTCTGGGGATAAAGGCAAAGCTGTTCACAGAGACGCTGAGCTGTCAGAGGCACTGCAGTGCTGGTTGGTGAGGACATGGTGTGGTCCTGTGTGTCACTGACCAACCAAAAACTGCCACTGGGAGGGGGCACCCAGCCACCAACATGAAATGCACACTAGTCTGCAGCACACACTTCTTGGGGTTGTGAAAAGTGTTTACAGGTTCTTGAAGGCTTGTATGAGCACGTACTGGGGTGAATCACAAAAGTTCTACTGTGCAATGACAAGTGTATCCCAGCAAAAGCCCCAGCACAGTGGCCTCATGCTGGCTTTGTAGAGCCTTCTATAGGCAGAACCTCCCCAGCACTGAAACAAGCCCTGGCCTTCAGCCTGGCTAAGGAGAGCTGTTGAAATGCTACCTGCAAACATGATTTTGTCTCACTGAGTACATCAAGACAATATTGCAATCTATTGCAAAATTGATAGGGTGACCCAGGTCTTAGGTGTAGGAGGGTTAGACAGTGACACTAAAGATAGAAAGTGTGTCCATGCAATAGGTTAGATGTGGAGCAATGTCCTCTCATAAAAAAAGTTTGGCCTCACCTACATAGAAGGGATCAGCCTAAGTTTACCACATCACAGCCTTGCAGAAATCATGGACCAAATCCTGACATTTCCTTACCTTTGAGAGTGGTGCTGACTCAGAAAATAGTTAAATGCAGATCTAGTTCTCTGTGGATAAGGAGGATCAATTTTCCGGTAACATGAGGGTACCTGGCTGCTTCAGGGCTATGGTATTTGCAACAGGGATGGGACTTTGTCAGGCCAAGGTGTAGGAGGCAAGAACAAGCCATGAGCTGTATCTGTGAGGCCATAACAACAGGTGGGTCTAGAGGCAAACCATCCAGATGAAAATTGGCCATGGGTGAAGCAAAGACCTGCTTGCAAAAACCTGTGTCTGAACTTGCCCACGCAGAATAGATGTTTGGGTCTCAGTCCAAGCCTTCCTGGAAGCTTGGTGCTGTAAGAAGCAAGAATCAGTCAGAGCAGAAGAGATCCCAGGGTTCATATCAGCAGAGGGTTCAGACCAGGTAACAGAGTCCAAATCCAGCAGTTCCTTTATCCAGTGACTCATGAGGATGAGGGCAGTTTTGCAGAATCATAGCTTCAGGCCTTTGGATGGTTTGCAAAAAGGCATCTTAGTGCTGATGCACGTGAATTGCTCTCAGCTGAGCACAGAGCATGGATAGCATTCAACCTATCCTAGTTTTATCCACTCCCCCTATATTATCATCATCATGGACAGTGAAGGAATTGCAAAGAATTGTCTCCCCCATCCTGATCGTGATGAGAGGTCTAGAAAATATGGGTTGTGTTTTCATCCAGCCTAGAGGAGACTCTGAGGAGCCGCAGTAACAGGCTTCAAACAGGTGAAAGGGCACTGCAGAGGGCAAGGGGAAAAAACCCCCAACCCATTCTCTTTCCCCACTGGGAAAAAATCAAACTCATGTGCCTGAAACACAGTAAGAAGACCCACATCAATACCATCAACATTCTCTAAATAATAAGGTGAGTGAATCATTTCCTGAGTAGGCTGGAGGATTGCAGGGCTGTTAAATACATGTCAAAAAGTATCTGTCAGGCATGGGCTAGATTTAGTTAATCCTGCCTTGGAGAGGAGGATGAATTAGCTGTTTCCAAGGTCCTATTTTGTGTTTGGTGATTTCCCCAATCCTCATAGTACTGAGGGACCAAATGCAGCTATTAAAAGCTGTGTAAGATCCCTATTGGTTTGTGTTTCTTTCATTAAAGAAAAACAAAACAAAACAAAAACCCAGAAAAACCCAACAGACTCACCCATGGTTTATTTAGGAAGGAAATAGATATTCAGGGAAGGAAAACATCCTCTATTTATTCCGTAGCCAACGCTTAAGGGAAGACTGTGAGAGAAACCAGGTCCTGCAGTGCTTTCTAAAAGCAGGCAAAGCTTCTCCTATGGGAACAAAAAGATACACCACAGCCAACACAGCAATCTGTCCTGTAAGTGCCTCCAGTTTCTTGGACTTGTGGCTTTCAACCTCTCTGATTATAGTTCTTCACATGATTTAGTCCTTTTGAAGATGTAAGCCCCATACAGTGAATTTAAACTGGCCAGCAAAAGGCTTGCTCTTCTTAATTACCTTTCAGAACAGGGGGTCTGCAGACCACAGGTCAAAGGGCACTTTGCTGAAGATAGTTCAGATTTGGTCTCTTCAAAACCAAGTGCAGGGGATCAGGCATCTGAATGTGATATTGTCAGAGGCTCTGCCTTGGATTACACTCACAGGGAGCATTTTGTATTTTGAAGCTCTTCTTTGGGACAGACCAAAAAACAAGCAGTTCAGTGTCAAGGGGACAGGCAGAGGGGAAAAAAAATCTTTTTGATTAACAACGACAGACTGGCCTATAACCCTCCAGGGGCCTGTCAACAAGCTCATCATAGTTGCCATGCCAGTTCTCACGCACTCAGAGAAGTGGCTGGCTGTTCACTCAGATACTGGACGTGGTGTCCTCCTGGGCCATTTGCAACCCTCACAAAGTTCCCTGACACACACATCTCAGGACAGTGACACTCCCTAGCTTTGGAGTAAGGGTAGGAGCCTCGAGCAAGTTCCTCACTGCTGCATTTCCTGGGGGCTGCCAGGAATTTCTGTTTTAGCTCATGCCCTAGAGGCCTGGAGAAGCCATAGTGCAGCACAGCACTGTCAGCAGAGACTGAAATGGGCTGTGCTTGGCAAGCGCAGTGGAAAGTAAAAAGAGGGTGACCTGGGAGCATTGCTGTTCTCACTTCATTTTTCCATTGCATCTGCTGCTTTTTTTTTTGCTTTTTTTCTTTCTTTTTTTCTATCAAGCCTGAAGAAAGAAACAGAACAAAACCAAAATATAACATAGGTTCTCTCACCCTAAGTACTACAGGAGGGGAGCACTGTTGAAGAGATGAAAGCAAGAAGATCTGGGTTGTAGTCTCCATCCTTCCACTCACCTTCTTTTCTGTCTTTCATCCCTCCCTGTTTCACTTTCTTTCCAGCATCCCACCACTGCTGCCACTCAGGGTGCTGAGCTGATATTTGCACTGATGCTTTGATACGGTACCAAGAAATTATATCATTCACAGGCTGGCCCTGAAGAGACATTTTTGGAAGTACCTCAGGTCTCCCCACAGTGTATTGTCAGCAGATACAATGGCTCAGATATGATGGCAGTTGAAGGCAACAGGAGTGTTATTGTTGTCTAAGCTGCCGGGAGCAGATTCTGGCTGCTGAGAGGAACTGAGTGTCCTGGTGAGGCACCCACAAGCCCATTGTTCAAAGCTCAAACCATACAGAAAGTGCCTGTCTCCTGCAGCACCACCTCCAAACTGCCTCTGGCAGGAACTGAATGCCATTTGGCATCTGCCTCCCCTAAAGGAACCCAGTCTTTGCCAACTGGTCCAATGTAGCCCCTTTTTTCTGACAGGCTCAACAGACTGTCCAAGGAATGAGTGATCCAGACAGGTCCTGTCCTGCAAAGGAAGACTCATGGAGAAAGGTTGCTCTGACACTGTCAGGACTGTGCCCTGCCTCCTGAGGGCTATTCATGCAGCATTGGGCTCAGGGACACCATGTGTCCATCAGGCAACCTGCTTCGTGCTTCCCTATTGGCAGGTCTCCCGCACCACCTGCCTCCATCCATCCCCGTGCAGTGGGAGAGCCAGAGGACAGAGGTTAGCCATGCTCCACACCAACAGTCCAGCAACTTCAACTGCCCATTTCCATGGCAGTGTCACGGTCTGCAGATAAAGGTTTACAGAGGGCACGATACCAGGAAAGTCCCTGAAGAAGGTCTACATAGAGAAGATACCCTTTTGAGACACAGTCTCACCCACAGGACCCATGACAACTGATCTGCCCTAGAACTGGATACAGGAAAAAGGGATTTATTTTTATGCATTTGTCTGGCAATGTTACGGTCCTGGAAATGGACACGAAGCAGACCCCTGAACCTGATTTCTCCTTCACTGGCAGAGCTGCAGGGGATGAGGGATTTGCAGCTCCCTCAAGCCTCAGGCAACAGTGTGCTTGCTTGCAAGAAAAGTCTTGAAACTGGAAGACCCTTTAGTCAGACCTGGAAACAGAAATGCCAACATTTCTTCACGCCATAGCATGGCTCTGGGAACCACAGTCACTATGAACTGCCTCGAAACCAGGCTGCAGCCAAAAGCAGGCTCCAAAAGTTAGGACACTGTTCCTAATGGCAGGGAGGAGGCTATGTGTACACCCTGCTTCTGTGTGTAACCTCAGGCAAGTCACTGCCTTGGTTGCCCACACCTTAACCCTGGTAAAAATAACCTTTCTTGATCTTTCTTTAACTCTTCAAGAACATGAATTTCTCTGCAAGCCCAGCACATACCAGTCTTCCCATTTAGCCAGTCAAGCACATCCTCTGGAGCTATGGTCTGGGCCCTTTAAATGCTGCTCCTTTATTTCAAATGGCTCTTGTAATCCTCTGTAACCTGAGCATACAAAATTGGTGCTGGCACAAGAAAGCAGTTGTGCAATATCCAGGAGTTAAAATGCTTTTGGCAGGGTGGTGTGAAAGGAGATACAGGTGGGAGGCTCCAATCGCTGGGGTGAACATCATGTCCCATGAGAAGCTCAGGAGAGAGGAGATGAACCAGTCATAGAATCACAGAATGGCTTGGGTTGGAGGGGACCTTAAAGGTCATCTAGTTCCAACTCCCACTCCAGTGACTGTCTCCCTCCTTGTTGCTGTTCTTGTAAACCATCTCTGCCATGAAGCATGGACAGATGGACAACAAGGTGAAGACACTGCTGGAAAAAGAGACAAGCCAGATCTGTCCAAATCTGAAAAGCCAACAGGGGAGACCTGCACAGATGCTGTTCACCCTGCGTGTTTCAAGCATCACCTTTTGGTGTCCGAGCTGTCAGGTTCAGCCACATGTTCACTGAACTGTATCATGTCTTCCCTATCCCAGTGCCATCCCGGAGTGTGCAAATGCAGGAAGCTCCCCAGGCAAAGGTGGGAAGGTGCAGAGCACCCCTCCAGGGTGCAGCCTGCCACCCGTTGTCCTGGCAGGTGTGCCGTGCCATTTCGTGCCGTGCCATTCCATTCCATGCTGCAGAGTTGGCTCCTCCACCAGCCAGAGCCTTTGCTGCTCCCAAGGGCAGGGTTTGGCTGAGGCAGGCTGGCTCTGGCACGTGTGAGCAACAGGGCATGTATCCTGTTTCTTTGCACTGACATGTGCAACACTGTGTGGTGGGACTGTACGGGCTTGAGCTGTCCTGTCTCCTCACAGATGAAGTCTGAGGCTGGTCCCACCCCTGCTGCCAGAGTAACTGCTCCAACCTGTAAAGGCAGGATTTTGCCCACAGCATGGTTTTCTCCAGCTGTGCAAATTAATTTGCTGGTAACCAAGAAGCCTGACCTAACCAGTGCTCTGCAGCACCTATCCCTGTCAGAGCTGCTGGTATTCCTGCCCTCCTTTTCTCCCTGCTGAAAGCCCATGAGTTGCCAAGTTGCCAGCTCCATGTAACTGCCCTCAGCCAGAGAGACCTGGCTTCCAATGCTGCCTGTGGCTGTGAGTGAACATCCATTGGTTTCTTGCTACTTTCTCCTGCATGAGCCATGCAATATACTTGGTTCTTGACTGCAGAAGGCCCCGCACTCTGCTTCTCCTTAACCCTTGCACAGAAGCTGCCTTGCTTTCCCTTGACTGGTTAAGCACATTCTTTCCTCTCTCTCCTCTTTACCCTCCAGCAATTTCCAAAGCATTTTTGTGGCATCTAAGACCCAAAGACAAATTCATAAGCTATGGAGATGTGGTTTCTGTCATGTGCTTTTAGCTTCAAGCCCTGGCTAGTGCAGGGGGCAGTGGGTCGATAGGCATGAGGGTACCCACCATACTCTTTTCCTGAGGGTTGAGGTTGTGCTTACTGTTTCACAGCTGGCTCCAAGTGAATTTAAATCACTCATCATGAGCTGATTGGGAAAATACTGTGTCTGCATGTTCTCTCCAAGGTTCCTGACTCTGAATAACTGTGTGGCCTGGAAAAAATTATTATTAACCATAAGCCTGGGAACTGTGTTTATTATTCAGCTTTATGGGAATCCATACAGCTCCCATGGAAGGGGATTATTTACCTAGGCCCTGAGAAAAAGTGGAGGAACCTGCTTGCTCCTTCTGGCTATTGTATTGCCAAATCCCACACAATTCATCCGGAGAGCTGCTTCCTCTAGCTGTCATTAATCCTTGTGGGCTTGATTCCCTCAGCATGCGGCATCCTTTGGGTCACTGGCTGCTGGGAAGCAGGACCATTGTTTCAGGGCTTTTGTCCCAGACTGAGTGTTTGCTGGAACTGAGGAACCAGGCTTTTCAGGTATCACGCCATCACACAGTGAGTGGCTTGCAGCCTGACAATTGCTCAGGTCTTTCCTATCTCTGCTGCTGGGAAGCCAGCTGGATTGGGACCCCTTTCGATGAGACTTAAGGAAGGATTGGCCACGCAATGTCACAGTATGGCTGTGCTTGTACCATGTGATGGAGCTTCCCTGCACACCTGCCCACCAAAGCTCCCATGGATGGAATGGGACACCCGGGACTCTCCACTCCCTTCTGGTCCTAACTCCCGGCTTGACTTTCTAGTCCCTGCAGGGGAGAAGCAGGAAGACCCAGTTTCAATTCAGTGCATGAATTGAAGGATAGGAGATGTTCTCTTTCTCTAAGAGCTAAAAGAAAGCCTGCAGGGGTGGTTTTTTAATACAGATGGTGTCCATGGCATGTATGTGCACAAATGTACGTGGAAGGAATTGGGGGCATGCAGGGAAACCTAAACAGGGTCTTCATTGTTGCCATTAGCTTTCAAAGCCCTTTGTGGTTCCTTTTATGGTGAGAACCTTAGAGGAAGAAACAGAACTCTGGGTGTTTTCCAACCCAGTGTTCGAAGGGGGTTTATAGCTTTGATGGGAAAATCTCTTTTCAAGATTGCGTCTGTCTCAGCACAAACTACACTTTAGGGACAGCTCAGAAGGAAGCAAGTTGTGATTTCCTCCCTGCTGACGCTGGCAACCAATCCAGCAGCAAGCTTGGAAAGAGCTGCCTTTGCTTTCTCTAGGTAAGGCATATAGCTGGGAATGCCTACCTGTGGGCAAGCCCCCACACTGCTCTCCATTCCTGTCCCTATCAGGGCATCTGGAAGGCCACAGAGCAAAGCAGCCAGCCTCTACAGCCTACCCAGCTCAGCCACCACATTGTGACTAGCAGCTCTCCTCCTGGGCTTGCAACTGGAGCTCCTTCTTCTTGCCCTCTTCAGGGGTGCTGGGTGCCACCACAGCTTTTCAAGTGGCAGCAATATTATTTTGATGCTGCAATTGATCCTTTTTGGTAACTCTTTGCTTTGTGAGGTGCTAAAGGATGAGGAGAGGGCTGAGAAAGCTACCTTTTACAGCAGCCCAGCAGTGACGCTCTAAGTGCATTCAGCATCTGGAAAAGGTCTGTCTTATGGTCCCCATAAATGGAGCTGTGCTCCTGTCCCCTGCACTGCCACTGGGGCAAAGGACACAGGGAGAATCTGTGAGTCTTCCCAAGCCACACAGCATGGGGCTGCCTCAGAGACCCCTGAGCTGGTGCATCTCATGGCCCTGTGCACTGTGCTGGGCTGGGGCTGGGGTACACCAGTGTGGCTCCGTGCCTGGGCTCCCATACATCCAGTGGGTACCTGCAGGGACCCAGATGTGCAGCTGGTCTGGGCAGCCTCCATGCCTTGCAGGGATCACAAAGCACTATTGTGGCCCAAGGGACCTGTCCAAGGTTTCCCTGAGAGTCTAGCAGAGCAATGGTCCAAGCTCTGTCTGACCCAGATTGTGCATGGCAAATGCAGAGCCCCCCTAGTGCCTGCAAAGCCTTCACAGCACATTGGGGAGTGGGGTGACGCTGGTCTCAGGCATTGATTCCTCCATCTTCTCTCTGATTTTGTGCAGGGGACCAGAAGGACACTCTTCCCCTCCCAATGTGTTCAGCGGATGCAGACTGTGGTGGCAGTCAGATGGACCCACTTTCTCCAATACTATGCCACTATTCTCCAGCTGGACTCTGGGGCCTCTCATCCCCACCAGTCAGGCACAGCCAGGACCTCTGTGGCCCAGCAAGGTGAAGAGGAGGGAGGCAGGTCTCTGGAGTAGGCAGCCCACCTTTGTATCTCCACAGCGCAGCCCCACTGCTTTTTGGACCTTTGTGCAAAAGATGATATAAGGAAGGACAGTAAGGTGGTGGCTAAAAAAAGGAAAATCTGAATGAAGAAGAGGGGGAAAGGAGAGGAGATGATGATGCTGAAATGCAAGGGGCAAGACAGAGCCAGTGAGGCAGAACTGGGCTGTGAGCTGGAGAGGAAAAGCAGTCAGCCCCATGGGAGCTGGGCTGTGGGAAGAGACAATGAGATGGAGGGGAAGGAGCCAGCTTCCACTCTGGGACATGCACAAGGCTGCAATTAGAGAGAGGAGACAGTGTGTCTGCCCAGGCTGGGAAGTCTCCTTCTGCCACGGACACAGGGTCGTGCAGGGGCTGAGGCAGAAACACTCTCCCTGCTCTGTGCCCTTGTGCACAGGTCCCCTTTGACTTGCACCCCTGAGGGCTGCAAAAGCCCTGAAGGCAGACTCTGACAGTACCCGTGGAGGTTTCCTCCAAGGTGCAGAAGGCTTTGCCCTCCAGTGCTGGGACAAGGTATCTAAGTTGCTTTGTGCTTGCCATTGCACTGCACAATCACACCAGGGCCTCTTCTCTGGGTCAGGCCTCCTCCTCTGGCTGCCCTGGGCAGCCCCCTCCTGCCTCCTAAAATAGCTGCTCAAATACTAATGTACTCATGGGAAGCAGGTTACTTGACCACCTGCCTCTTGCAGCTGGCAATGCACCCTTTGCTAAGCTTCTGGGAGTTTCTTAGATGAAGGATGCTACAGATGTATGGGACAACAGAGCACAAGCTCTGGTTTTAGTGTCCTCCTCTGCACTGCAATTATCCAGACCCCAGTGGAAAATTCAAGTTTGTTTGGAAACAAAGTCTCTGGGTTTGGCTTGGAAAAGCTCAGAAAATACCTTGCATGGGTCACAAACTTTTAACACAAACTCTGTTTGGCCATGGCTCTACAAGAGGAGGGATGTAGCAAAGGAATACGAGCACACACCATTTTTGTTACCACAAAACTTGGCTGGGAAACTCTTTGTGCTTTGCTCTCTGTAGACATAAAGGTCCAAGCAAAGAATTAAGTGCTCTAAAAAGAAAGTGAGTAAGTCATGCAGCCAGAGAAACTGATTTCCAAATTTGATTTTATGGCTCATTTTCGCCACCCAACCAAGAGTCAGATGAAGTAGAGCTCCTGAAACCTTCTGCTGCAATGACAGCAAGAGAGATGCTTGAAAAAAACCAGCAACTCATGGCAGGGACAGAAGAAAGAGGAGAGCCCTGGTGAGACAACAGTGGGTTTTTTTAAAATATAAAATAATATACTTCAGACTTGCAGTGGTTTTTGCTTCCTAGTCAACAGTTTTAAACCAATTCAACTGATTTCCTCTTTTTCTGGTCATTTTAAGATCTTTTTGCTGAGGTGAAATTAAATATAAGGTGTGGGAGGAGACCTGCTGGCTTCCCTTCCATTCTCACCTGCATGGGAGCAGTGGTAGCCCTGAGTTAAGGCAGTACAGTGTATTGACTGACCAGTCACACACAGAGAAGTGTGGGAGATCACCACAGTGTATTTAGAACTGTGCAGCAATAACAGCTAATTTGTTTTTGCCTAAAGAACGATTAGGGTTGGTTTTGTTTCATTTTAAATAAAGACTTGTGGACTCCAAAGGTCATTTCCGTGAAACAACAATGCTCCTTTCAGAAAGGGGCACCGACAGGGTCTCTGTTACTCCCAGTGCTCCCAGCCTGGTTTGAAAGCCCAGCAGCAGCTCAGCTGTGTGAGCATCCCCGGGGCTGCTCTCTATACAGTGCAGCAGCTGGCTGTCCCAGTACCCCCACCATGAAAGCTCAGGAGCTGAGGAAGGACTTTCCGTCTCCTCTGTTGGGGTGTTTGCAAGCACCCAGTGCCTATTTGACAGTAAAATGAAGATGATGCCCAGCTCCTCTCCCCCCTCACCCTAACCTCAGCTGCACCCTTGTGCCTTCTGGGAGCATTGGCAGAGGATGGTTCATCCCCAGCAGGCAACATACAGCCATATGTTTCCCTCATCCTCATCAAGCATGGCATAAGGATCAGATATGACCAAAAATTCTGATTTTAAAATAGTCTATTTGCAGTGTGGGAAGGTGTTCCATGTGCTGCTGTCTCTAAATGGCAGGTGAACATGCCTCACTGACTTCAGTGAAGTTGGTACCATGATCTATATCCATGCAAGTACATCGAAGCAAGGTGATGCAGGAAGTATTCAGCAGAGCTTGGCAAAAACACAGGCATCTGGGTTCCAGCTCCAGGTACATTACAAACTTATTTTCCTACATGCTTCCTAAATAGATATTTTTTCTTCTTTCAGCTGGCAGAAAGTGATGGAGCTGTGAAGAAGAAAACTCAGGGCTCAGGCTCTTCTCTGTCTTCCAGGCATGTGTTTGCCACAAATTTTCTCTCTGCTTCAGTACAGCCCCCAGCATCACTTTTTATCAATCAGTCTTCAAGTTTCAGGCCATTTTTCTCTAGAAGTACTTTATCTTTTATTCTGTGAGGGCAAAGAATCTTCAGAAAGAAAAAGCCTCTGAGTTAAAAAAAGCTCTCCTCCTTAACCAGCGCTGCTGTTTGTCACCCTCTTGGAAATTTGCAAACTCTTTTCTCTGTATTTATCTAACCTTGCTATTTTTGGATTTGCCATAACTGTCTGCGCCAATGAGGTGTGTACAGAGGAGAGAGTGTCTGTGCTGCTTGGCTGATATTTTTGGCCAGTGCACTGGTCACACTGGGAGCTTGGGTACCGTGGAGAGATGCAGTCCTGATCTTCCCATCTCTCTGCCTCCTCTTCCTCCTCCGAAAGCATTAATGCCCTGCCCACCTGCCCACAGCAGCTCAGCAGTCCCCAGCTGAGATGGCCTGTGTAAATGCCTCCAGATGTGCCAAGGGCTGGAGGAGAGGGGAGAAAGAGGCTGGGATGGATGGCACAACCAACTGCAGTGACGCTGGACCTCTGTCCCCACCCCAGCACTCTTGTAGTTACAGGAAAACTCACTATGGCAGCTGAAAGAGGCCTGCACAATTTTACCTCCCAGGGGAATGGTGGGACTGTGATGGCCCATAGGAGAAGGCAGTTTACTTCCTCTGCTCTGCCCAAAGCTGCCCTGGCAACTCCCAGGCAGGCAGCACTTGTGTGGGAAAGAGCAGCATGGGACACACATGGCCACCATGAACAGAAAGGAAAGGACTTCATCAACCCTCAGTCCTCCTCAGGGACATGTGGGTGGACACATATTGTATGTATACACATGTATGTATGTACCTTAATACCCTACAGCTTACAAGACATGTGTGATTTTAATTTTCTTGTCTTGCCAAGAGCCTTTCCAAACCAACTCCAGATGGGTTTAACTCTATCTGCCCTATGCTGTGCCCAGAGATGGGTGACAAAGGAGCTGCATTGTGGGAATGTTTCCTCCATCCCTTCATTTGCAACCAGGGATGCCTCAGCTTCACTCAAACAGATTCTCCTGTATCCCCTAAATCATCAGTTCATGATTCACTCCCATCACAACAGGCAGCAATGCCACAGTGTGGAGAGGCCAATGCCACTCTCCTGTGCTATCAAGAAAGAGACCAATCCTACTCTAACTAAAATCCTGTTCAGAGCCATTGTGCATCTACTAATCATACAAACAGGTCTTTCTGATTTCCTGGAGTCTTGCAGGAACACTTTTTTTCAGCTCTAGAGTTTTGATTAGGGCTTGTCTTCCAGTAGCCAGGAGGTCACAGTGTCTGCATAGATCACAACCTGAACATCTGCATCCTATTACACAGCATGGTAATTATTTTTCAACATTCCCCATGTCTTCTAGTAGTGACAGCGGTGATTAAAGCCTGGAGTGGATTCCTGAGTAGCATTTCAACTTCCTTTACTTTCGCATCCTGACCGTAAACAGGAGCAGAGGGCTTTCCTTGGGCATTAGGTCAGGAAGCCCATGTGCCTTAGGGTGATACTGACGCACTAATGAAAGCCCGGAGATGTCAACTGGTACAAAGCAGCTGAACAAACCTGCCAAGGGGTGCCAACAATAGCAGGATGTCACTGCAGCTCACAGAGAGGATGTTTCCATTCACTGATTTGGCTCCCATGCCAAAAACTGTCTAGTGGTCCAAGGAATAAAGCCATTGTCTCCAGGAAGTGACCAGGAGTAGACTGTGGTGGCTCAGAGTGATGGAAATTTGGTTTCCCATCCCTGGTGCCAGAGCAGCAGGAGGAGGTGTGTGAGGCAGACTCTGGGCAGGTCACCTCTCACATGGCCTGGCACCCCTGTTACAAGGGGATCCATAAACCTCCTTGCTGAAGAGTGGGACTTTATTGTTCTTTTGGGGGGAGGGAGGGGAGATGGGTCAGGGAGATCAAGAAACTAAGATGAAAAGTAGTCAGGTCAAGTGTACAGCAAGAGGCTGGAGCTGCCAAAGTAAGTATTCCAGCCTGGAGGAAGTCTCAAAATCTCCTGACCAAGAAAGCATTTTACCTTCTATCCTCATTATACACGATGGCATTAATGAGCCTGCATTGCTGTTGGGTCTGGGCTTGTGCAGGTCAGGATCCAACATTCAAGAAGCCTCCTTTGCCATAATTTTTGCTGCAAGGTTTTGTGAGGAAGTCAAGGGCAGAAAACTGTCTATAACTGAGTGCAACTGCTCCGGGTGGATCCCACTGGTGAAAGCAGCTGCTGTCTATGGTCTGTATCCAGCCAGAAAGGAGGCAGGAGGCTGGACTCATCCTTCCCTTGGGAAAAGGGGCCGTGGCACACACTATTGCGCACACCCTGTACAGCAGCTCCTGCCGTTTCCTTCTCTCTCTGTCCTTGCAACTCCTCCCGTCCTTGTCCCTCATTACCTACCGAGTATTTCTCTGCTTGACTAGGTCTGTCTGTCTCTTCCTCAGCAAGTGTGATGTCCTGCCCCCATGTCCGTGCCCGCACGTGCACTCACGTTTGCGTGTCTCCCTTAGCCCCAGTGAGTGTCTTGCTCTTAAAAATTGCTCAGGTTGCCTGGCGGCTACATGCACTTCTCCTTCCCACCTCTAGTTCTCTGCTCAGTTACACTTGTGCGCCTCTCCCTGCCTCCGCCTTCCAGCGCCTGCCTGCACCTCTGCTTGCGTTTTACATCTCCCTCCACTGCCCCTTTTATCCACGGTAAACAGGACAGGCACGTGCATCCAAGCCGCGTGCGCCCAGGTTGGCTCGAATTGCACCGGCCAAGAGCCAAGACAAAAGGACAGGGAGGAGAGAGGAGGGGTGGGGGAAGTGGAGGGGAGCGAAAGGGCTATTGGAAAAGGCCTAGGGGGCAGCCCAGCTGCTTGTTGCCTTTGCACTACTCTCATGGAAAAGATCGTCAGATAAGCCTGCTCGTTAAGATAACGACCGAATGCCTGCAAGACTCCAAAGGAGGACGTGAAGAGAAGCTCTCCTTCATCCTCCGAGACAAGAAGGGACGAGAGTGTCCCAAGGCTGCCACTGCTTGGGCTAATGGGGGTCAAGGGAAGGGGTACAGATGCACATCGGAGCTCAGGCAAAAGGGGAGGGCTGCAAGGGATTGGAAAAGACTGACATATGGCAAAAATACTCCAATTTCAGAAAAATGCAGGGTGAGCTGTTTAATAACGTTTCACCCCTCCCTCACAGAGAAAGGGCAGCTGACACTGTATGACACAGCTTGGAAATTTTCTCAGAGCCTCGGTTATAAATTTGTCCCCTACACAGTGTTGCTGGCCACCACATCAGAAGCAGATGAACTGCCACCCGCAGTGAGGGGTGGGACAGTGGGAAGGGTGCTGCATCAAGGCATGTTGCAACTAAACATCTGAAAGTGTTTGCAAAGGACAGGGGAGCTCTGGCACCTATGGGCACCTTGTAGAATGCAGAGGATGGACCAAATTAAAAGATGCAGAGAGGCCAGGTGAGAAACTCAGAGAGGAAGGACTGGCAAGGTTTCTGAAGGTGTAGCTGGGAGAGGGGATAGAGCAGGCTGGCTCTCACCTGTTGCATGGCACATACCACACAGGTGGTCAGAGCCACCCTTGGGTGCTGGCAATGCCAGCAGCATTCACATGTGCAGGGAGGCAAGGCAGCTGCTGTGCTGGCATAAGGTGCAGGGGTGGGCAGACAAGAAGAGGCACAGAGGCAGGCACAGCCCTCAAAACAAGATGAAAATGAGTCAGCCATACCAGCTGATGACTAGGGGGGGTCCTGGAAGATGTCAATGTCTCTGTCTCACTTTCTGGAAAATACCCAGCCTTGATGGAAAACTACTGCAGCAGAAGTCACCAACTCAACCACACTGGTGGCAGGCAGGAGGGCTGGTGAGACCGGCTGTGATCCTGCTTTGAATACTGGGCCAAAACCAACATAGCAGTGCATGCTTTCCCAAATTTTAATATGCTTTAGAAGGGCTGCCATTCAGACAGACCTGTGCAAATCTAAAAAGTGGAGTTACAAATCTAAGTGTGAGGTGTTGCACCTAGGCCATTGTCCTCATAAACTGTTAAGTTGATTTTGACCTCAGAGATGTCTGCTGGAAGATGAGGACAGCAGATTGTAAGCAACTGAGGAGACTCCTGAAGCTTCCTTTGCCTGGCCAGCCAGCAGACCACAGCAAGCAGGACCAGGGCTGCTGCAGTGGTCCAAAACACCCACACAGAAAGGGTAGTGGCTTCCTCTGTGCCATGGCTACTCTCAATCTCCTGCAGCAGATGAATCAATTCCTGGTTCAGAAACACTTCACGCTACAGCATCTGTTTAGCTGTGGCTCCATCGATCTGGTGATGCTGCTTCAGGCCAGGCTGGATGATGCTTCAGGTCAGCGGAGCTTGGATGAGAGTGGTTACTGCAGCCATGGCCTGGAGAAGGTGGGAGGAAAGGGGGCTCATCAGGTCTGGGTAGGAGAGAGACACCCAGCACATCCCCAAAGCCTCTCTGGGCATCTGCCATCACTGGGAGCCCTGAGCACCTCTACCACCACACCCAAGGGCAATACTGTGTCCTGCCCTGAGGGGCTCATCTCTCTCTGGGTCACAAACCCCCTGGCACCTAACCTATCCTCCATCCAGCCCAGCCTTCTCCTCTGCATGTGCAAGCATCGGTCCCCTGAGTCCAACTGCAGTGGGGCTGGGGCTGCCTGCTGGTGCTCCTGGTGACAGCTTCCGTTGTGACATATCCTCCATGATGTCACAACCACCAGAGCCGTGTCACCCAGCTGGCAAGCCCAGGTTTTGTCCCCACCACCCAGCTCAGAGTCCCTGCCATCACACCAAGTGCAAACCCCACCTGCAGAAGTGAACTCCCACGACTCTCTTGACAGAGACTCCCCCCATAAGCCGTAATTTAAATGAAAATGGGGACTGTAGGTGGACTTCCTGAAGTAGAGAGGTTCAGTTTTCTGTGCCAGGTAGTCTGACTGCAAGTTACCTTGCAAAGAGCCCTTGGGCACAGACAACTCTCCTCCCTCTTGTCTTCTTGGCTTCCTTCTCCTGGGTCAGTGCTTGGCCCTGCAAACCCTGGTGATCAAACCAAATGCCACTTGTGTCACCAGTGCAAATGGAGAAGATCCTGTGACTCCTATCTCTAGCTATCAACTTGCTTCCTGCAAGGGCAAGCAAGTGGGCTGGAGGGGCCATGCTGGGACTCGCATCTCTCTGCTCCCCTGAGGTTTCCCCAGTTCAGGAGAACCACCTGTATACCTTGCTGGAGCACTTTGCTGGTATCATGCCTCCCAGAAACATGGTCTGTACTGCATGCCCTGAGACCCAGACAGCTCAAAAGCTTTCTCTAGCCTTGCTGCCTGTGTACCAAGACTAACATGGGAGCCACATTTCTGCCAGCTCAGCATGTGCAGAACTGTCCATCCAATGCATCTC
>JAOXXN010000001.1:98657633-98670121 GCA_026770055.1 Myrmophylax atrothorax | reverse complement strand
CCTGCCTGTCTCGTATCGGCCTTTTTAGCCACCAGCACACTTGCAGCAAGCGTGGGTAGTGCCCTTCCCAAATCTTCATTCGCGAAGCCTAGCCATGATGATGACCTGGAGCTGTTTACTTTCCTTTGAAAATGTGCATATTACTCCAACCAGAGAAGTCAGACCCCAAAGAGGTCATGGGCACCACATGCCTCCTAATGGCAATGACAAAGGTTGGCCTGATAGGGCAAGTGAGATCTCTTACCATGATTTGAGCACTGGGTCCTGTGTCACTGTCTCATGTGACATTGCAAGGACCTCAGATGAGAGTCCTTGGGGGGCAGGGCATAATAACAAAAAGTATGTTTCTCCTGAAAACCAGAAATCCAAGCTCTGGAATATAAAAATATTTAGTGTGAAGGGAGAATTAGCATGCTATCTATTACTGTCCATGCCACAGTTTTGCTCAGAGAGGCTGGGCTGCTCCCACTGGGAATATAGTTTGGGAGGTACTCTAACTTTTGCTGAGCACCATTTCAAACTGAAAATGGAATATAAGTGAGGGTGAGTAGATGGTCTGTAATGGCTTCTGTGTACACCTGGGTACCATGAACTAAATGGGAGATGATGTGCACTAAGAAATGACTATTCCCACCAGAGCAGGAGGGGTGGCACCAGAAAACTTCTTCAGAGAAAATCTCCTTTTTCCTTTTTTTTTCTTTTGGAGGAGGAGGGGGGAGGAAAGGAGGGGAAAGGAGAAAAAGAGAATAAGAGGGAGACAAGAGCCTGAGAGGTAGGCATATATGGGAGTCACAGCCCTGCTCCATGGAGAGAGGGCAGGACCCTGAGGGAGCAGGGGAGTGGCTATTCCCGCAAGTTTTCTCCTTCCCAGAACCCTGCCTGCACTTTGGTTGTTGGTGCTCTCCCCAGTCCAAGGCAGCAGGGAATGACTGCAAGTCCATCTTCTGCTGCAGAAAGAAATAAATCCGTATTCTGGCTCTTGGAGTGGCTCCTGGAGTTTAGAGACTTTTTTACTCAAGTCTTGCTATTTATTAGAAAGCTCTCCATTTTGGCAACAGAATTTAGCATTAATCATATTCATTTCTCTCAGCTCGATGATAAACTAACAAGACACTGATATTAAGAGCAAGCGAGATCCTAGATCAGTGTGTGTGCTTCAGAGACACATTGCCCTCTAGTGATTTGAAGGTGAAGGCAGGCAGTGTAAAAGGACTAAAACATGCAGAGTTTGTAGGGGTTTATATGGCAGAGCAATACATTCAAATTGAAGTTTCTGACAGATGGAGAGATGCTGTCTGTGATGAGAGCTGTGAATGCCCTGCAGCTGTAAGGAGGCCCTCAGCACCCACCATGAGCCTTCTCAGTATCCCTCATCTCAGTTAAGGCTCCAGCACATGGCATGACAGTGAGGATCCCACATACTTCTCCTGCCCAGTCAACAGTGAGCAACCAAGCTACCTTCAACAAACAATCTTTCATATACCTTGACAAAACCCCTCAGTTTGCACTCAGACTGAGTGCCATCATTTTGTGCCAAGTGTGCAAAGGCAATGGTGGCCAAGAGCTCAGCCGTGAGTCAGCCAAAATTCTCCGAGGTGCCATTTCATGTCTCACAAACAGAAGATTTCTGTGAACACTCATGGCACCCCACATCTCATCACACATATGCATTTTAATTCCTCCCTCTCTTGCTTAAGTGAATGCTTTGGGAATATCTGTTGTTCTTGAGTGCTGTGCTTCACATGCAAGCAAGACAGTTCTCTTTTGTCCACTGTTTGCCCCTTCTTGTTTTAAAGACAATAATTCAGTTAAGAAGAAAGGAAAACTGAGAAGTAAGCAAAAAGTCACTGCTAACCATAAAGAAATTAAGAAAGTTGGGATTTCTCCTTTCCCTGAGAGAGCCTCTGGGAATCAGTAAATATTCATGAAAGTAATGAAAAAGAGAGAGAAAATGAATGGTCATCACAGTCCTTTCAGATGCTCTGAACAAAGAACTTTTGATTAAACCCACTTCAAGAAAGTCTGTATTTGTCAAGATGCTCACTTTTTTAAAAATGAAAAAAGCCCCCCTTATTCTGTAGCCAAAACACAATGTGATATCCCTTTTTTTAGAAGAAAACCTTGGGGTGAGGGCACGATTTTGCAATCAGACTTGGTGTATAAGTGAAAAGCTATTTGCAGAGAGTTTACTGTAATAAGAAATGTCACAAGTACATTTGGCAAGGTTTTGGTTTTTTTTTTAAATCAGAGACCTCCTGCACAACTCTCCCACAACCACAGAAAACTGCCTCACAACCCTGCCACCTCCAACCACACCTGCACTAGATGATATAAAATAGCATGTAGCATACCACAAAGCAGTCTCTGAGATGGAATTATTTCTTGTATTTAACTACTTAAATGAACACATTAGTTCTTTCTTCAAAGTTTTTTTGCTACTAGCCAACTGTGTCATGTCTTGCTGTTCTGGAGAAAAAGCTGTGGGATTGCTCCTGTGTCTTTGTGGTCAGCAGCAAAGTACCTTGCAGGATAGACCTCTAGTTTTATACGGTGATGAAGATATTTTCTGCAGCAGCATATGGTAGCTGCCACACTTACCTGCATATCAACGAGAAAATAAGAGCAAAAAAATGATCAGCCTTGGCTCAAAGCAGGGGTCCATTATTCTGTGCTTACTTGCTGGCTTTGCTGACCCATTCCTGGCTGTAAGAGGCTGCCACTCTGGCAGAGCAGCAGAACCTTCCACATCATGGCTACGCAGCACATGCTGCATGCCCACAGTTTTCCTTCGTAGCAGGCTGTGAACCGTAGCAGCTGAGGACTCTGATATGCAGCTGCATCCAAGTTGAGATATCACCACTGAAACATATTTTCAACCAACTACAAAGGAAGATAAATTCTTCCAGATCCACAACCAAGTCTCAAAAGGGTCATACATCAGAGTAGTAAAATATCAAACTTGAGATTAATAGCTCTGAATACTTTTTATTGTCCTTTCAAACTGCCTTTGTCCTCCTCTAACTTCAGAAGCCAGCCCTTCAACCACAAGACAAAACCAAGAAGAAACAGGAGACATTACTTCATTGTCACAGCTGCCTGACTCTGCTCAGCAGATTGGCATCTCCTTGCTTTTTACCGAAACAGCTCAGGAAACAGGAAAGCCACACTTTAACAGGAGGTGTCATCATGAAACTGCCACTTGTGTCCTGTATAGAAAGGAGACTGGAGAACAGAGGTTTATCAAGAGAAATTAGCTGTTCAAAATAGTTCCACACAACATGGTTACCCATGTAGAAAGGTGACTTGGAGAGGATTCCCAGGTTCTGAGCAGAGGGTGCTGGTTTACATGGTAGGGTCAGGTCTGCACATGGTGGGATCTAATGCAAGAGACAGGACAAGAACGACCACAGAGATGGGATCCTGCCTGACCCGTATCTACTCTGCAAAAGAACTGTAGAACAAAGTCTCCTTCTATACTTAAGTGAAGGAAAGGCTGGAATAGAATAGATTAGAACAGAACAGACTATTTCAGTTTGAAGTAATCTACCACAGTCATCCAGTCCAACTGCCCTTTTGGGCTGATTAGAAGTTAAAGCATGTTGTCCAAAACCATCTTAAACATGCTTGGGGCATCGACCACCTCTCTTGGAAGCCTCGAGCCATTTCCACATGTCCTACTACTGGATTTCAGGGAGAAGGGATCAGCACCTCCCTCTTCACTTCCCCTCCCCAGGGAGCTCTGGAGAGCCATGAGGTCGCTCCTCAGCCTACATCTCTCTAAACCCGACAAGCCCAAAGTTCTCAGCGCCGCTCACACGACATGCCAGCCCTTCCACCAGTCTTGTTACGCTCTGGACACGTCCCAGGACGTCCCTCACACCACAGTCTGCCACAGGAGGGAGATGCTGCGCCACGGATGCTCCTCGAGCAGTTCACTGTAGCGCGGGATGCAAATCCCATCTCTGCCACCCTCCCTGGCAAAGGAGAGACTTACATACTTTGCTGCACAGGTGTAACAAGAAAAAAAAAGCTCACTTTGGTTTAGTTTTAGTGATTTAATAACATTAAACTCAGCATTCTTTATACTCATTCTAAAACTCTGTTCTTTTGAAACACTTACATTGACTTTCTTTCTAAACATCCATAATATTAAAAGCACTGGGGGGTTTGGAGCTAACAGCCTTTGAAAATATTCTCCTCCTGTATGGCACCCAAAAATACGTGGGTGCTAACAACTAGGGAAAGACCTGCTTCTCCTCCAGCCTGCTGGATGGAGCCGAGGCAGGAGTGAAATATGCTCTGGCAAAGCCCCCTGGTAGTATGGCACTAACACAACTGGCAAAGGCAAACATGAAGAAAACATATTCGAAGCAATTGGAAATAAAATATAAGTTCAGGAGAGAAAAACAAAGATGTGGCAAAAAACACTGCTCCTTCTCTTGCTTCCGTGGAACTATTCAACACTAGCAGCATGGTTATCTTCCAACTTCAGGACACTTCAGAAATGTTCCTGTGCTCTTCTGCAGAGTTGGCCTATGAGCTAAGCAGGCAATTAAACCTGCTGTCCTTGTGAGGAAGGCAATTGCAGCAACAATACACGTGCTAGGTTACAGAGGCGGTAGGCAGCAGAGCGAGACTCCTTTGCACTGCCTTTCTGCTTAAGTGCCACAAGACTAGAGACAGAGAACAAGGCAGTTGCATGTTCTGACTGACACAGAAAGTTGGGTTTCACTGGCTGGAGCTTCCAGGCAGGCTGTCACAGTTGAAAGCAAATTAGATCAGCCGGGCATCAAGCGATACCTCCCATCAGTTTTCACCGCCCACTGCTGCCAGCTTGACACTTCTCTTTCACGCTGCATGTGCCAACTGCCTTACAAAGCCAGCTGCAACATCTACTGGAAGGACATGAACAACAACCGCAGGTGGGGAGAGGAGGTGGGGTATTGGCTCAGGGTTGGGGTGTGGAGACCTTTGCCTGCCTTAGTCCAGGCAGAAGACAGGATTCTCCAAGAAGACTGCAAGCTTGCTGGCTACCAGGTCCAGGTCACTGGTGTTGGCATATTTGAGCAGATTGGTGTTCTTGAGAAAGTAATGCTTGAGGAAGCGCTGGCTTACACACTTGTGCAGCTTCTGTACCAGCCTCAGAAAGGCTTCGGGGAAGCAGCGCCAATCCTTGGTGCGTGGGTATTTTTCACACGTCCAGAATAGCACTGTCTGCAAGAAGCAGATGGGAGAGAAGATGTGTTAGAGGTTCTGTCGAGGGCTCACAGAGCTTACTAAGGCAGTTTTAGTGCTGGTAAATGGCTGACAGCCTTGGAAATCAGAGAGACTCGTGCTGCTATATATCTCTGTGTTAACATTTCTGAAACAGAGGGAGCACAACTAAAGCCTCTTCTGGGGACCAGGCAGAGCAACTCTGATGTTCCTAGTTAGGATCTCTCCCCAGAGAAGTCCCGCTAACTGAGCCAGGAGCCCAAAGAAAATGATCTTGCTAAAATAATCTTAGCCTATTTACCATCTTCCAGCAGGAGCCTCTGTAGAAATGCCAGGCATTTTAGGCAGTAAAAAATGGCATACATAATAGGTATAGAAGCCAGTAGGTGCAAGGAGGGAGAAAAGCCTAATGAGATTAACATAATTATTTGTTATCTTCAGCTGTATTTGTGCTGAAGATACACACAAATCTGCATCCTAAACAGGCTGAGATTCCAAGCAGATCTTGCAGGTGCAAGGCTGGCTCTCTGGTCAAGTGCTGCCTCTTTTTTCTGACATGTGGTATTTACAGCATGTCTTATGTTCTAGTCCCCCAAGTCTATTTTATGCAATTTTACATTTGAGAAATACATAGTTTAAATAACAAAATGCCTATGATTATTGCTCTTATAGTATTATTTTTAAATTGCTCATGTTGTGTTCTTTCAGACTTTCCTATGACTGAGAAGAATTTCTTGATGTACTTGCACTACTGTACCAAAAAAGCCATACTGACTGCCTTGTTAAACTCAAATCAGTTTTTGAAGTACAAAGTCACCTAATCCTGGGTTCAATAATTCTGCTAAGTCCCTTAACTGTCCTCTGAATCCCAATTTTATTTTGCAGCTTCAGCAACCCAAAAAGAGACTCACAGATGCTGATAAAGTGGTCAGACTACAGCCTTCAACTCTTCCATTTCTGCAGAGGTAGAATTTCATCTTCAGTTGTATTGCTGACAAATTTCTTACCAGACAGTTTTTCAAATGTGAACACCTTTTTTTTGTTCACAGCTACAATAACCACAAAGCCTTTTTTTTTTAACATACCAAGGGAACAAAGACACAGTGAGGAATTCAAGCTATAACTCAGTGAGAACTTCTCATTGAAGACTTGCAGAGCAGTTACCTTTTGTCACACTAAAACTACTTCAACAAGATCCATGGGCAGCAGTTGCAATGAAGTTTCTGGAGGCAAGGAAAACAGTGCTGCTTTTCTAGTCATGTGCCAAACAGGTAATTTATCCCCAGTATTTATGGAACTGTCCCTAACTGCCAGTGTCTACCAGCAGCATAGAGCTGGCTTTCAAAATGTGCACAGATCCTTTTGAATTTCCACATCTTGAACTTCATTCCTATGGAGGTAAGCATAGTGAGTACTCTTACTTGGTCTTTTAAGGCTTTCACAGCTTGTGGGGGAAGGCTCTCCTCTTCATAGAGGGTCTTTCTCATATGGAGTCTTGTTTAATCCTAATTGTTGGATACCTATGTCAAGGGAAACCTTAGAATGTGAGAAAACCTAACACCAAGCCTCTGCTCAACTGTTGGTTTATCCACTGACTGTTTCTCTCATCTTATCTTCTTTTCTGTTTAACGTATGTAATTTTGAAAAATTCATTCTCTCTAGTAAACGGATCCTCTCTTGCAGTAAAAGCCTGAAGTACAGTTACAGTAAAGAGCTGAAAAGCTTCTAAATAGTTTTTTATTTTGATCAAGAGTCCATGCAACAGCACTTCCTACACATCTGCTTCTTCAGCCAGAGGAAAAAAAAAAGTTACTAATGGTTAAATGGTTTTCCACTTTCTCTTACCTATGATGGTTTTCCACCACATTTTTCTTACAGGCACTGAGAACTTTTGCATTCTGCTAAGCTATAATCAGCCACATCATCTCTTTTTTGACTCCATGTTGACTTAGAGACTATTACAGTATTTGATGGTCACAAGCTTTTTCTTTAGGAGAAATCTTGGCATTGCATTTAGTTTTGGATACCAAAAGATCAGTAACTACTGTGGAAACCTGGTGGCTTGAGGCTTCAAGGTGGAAAAAGTACAGCTACTCTCTGGGAATTTCAGGAGGATGGAGTCCCAGAAAACAGGATTGCTCTACAGACTGATAAATAGTGCTGCCCATGGTCCACTGGTATCTGCAGGTGTCAGATGTGGGGACACAGTCGTAGCAGAGTCTTCCATCTCTTCCTCACAAATCTTTTTTGAAGCCATCTTGAACCCTGAAGTAGGTGCAGGGAGGATGTTATCACCCCTTTACCTCTTTCTTCTCTTCCTACCCCAGGAGAAACCCCACCAGAACTGCAGTTTGCACCTAATTCATTAATAATGCTCACCTAAGACAGTTTTGTTTGGTGCACATCCACAGACAGATGGATATAGATGGCTGGGATAGTCAAGAAGCAGGAGGTAAGTATGCAATTACAGGCATGATACAATGCCTATGTGAAGTCAAAACAGAGCTGGGGGGGTTCAATTCTAACATTATTAATGTTGCTGCAATCATAATATTCCTACAGGTTTTAGTTTCCTGTTGAAGGATATTGACTGAACATCTGGCCACTGTAAAGCCAGGTAAATGAAAAGGTACTGCAGTTTTGACAGTTACTTTAGAAGTTACACGGGTGCTACAGCAATTTACACCAAAATATGTTGACATTACTGGATGGAAGACACTGCAACAGCTACGGTAACTGTGTGTTGGTATGACAGTGATGCCTACCTGGAGGTGATAAGCTGTGATGACAGGCTTATTTCCAGCACACCAGACATCTTCCTTCATCTGCCTCATGACCCTGAAGCACTTCATGCGACAACCGCCATCTTCATCAAGTCCTTCCATGAGTATGTGCTCAGCACGGGAGAAGCACAGCTGCCAGTGATAATTGGAGCGGGCCAAAAGGTCAAAACCCAGTGACTGTGAACAAAGGGAGGACTGTGACAGCAGATGAGAAGCAAACTTCTCTGAGCAATGCAGAGAGATGTTACGAAAAGGATGTGTGACACCTTTCAAAGCATATTCTAAACAGGATTAGTAGAGGCAGCAAACAAGGCATGCTCCTATCCTAATTCTCAGTCAAACAAACACACATTTTGTATTGTTTCCTCATGTGCTGGTATCAGTTACTGCCAAGACATCTTGCTCTAGAACCATCAGTACAGTACCAGCAGTGCCACTAAAGCAGAGGTGTAGCTCTGCAGGCACTTTGCTGTGAAACAGCAGGTTGCGCATGAGAGAGGAGCAGGACTGGACGGTGGAATGGGACCTGCAGGAACATGGAACCTAGGGTGGGCTAGAGTGCCAGAATCCAGCCATGGCTGTTGTAGGGAAAGATGGGATTAGGCTGGAGGAAAAACTGCAGGCTTGTAGTTGCTGAAGGCTTACGTTAAGCAGAGTACAACAGCAAAAAATGATGCATGTCAGTACCAGCAGAGCTCTGTGCAAGAGACTCATGCAATAAATAGTTAACTCGGGTTTTCCTCTAGAGAAATCACCACCATAGGAGAGGGGGGAAATCCAAGTAAAATCTGACAGAATGTACTGAAATGCTTCTCTAGAGAATACATCTTCCAACTGTCTTCTCTAGAGAATACATCTTCCTGCTGTTGCCTGCTGTCACCATGCAATTCTTCCTTTGGGAAACCACTGTCAGGCATTTGAGAGGTAAATTCCAGCACAGAGTTAGTAGTTCTTTATTCACAGTTTACCTTGATGCACCGCACTTTTTCCTGAGAAGGCCAACGCTTAAGGCAGCGAGGCCACCGGGCTTTCTCAGGCCAGCAAGTTGGAATCTCCACAGCAGGGACCAGCTCCACCTCGACCTGAGATTCTGATGTCTCCACAGCCACCCGAACCACTGAGCTGAAGCTCTCCAGCACTGTCACTTTACCTGGGAAGGAACAACAAGAGAAGATAATATATGAAAAGGTCCTTTTCCACAAGCCAAGCAAGAGGCTGTCTATGACCTTGCAGTTCTATTGGTCTGTCCTAACATTTCCTCTGCAATGCCATAAGCAGAATACAAGAAAAACTTTAATATATCTAAATCTATCCTGGGGAACATGAATAGGAAGATGAAAGAAAAACTAAGTTTTCCATTTTTCACTCAATGACCATGCTTTTGCTTTCCTTTGTGGGTCATCTTAAATCCTAGGATCAGCTTCTTAAAAGTACAGCTAGATGGCTGGTGCAACCTAACATTTCTAATGGTACAGTAGAAGGGGATCACTGCAGATTAGAGAGGACCAGATGAACACTTTGTATCTAAACATCTGAGGGATGTTCTTACTCCCTCAGAGTACCTGAGATCAGACCCTTGCCAGATCACACTTACCATTGCCAGTCATTCAGAATGTTTTCTGGAGTACCTGTAGGTTTTGTTTCTGGAGATGCACTTTCACAGAATTTATGGGCTGTTGTGCAGAGCAGTCATACAAAAGGGCTAACTAATAGATTCACTGGGAGTGTGGAGTGTCAGAAAGAGTTAGTTCTGAGGTGATTTGGAGGAAAGAAATTTCCTCAGTGTGAATGAAGGGTGGCTCATCTCCAGGAACATCATGTTCTAAGAGTGCAGAAGGAAAGGAAACTGCAACTAATGGACTTTGTGAGGTGTTTCCTATTGGTCCAGCTGTGCTCATGGAAGAAGTTTCTGTCCTCAGCTTTCCCAGTCACTCTGGCAAGATCACTGTCCCTTCAGCTCTGCCATCTGAGCCAATTGCATCATCATGCACTAACCCACTGAAGTAGAAGACTGAGCAGATGAATTTAAGCAGTTTAAATAGTAGTGTGTTAGCTGCTCATTTTGATTGGCATGGGCTAAGGAGCAATTCCACAGGGAGCCCACACATAAACTTGAAGGGACAGCGCTGAACATTTAGGATTGCAACCTCTTCTGCTCTCCCAAAGGAAATATCTGCCTACCCCCAATTTAGCATCTCCTCCAGAAAGCACAGGGTGAATTACCTTGTAAATAGTAGAGCCCATCCCAACCAGAACTTCATAACCCTCAGGAAAACCTGCATGCTATTTCCCTGGTGAGCCAAGCTTGGCATCACAACAGGAACCAGACTGCTCCCAAGCTTTCAACAAGGATCCCTAGCAGCTGAAAAGTGTTAGAGCAACTGCTGTGTCAGCATGTAAATATGTTCATGGCATTTCCAAAAGCATTGCAATAGTGATACGTATTTTTGCACCAATGAAAAGTAAGACACCTCAAAAACTGTTTTTGCTGGTGCTCAAAGAATTAAAAAAAGGAAAGCAATGAAATCAGAGGAATTTTTCTGTAACTTTAGGCATACTCTGTGATGAAGGAAGTTCATTCTTCACAGCAACAAACAAAAATGGTAATTACTTCTCCTGAGTTCATCTTAGCTCATCTCCTCCCAGTGAGCCTTACAAAAAAAAAAGCATCAGGTTTATCCAACATCACCCTCTGGGTTCCTTGGAGTACTTCTCCTGGCTCAACAACTTGATGTACTGCTGCTAGACACAATGGCAAGTTTTCACTTTGACATGGTAGCTTTCAGCTAAGTAAAGCTTTAGAGCCAAGCCCATTCCAGCTGGTCTTTTCTGTGACCCTCAATGGTGAAATTTCATTCCCATTCATCTTTCCGTTTCTATTATAACAAGTATTTCTTGAAAAAATGCCGTTATCTAGCCGAGTTTTGACTTCAACAATTTCTTACAATGCAGAGTGTAATCACAATGGAAATGGCTCCTATTGCTCTGAAATACAGAAGACCCATACTATGCCACTGATGAACAAAGTCATCCTGGAAACATGCTATGAGAAGAGGCACCACAATCTGGATTTAATCATGTCTCAGTATCTTAATGTGAAAAGATGGACTTTGATTTTGTAGCTTGAACCAAGCCAAACTGTCAGTAGCTGAATTCTGTAACATGGTTCTAGGATGCTAAGAATTAAGCACAAGAATTACTGTTCAGGCAGCGTCTTGATACAGATGTTGCAGCTGTGAAGGCATGTTCCATGCACCACTGATCATGTTATGTCAGTGAACAGCACTTCCAGTGTAAATAGCCACAGGAAATAAACAGGCACTTTGGATTGCTCACAGAGGGATCAGCTCCACCGCTGAAAGCAAACTTCATGAGTCCACTTCCAGAACAGGACTGGAGTAACCTGGACACCACTGAAAAGAGCACCTGTCTAACATACTTTGTCTAAGTAGAAGCCCATTCTACTTAGTTCCCAGCACCCCATGCTGGAAAATTATGGACAGCTAAGGTTTCCTCAGAGAATTATCTGCCCTATAAATATCTTCAAGCACATTCTCAGACTTATGCACCTTCCCTGTATCAAATTTTCCTATACTACTTTCCTTGATAGTCTAAATACATTGCAGGTGCTATAGTAGAAAAAGACTTTTTTTCCCAAACAAACTCCTAAATGTTCTAAAAATCTGGGCTGCCCTTGTGAAGGTGATGTTTCTGGAGACCCTACCCAAATTCCTAAGAAAGGAGTTACACTTGGGGTATGAAGAGCCCAAGATCTACTTAAATCTATCTTCAATGCAGGTCTACATGCATCACTGCAATTGCCTAAAGGCTTCCTGATTTTGGAAGGGTTTACCATCTCTTGGCTTTTGATCACATGGGCCAAAAAAACAGTTGGTAGGCATGTGTGATGGTTTCCCTTACACCTGTCCCCACTAAACTCACTGGAGAGGTTACAGGAGATAATCGACTTCTCCACCAGCTCCCGGAAGACGATAAGGACTTTGGCTGGAACCAGATCACCTTCGATGTTCACATCCTCTTCATGCCACTGCTGAAGGCTTTTTGAGAACTGCTCCACCTCTAGCCATTGGTGCAATTCCTCAGGGTCTCGCACGGAGGAGAGGAGCTTGGCTCCATTCACGGTGTAATAACGCCAGTGCCGTACCTGGCACTCCCTGTACCCAGTCAGGCCACGCAGAGGGACTGTGATGAGGAACTGGCTGGGTGCTAAGACCTGGGAGAGTTCAGAGAGATTGAGAGAGGAGACAAGGGCAGATCCATGAGCCTGAAGTAAGGGAAAGAGGGTTAAGGAAGTAAGAGGCAAAACTGAGGGCTTTGGAGAGAAGGAAAAGCCATGGTTCGATGGGATTAATTGAACACAGCCAGGACTTTTCAATACCTGTCTCTGAGGGTTACTGTTGTGGGTTCACCTTGGCAGGCCTGGATTTGGGTTCTGAGATTTGGACCAGGCCTAGAATTGTCGGGTGACTT